>CM029012.1:27961061-28284414 GCA_016801055.1 Panax notoginseng | reverse complement strand
GATGTAATTATGTTAGATTAATTTAATTATATGTGTTACATTTATTAAAGTAATGTAGAGAATTTTTATTATCAAAGTATGTAATTATGTGAGCTTATTGAATTAAATGAATTATTTAATAAGCATATTGGTATTTTAATTAATTTAATTATTAATTAGAGATTTGATAAATTGACATTATTTATTAATGAGATAATTAATTATGTGACTATGTGAAATTATGAGAAATTATTATATTTTATTTATATTAAATTAAATAAGATATATGGATTATTGTGCAAGTGGATGTGATATTAATTAAACTATATTATAAAGGTTTTATTAAATTAATTGGTTTTGTAATATATTAAACTAGCCAAACGTGGCCTTAGAAGGAGTTATAGCCAGTTAACCCATGATGGGCAACTGACCATGATGCGCGTCAGTTTTTTTTTCCTTTATACGTACTCTCCTTCCCTTTTCTTTTTCATTATTGCCTAAGTCTAGAATAGCATATCAGAGAGATTTCAGAGAGAAAATTTAGAAGTTTTGAGAGAAATTGTATGTGTATAATCAATAGGTACTTGTGAAAAGATTTTCATTGATCATCTCCTAATCTATACTCTGGGTAATTTTCTCCAAACCAATTTGTATTTCACGTATTTAAGTTTTCTAGAAAATGGCTTTCAAAACCTCTGTTATGTCTTTGTAATTGAAATTGTGAGAGTTATGTGCATATATGTGTTCAGATGTCATTTTAATGTGTTTTAATATATATTGTATATAATTCCTTATCATCAATTCATAATTTTACGTCGTATATGATTGCTGCAAAATTACAGAGTTTGGGTTTTGGCCTTATGGCCTTATACTTGAAATTTATGTAGTGATCTTATATTATCTCTAAATTTTACACTCCTACATTATTATGCATGTTGATACGAAGAGACCAAGCCTTAAACGAACGGATTCGGTGTTATAACGAATTCGTAGTGTTAAATTTATGATTTTGTTCATTAACTTCAAGAACATCAAGAACAGTCAAATTTTACATGATTTAATTTTGTTATTGGGTGTTTTAAATGGTTAAAATCACTTTACAAAGGTTGGGTCATGTTTCTGTATAAATTATAACATATGGGTATGTGTAATTTGGTGAAATTAGTGTTAAAATGTGTTGATTTCGCTGAATTCTGTGTTCTTCGCGAACTGGAAACTCAAAGTCTGGGGTTTCGCGCCGCGGCGCCATCTCCCAGTTCATTTCTCGTGTCGCAGCGCCACCGCGCCACAACACCAAGTACCAGGCCGCAGCGCCACGGCGCCGCAGCGCCACGGCGCCGCAGCGCCAAGACTCAGTACAAAAGTGGCGCCGCAGCGCCACTTAGTAGAATGTCCAGAAATGTATTTTTTTGGTTAAGTCTAGCAATGTGTTAGTAACTTAATATAATGAACATGTAAACATGTTAGAAATATAATGAAATGATGACATAGTTGTTTAACATTTAAATAACATAATTACATGTGAATTGAATTATTGAATACATAATTAGCTTGATTATTTATGAAGTGATATTATGTGACAGTTAATGTGATAAATTGATTAAGTATAGTCAATAATTAAATTAGACAAAAGGAAAGAGTTTATGATGATTAATTAAGTTATAATTAACTGGTATTGTGTATGTGAATGGTATGTAGGATTTAATTCAAAGAACGAGTTTAGTTAAAGTGTAATATACGCACGAGGCAAGTTTCCTAAACTTAAACTCTTAAATTTGAGTAAGTTTCCTAACCCTATTTGTCATTATTGTTCAAGCTTATTATTTACCTTGAATAAGCTATCGTTACTATTATTCAAGTTCAAATGATTTATTAAAGATTGATTATCTTTTCAAAGTATGATTTAGTTATACAATAATTGTTCTATTGTATACTTCTTGAGATTATTATTCAAATTGAATATCATTATTGTTGAACCTTATTAGACTAGTGAAACTTTAATGATTCAACTAGTCCATAGTTGATGAGCGTTCTAAATTTCAGAACCCTTGAAGAATTATCCAAACCAAACTTCCTTTGGTGCGGACTCGAATGTCAAACTGAGATGAACAACCCTGTATAGGGGATTATTTACGCTTAACGTTAAGATATTGTGCACAGTATGGTACTAAGGGCTGATCCCCCTAAGTACGAGAAGAAGGTCCATAGTCTTATGACTGTTAAAGGTTTCAAGTATAACCCTTGTTAACCTAGGACATAGTTCAAGGTCTTATGACCCTCAGAATTCTTTGATTCTTGTTATTCACTCTTGATTCAAAAGTTGAGCTTTTATTCAGATGTCTTTGATGTATTCGCATGTTATTATACTGTTATTTCATTTTTATACTTGTGGGCATTTGTGCTCACTCTTGCTTAATAATAACATTGCAGTTAAGAATGAAAGAGCTGGCGAACCTTCCACTAGTAAGGGCAAGGGCAAAGTTAGCAAATGATGGAGACTTGTTATTTGATATGACTTGTTATTTTATATGATGTATTTGTTTAAGACTTAAGTTAAAGATGTTGTTTAAGACTTATTGTTAGAATTCCGCACAGATGTTTTAAGGTTAGTTTAACCTGGGATTGTATTTATTATTCGGATGATGTAATCCTTTTAAGGAGAAGATTTTAATTCTATCTATTGTATGGTTTGCATTTTTATGGGTAGATAGATAGATGATATTTGTGCAGTGAACTCCAAATCCCGTGGAATCGAAGTACCCAGATTTGGGGGTGTCACAGGTTGGTATCAGAGCTGTACGTTATGAATCTTAGGTGGGGGAAATAACCTTAGGTAGTAACCTTATAGAAAGAAGATAGTAAAGGAAAACTCTTATCGAGTTTTAAGAAATGAATTTTTGGTAATTTATTGAAGATAATAAAATACATTATGTGTCTATGTGTTAATTTTGGTGCTCGTTAGTACGACTTAGTAACTAAAACTTAAAATTTTGTTGTCAGAATGACGAATGTTGGAGAAGCTAGTCAAGCTGGGGAGGAAGAACCCCGATTACCTATAGTACCTACAGAGGAGGAGCCCCGAGACATACATGTTATTAGGGAACAGTTAGTTCAGAGGGAGTCATCTCCATTGATCACCATTGTTGGTCAGGAGCATGAACCCGAGACTGATCCTGAGGAGGATCCTGAGGAGGAGTTTGATAAGGAAGAGGAAGAAGAGGAGTTACCACGGTACACCGTTGATGCAGAGATGTATGATACGTTATATGACCGTAACGTGGAATTACAAGACGAGGTTCAGGAATTGACTGAGCGAGCGACTGTTCAGCAGTCTACTTTAGAGGAGAAGGAGAGGGAGATTTCGACTCTTCACACACGATTGAGAAATGTAGAATGGGATTTGGTCCATGAGAAGGGTCAAACCGAAGATAAGACTGAGGAGATAGAGAAGCTGAAAAAGGAACTAAAAGAAACCTCCGGAAGACTGAAAATAGCAGAGGAAGGATGGGTAAGAGAATCACGTCGAGCTGATTGTGCAGAAGATGATAGTAGCGCAAAGAAGGCAAAGTTTGAAGAGACATACTCCACACTTAATCATGCAATGGATGAGGCTCAGAAACGAGTTTTAAGATACCCCATCCAGTTCAAAGGACTTCCGTCATATATGCTGGATCGCAGGACGATGTCTCGTATCTTGGATGAGGAGCGTGGCAAGGCTATTCAACACCTTGATAGACAGGATTAGAATCCGTTTAATTATGTGAAAGACTTAATTAGTTTTTATATGTAAATTCCAATGTGTTTATGAACGAAGGAATATGTTAATATTTTAAATCCTATGGATTCTTTATTTCAGGATAGTTGATGTAAATAACAGTTATGCTATAGTTTGATGTTAAAACTTTGAGTTGAATTAAATATATTAAGTTGTTTGAGATGATGTGTTAAATTGTTGAGTAATGCCTTAACTATTTAGAGAAATAAATAAAGTCCTAATAAGCATTTATTTTATTAGAAATATGCCGCCAAGAAGAAGACAACAACGTCAACCGGCTCAGGAAGAGTCAACCAATAATAACAATAACGCCAACGTTAATCCTGTTCAGCAGTTGGTGAACTTACTGACGGGAGCAATGAACAATCAACCTCAAGCTCCACCAAACACAACGTTTAAAGACTTCAAGGCAGTGGGACTGCCAGAGTTCAATGGTTCCAGGAACCCAATCGAGGCTCAAACGTGGGTCATGGAAATGGAGAAAGTATTCGACGTTGCTAGGGTTAGAGAAGACCAGAAGACCGCTTTCGCAACGTTTATTCTGAAGTCTGAGGCTAACTATTGGTGGCAAGCAAACAAAGTGCGAGGAGGTGAAGGTGTAATTATGTGGGAGAGATTTAAAGAAATGTTTTTCGAAATGTACTTCCCAACTAGTTCGCAGAATTAGATGGAAATTCAATTTCTGGAACTGAAGCAAGGAAACATGAGCGTACCTGAATACGCGGCTAAATTCGATGAGTTGGCAAGGTTTGCCTCGTACCAAGTACACACTGACGAAAGAAAGGCCAGAAGATTTGAACAAGGACTAAAGCCTTGGGTTTACAGTAAGGTGTCAATATTTCAGATAAACACATTTGCCGGAGTATTGGAAAAGGCCATCCTCGCTAAAGGTGGGAGCGATGCGGTGACCAAGTACAATCAAGAGCAGAAGAAGAAGAAGAAGAGGGAAGGTGAAGGAAATAACAAGACTGGTGGGAGTAACACTGGGAGTACTCATAATCAGAAGAGGAAGTGGACGGATAATTTGTCAGCTGGAAGTCAACAAGGTGGGCAGAAGAAGAAAATTGAAGCGTGCTCAAACTGTGGAAAAGCTCATCTGGGAGTTTGCATGAAAGGGAAACGAGTGTGCTACAATTGTGGTCAGGAAGGCCACATAGCACCAAACTGTCCAAACCCAAAGAAGGGTGCTTGTTTTAACTGTGGTTCTAAGGATCATCTAGCAAGAGATTGCCCCAAGAAGGGATCAGGAGGAGCAGTGCAAGGAGCTAATCGTGGAAATAGCAGTAGAAATACCTTAACCATTACCGGACCACCTGCAACAAATCGACCAACCGCTAGAACTTTCAATATGACAGTGCAGGACACAATCCAGTCTCGTGAGGTGGTGTCAGGTATCATTCCGATCAATGAAATTAATGCTTATGTTTTATTTGATTCGGGTGCTACTTGTTCCTTTATATCCGAAGACTTTGCTAATAGTTTAGATTTGCTTATGGATGAGTTGGAATATCCCATGAATATAGAAATTGCGAATAGAGAGATAATTCATGTTAAGTACGTGTTTAAGAACTGTAGGGTGGACATTAAGGGTAATATCATGAACGTAGATCTTATCTCTATTCGGCTTGGGAAATTTGACGTTATTTTGGGTATGAATTGGTTATCCAATTGTGGGGTGGTAATTGACTGCCAGAAGAAGCGTATTAACCTTATGACTCCGTCAAATGTTGTGTTTTATGGTAGTAACTCGCCTAGACAAGCAAGTTGTCTGACGATGATGCATGCCAAGAGGTTGTTAAGACAAGGCTGTGTAGGATACTTAGCTTACATAGTCGACAGTCGAAAAGAGAATCCGAAGGTAGAAGAAATACCGATTGTAAGGGACTTCGTCGACGTATTTCCAGACGATTTGCCAGGACTTCCACCAGATAGAGAGGTAGATTTCGTGATCGATTTGGCGCCCGAAACCGCTCCAATATCGAAAGCACCATACCGAATGGCACCAGTAGAGATGAAAGAACTGATGGTTCAATTACAAAAATTGCTGGACAAAAAGTACATTCAACCGAGCGTATCACCGTGGGGAGCGTCGGTGTTGTTTGTAAAAAAGGACGGATCGATGCGGCTCTGCATTGACTACAGAGAACTGAACAAGGTCACGATTAAGAATAGATATCCATTACCAAGAATCGACGATCTGTTTGATCAATTAAAGGGAGCAAGATACTTTTCCAAGATAGACTTGAGGAATGGTTATCACCAACTGAAGGTGAGGCCAGAGGATGTACCGAAGACATCGTTCAGAATACGATACAGTAACTACGAATTTTTAGTAATGTTGTTTGGTCTAACGAATGCTCCTGCAGCATTTATGAGACTAATGAATGGTGTGTTCAAGCCGTTTTTGGACAAATTCGTGGTGGTATTTATAGACGACATTCTGGTATATTCCAAAACCAAAGAAGAACACGAAGTGCATCTGAGATTAACGTTGGAAGTATTGAGAAGGGAGAAGTTGTACGCTAAATTTTTGAAATGCGAATTCTGGATCGAGCGAGTACAATTTCTTGGTCACGTGATCGATAAAAATGGAATTTCGGTAGATCCATCCAAAGTAGAAGCCGTGATTAACTGGGAATAGCCGAGAACGCCGTCAGAAGTAAGAAGTTTTCTTGGATTGACGGGATATTATAGAAGATTCATTCAATATTTTTCCAAGATCGCAACTCCGTTAACGAATTTAACTCGAAAAGCTGTGAAATTTGTTTGGACGGAGAAATGTGAGGAGAGCTTCCAAGAATTAAAGAAGAGGTTGAGTACGGCACCTGTGTTATCTCTTCCGGATGATACAGGCAATTTTGTTTTTTTAGTGATGCGTCGCATAAAGGACTTGGCTGTGTGCTAATGCAAAACGGTAAAGTCATCGCGTATGCATCACGGCAGTTGAAGGATTACGAGAAGGGGTATCCGACCCATGATTTGGAGTTAGCTGCAGTTATTTTTGCTTTAAAAATTTGGAGGCACTATCTCTACAGGGAGAAGTGTGAGATATATACGGACCATAAGAGTTTGAAATATATTTTTACATAGAAGGATTTGAATATGCGTCAAAGGAGATGGTTAGAATTAATTAAGGATTACGACTATGAGATTTTATATCATCCGGGTAAAGCGAATGTAGTTGTCGACGCCTTAAGTAGAAAGGGTCGTGAGAAATTGATGATGTTGACTGCTCAGGAGGAGCTAATCACAGAAATGGAGAAACTGGAATTGGAAGTGAAGTATCCAATGGAGATTGATAAGAAGATATTTCAGATGCAATATGGTACAACTCTACTAGATAAAGTAATGGAGGCTCAGCTTCAGGATGATGAATGCAAAAAGGTGGCAAAGAAGATATCCGAAGGGACCGAACCGAGATTTAAGATGGATAAGGAAGGAATACTGAGATTTGAGAGTAGAATTTGGGTACTGCCAGTACAAGAGATTAAGGAGGATATTTTAAGCGAGGCTCATAGTTCACGATATTCGATTCATTCTGGTAGTACCAAAATGCACCAAGATCTTCGACAATATTTCTGGTGGTCGAATTTGAAGCGTGATGTTGCAGAATGTGTTGCCAAGTGTCTGACCTGTCAGAAAGTGAAAGCGGAACATCAGAGACCGAGTGGATTGCTACAACCGTTAGAAATCCCAGAGTGGAAATGGAAACATATTACAATGGACTTCGTGGTTGGTCTTCCGACGACTCAGAAAGGCTGTGACGCAGTATGGGTTATCGTTGACCGACTGACAAAATCTGCACATTTCCTTCTAATCAAAATAAGATTCAATTTAGATCAGTTGGCCAGGCTATACATAAAAGAGATTGTCTCGAGGCACGGAGTTCTGATATCAATTGTTTCAGATAGAGATCTGCGCTTCACATCAAATTTCTGGAAACGTCTTCAGGAATGCATGGGTACGCAATTGCGAATGAGTACAGCTTACCACCCTCAAACAGACGGACAGAGTGAGAGAACGACTCAGACATTAGAAGATATGCTAAGAGCCTGTGTGATGGACTTTAAAGGAAATTGGGATGATCACCTACCATTAGTAGAGTTCGGCTACAACAACAGTTATCACGCTAGTATTGGCATGCCGCCTTATGAAGCTTTATACGGCAGAAAGTGTAGAACTCCGCTTTACTGGGATGAAGTTGGTGAGAGACAATTACTAGGGCCAGAATTGGTACAGCAGACAACAGAAATAGTCAAAGTGATCCGAGCACGACTGGTAGCGGCTCAAGATCGACAAAAGAAATACGCTGACCCACATCGTAAAAATATTGAGTTTGAATCAGGTAGTTATGTTTTCTTGAAGGTCTCTCCTTGGAAAAGAAAGATCAGATTCGGAAAGAAAGGGAAATTGAGCCCAAGATTCATTGGACCCTTTGAAGTACTGAGAAGAATCGGAGAAGTTGCGTATGAGGTAGCCTTACCTCCAGCACTCGAGAATATCCATAACGTATTCCATGTTTCTGTATTGCGACCCTACAAGCCTGATTACAGGCATGTAATTGAATACGAACCCCTACATTTTGAGAAAGACTTATCTTACGAAGAAATTTCTGTCCAAATTGTCGACCGAAAAGAATAAGTTCTGAGAAATAAAGTTATACCTTCAGTTAAGGTAATTTGGAGAAACCACAACGCTGAAGAAGCTACGTGGGACCTAGAAGAGAATATGATGAAGAATTACCCTCATTTATTTGCTTAAATATGTATATGCGATTCTGGGGATAGAATCTCTGTAAGGGGGGGAGAATGTAACGGGTCGAAATTTATTGAGTCGTGATTCTGGGGACAGAATCCTTTTAAGGAGGAAAATATGTGACAAACGAGATTTTTGTAATTAATTTCTAATATTTATTGAATTAAATAAATATTTTTCGATGATTTAATTATTGGATTAAATAATTAATTGATGTAATTATGTTAGATTAATTTAATTATATGTGTTATATTTATTAAATTAATGTAGAGAATTTTTATTATCAAAGTATGTAATTATGTGAGCTTATTGAATTAAATGAATTATTTAATAAGCATATTGGTATTTTAATTAATTTAATTATTAATTAGAGATTTGATAAATTGACATTATTTATTAATGAGATAATTAATTATGTGACTATGTGAAATTATGAGAAATTATTATATTTTATTTATATTAAATTAAATAAGATATATGAATTATTGTGCAAGTGGATGTGATATTAATTAAACTATATTATAAAGGTTTTATTAAATTAATTGGTTTTGTAATATATTAAACTAGCCAAACGTGGCCTTAGAAGGAGTTATAGCCAGTTAACCCATGATGGGCAACTGACCATGATGCGCGTCAGTTTTTTTTTTCCTTTATACGTACTCTCCTTCCCTTTTCTTTTTCATTATTGCCTAAGTCTAGAATAGCATATCAGAGAGAGTTCAGAGAGAAAATTTAGAAGTTTTGAGAGAAATTGTAAGTGTATAATCAATAGGTACTTGTGAAAAGATTTTCATTGATCATCTCCTAATCTATACTCTGGGTAATTTTCTCCAAACCAATTTCTATTTCACGTATTTAAGTTTTCTAGAAAATGGCTTTCAGAACCTCTGTTATGTCTTTGTAATTGAAATTGTGAGAGTTATGTGCATATATGTGTTCAGATGTCATTTTAATGTGTTTTAATATATATTGTATATAATTCCTTATCATCAATTCATAATTTTACGTCGTATATGATTGCTGCAAAATTACAGAGTTTGGGTTTTGGCCTTATGGCCTTATACTTGAAATTTTATGTAGTGATCGTATATTATCTCTAAATTTTACACTCCTACATTATTATGCATGTTGATACGAAGAGATCAAGCCTTAAACGAACGGATTCGGTGTTATAACGAATTCGTAGTGTTAAATTTATGATTTTGTTCATTAACTTCAAGAACATCAAGAACAGTCAAATTTTACATGATTTAATTTTGTTATTGGGTGTTTTAAATGGTTAAAATCACTTTACAAAGGTTGGGTCATGTTTATGTATAAATTATAACATATGGGTATGTGTAATTTGGTGAAATTAGTGTTAAAAATGTGTTGATTTCGCTGAATTCTGTGTTCTTCGCGAACTGGAAACTCAAAGTCTGGGGTTTCGCGCCGCGGCGCCAACTCCCAGTTCATTTCTCGCGTCGCAGCGCCACCGCGCCGCAACACCAAGTACCAGGCCGCAGCGCCACGGCGCCGCAGCGCCACGGCGCCGCAGCGCCAAGACTCAGTACAAAAGTGGCGCCGCAGCGCCACTTAGCAGAATGTCCAGAAATGTATTTTTTTTGGTTAAGTCTAGCAATGTGTTAGTAACTTAATATAATGAACATGTAAACATGTTAGAAATATAATGAAATGATGACATAGTTGTTTAACATTTAAATAACATAATTACATGTGAATTGAATTATTGAATACATAATTAGCTTGATTATTTATGAAGTGATATTATGTGACAGTTAATGTGATAAATTGATTAAGTATAGTCAATAATTAAATTAGACAAAAGGAAAGAGTTTATGATGATTAATTAAGTTATAATTAACTGGTATTGTGTATGTGAATGGTATGTAGGATTTAATTCAAAGAACGAGTTTAGTTAAAGTGTAATATACGCACGAGGCAAGTTTTCTAAACTTAAACTCTTAAATTTGAGCAAGTTTCCTAACCCTATTTGTCATTATTGTTCAAGTTTATTATTTACCTTGAATAAGCTATCGTTACTATTATTCAAGTTCAAATGATTTATTAAAGATTGATTATCTTTTCAAAGTATGATTTAGTTATACAATAATTGTTCTATTGTATACTTCTTGAGATTATTATTCAAATTGAATATCATTATTGTTGAACCTTATTAGACTAGTGAAACCTTAATGATTCAACTAGTCCATAGTTGATGAGCGTTCTAAATTTCAGAACCCTTGAAGAATTATCCAAACCAAACTTCCTTTGGTGCGGACTCGAATGTCAAACTGAGATGAACAACCCTGTATAGGGGATTATTTACGCTTAACGTTAAGATATTGTGCACAGTATGGTACTAAGGGCTGATCCCCCTAAGTACGAGAAGAAGGTCCATAGTCTTATGACTGTTAAAGGTTTCAAGTATAACCCTTGTTAACCTAGGACATAGTTCAAGGTCTTATGACCCTCAGAATTCTTTGATTCTTGTTATTCACTCTTGATTCAAAAGTTGAGCTTTTATTCAGATGTCTTTGATGTATTCGCATGTTATTATACTGTTATTTCATTTTTATACTTGTGGGCATTTGTGCTCACTCTTGCTTAATAATAACATTGCAGTTAAGAATGAAAGAGCTGGCGAACCTTCCACTAGTAAGGGCAAGGGCAAAGTTAGCAAATGATGGAGACTTGTTATTTGATATGACTTGTTATTTTATATGATGTATTTGTTTAAGACTTAAGTTAAAGATGTTGTTTAAGACTTATTGTTAGAATTCCGCACAGATATTTTAAGGTTAGTTTAACCTGGGATTGTATTTATTATTCGGATGATGTAATCCTTTTAAGGAGAAGATTTTAATTCTATCTATTGTGTGGTTTACATTTTTATGGGTAGATAGATAGATGATATTTGTGCAGTGAACACCAAATCTCGTGGAATCGAAGTACCCGGATTTGAGGGTGTCACATAGCAGCTCGTTTCCACTCTCATTCTTTCCTTCCTCTTTTCTTACCATTCTCAGACGTGGAAACATATTCTCAGCCTCATCTCCTCATATCTCCCAACTTCATCTCATCTTATCAACCTCATTTCTTAATTAAAGCCCTAATATATCTTCTCTTGTCCTCGAAATCATCTATTTTGAAGCCTTAATTTAACTTTAAACTCCCAATTTCTCTCTATAGATAAACCCTAAGGTTTCAGATCTACAGAGGATTGATGGTGCACAATGGCGATTGGTCTGAGCCTCTACCTATTGTGTTCTTCTTCCACCATTGTTACCTTCAATTTAAAGGTTAGTTGTTATTTGTAGTCACACGACAGAAATCCCAAATTTTTTAAGCCCTAAATTAAAGTACACTGTTATACGGGTAACCCTAAATCCTAATTGTTTTTGTAGTCACACTATTATTAGGTGTTAACCAAATAAGCATACACACTTCAATAAATTTTATATGAAGCTTCAGTTTTGTTGGGACCTTGAACAAATTGATCTTATTTTTTTAGTTTTGCTTTGCTTGAGTTTTGATAACGCACTTCATTATAATCTTTGGAGCTTGGTCATGTTATTGTTAGTGTACTTTGAATCTGTTAGGTGTTAATGTTACTGAATCTGATAGTCAATTTGTTAGGTGTTCATGTTAGTGTAATTTGAATGTTTAATTTGGACATCAAGCTTGTTATTTAACTGCCAATTTTTCAGATTTAAGTATATATACTTGTTGAATTGTATTATTGAATTATTTCCCAATATTGTGAAGGTAGTATGCACACAAGTCAATCATGTTGATGATAAAACATATACTTTATAATAATCTTATTCGTTTATTAATAAAAATATTCATTTACTAAAGGCTTTAATTTATCTACATTGTGCTGTTTTAATAATATGTGATAAACCCATAACTTTAAACAGTGCTTTTAGAATCATGATGAGATCATGCTAATGAGATCTAAATTCTTAGATAGCTTAAAAACTAAAATATTCCCAATCGATGGATTACTAAAAAGGGGATTAATGAATCTGGATATATTGGTACATACGTTGCTTGCTTATTGGATGAGGATGATTTATCTCATGATCATTTGTGTGAAGATACTAAAGCAAGTATGTAGGTGCTTATTAAAGAATAAGTTCACTGAAGGTGACTCGCTAAGGAATACCTAATAAAGTTTTACTTGTCTGTTAACAGGAATTCCTGAAGTGATAGTAGTACAAGTGATTGTTAGACTTGAGATCATCATAGTATCTTGTGTATAATGAATTACACTTTGACTTATTCTTTAAGACCTTTAGGGTACATCAAAGGGTATGCTTGGGTATAATAAGTTGTGCATAGAGATAATGTATGATCAAAAAAGAATCTACCGCTTCTAGTAAAAGAAGAGAAATGTCCTATGTGATTCGATAAATGACAACCCAGTAGTCCTTATCCAAGGCAGAATGAAATTAGAAAAGAGTTTCTAATTTGCATTATTTGGTGTTGTGCATTTAAGAATCTAAAAATATATAATTAAATAAAATAAGACTTGACAGTAATTCCATGACTTATATTTAATTGGGATATTGTATGGTGGAAGGATTGAATTGTACGGTAACTATTTACTCAAAGGTTCTTTTATGATTAATGTTGAAATCTATATTATTTGAAAAGTCGTTAATCGCTAGGGAAGCTTATCCCTATTGTAGAATAAATATTATTTATTTAAATGAATTAATAGTTTAATTTATTTATTTAAATAAGATTAGAATTGTTCTAATTGATTTATTCACAACCGGTTTAATATGGAGAACCTAAAGGGTCACATCATAAAAGGAAGAACATTTATGTAAAAAGTTAATGGCATAATCGTAATAATATGTTAAGTGTATTTAATTTAATCTATGGTGATAGAATAAATTAAATAACTTAATATTTATTATTTAATATTTTAGAAATATTAAATATTAATTAATAAGAGGAGTCTTATTAATATTATTATAATTATTATTATTTTAATTTCTAAAGGAGTTTGGAAATTAATTTAATATAAGTACTTTCATTTATTCCTAATAAGATTAGGAGGCTAATTAATTAAAAGAGTTTAATTAATTATCCCTAATAAGATTAGGGAGCTTAATTAATTAAAAGAATTTAATTAATTAAATAATACCCTAATTTCTAATTAGATTAGAAGGTTTAACTGATATCTTTATAAGATGAGTCTTATATCAGATATTAGGGTGTGAGATACGTGATTCCAATTGTTGGAGAGTACGCCCCTTTTTCTACAGAGATAGAAAAACTAGAGTTTGAGTCAAAACACCCATCTTCTTGAATCTTTGTTCTTTCTTGGTGGATCACCTCTAGAGGCCAAACAATTGGGTGGCTAACGTTGATCAAAGGAAGTAATCTAACCCAGTGGATTCAAGTTGAATGCAAAAAGGATTGGAGGTGAACTTGTACCTGAGGAAGCAATTTCTACAAGGGTATGAATCTAATCTCCATCTCTTTTCTATTGATTGATAATTGTACACAGAGTATGATCATGGTGATGGGTTTGTATGAAAATTTTAAATTCTTATTTTATCGCGCTTTCGCACCTTTTATGTAATTTGATTGCATGTTCACGCTATATACAAACCCTACAATGATATCAGAGCCAAACTTTGTTCTAATTATTAATCTTGTTGATTCCATGTATGTATGATATGCGATTTGATCAAATTTTCTGGGCAAAATAATTTTCCTGTTCTGTCTGCGACGCGGCGCAACTGCTCCGTCTCCAGTTCATTCTGGAGAGCAGCTGCGCCATAACGTGGAAAGGGTTTTTCTGGGCTAGAAGCACAGCTGTGCCGTTTTCAGTGTATTCTAAAGCGCAGCTGCGCTATAACTGGAAAAAGGTTTTCTGGGCTAGCAGCGTAGCAGCGCTATATCCTAGTGTATTCTAGGCGCAGCTGCGCCAAACACCAAATTCTAATTTTTAAAAAATTTTTAATATTTATTTCAATTAAGATAAATTGTTTATTTTGAATTAGAATATGATTAAAATAAAAGTTTTATATTAACTTGGAATTGGATTACACGTTTGTTTGAATAAAAGAGTTTATTCAAAAATTGTATATTAACTTGGAATTGAATTCCACGTTCGTTTGAATAAAAGAGTTTATTCAAGTGTTTTATATTAATTTAGAATTTGATTCCACGTTCGCTTGAATAAAAGAGTTTATTCAAATATGGAATAAGATTTCATGTTTTCTAAAATTAAAGGTGTTTAATTTTGATAAGGAATATGATTCCATGTTTCTTAGAATAAAGGAGTTTATTCACATATGGAATAAGATTGCATGTTTCCTAAATTAAAGATGTTTAATTTTGATAAGGAAATGGATTCAACATATTTTATTTTTTCAGCAATTTTAAGTTAAAATAAATGAGTTTATTTTGTACTTGAAATTGGATTCCTTACTAATTAAAATAAAAGAATTTATTTTGATTTGGAATTTGATTAAAAAACAAAAGAGTTTATTTTAATTCAAAATTGGATAAAATAAAATAAAGAAATTTATTATGATTTAAATTTTTATTAAAATAAAGGAGTTTATTTTTATTTCAAAATTGAATTTTTAATAAATTTGAAATTGCCCATTAAATTGATATCGATGCATATATGGAATGGATTTTTATTCGTGAGATGAATTTATTTATTGATGCATCTATTGATGTGTATGATAATAAATGGAATTGATTATGGACTATTGACCAATGTGATTGGATTTTATTTTAGTTGGTTGCATGAATGTATGAGTTTTATTAAATGAGGTCTGCGTACCTCGTTTTATCTAATTTTTCTTAATATAAATTCCATCTCCCTCCTATGTACTTCCCCCTGACTGCTGATCAAGGTTTTTATTTATTTTAAATAGTTTTGTAGTAGGAATAGTTAGAATTAATTTTGAAGAATTGGAGATCAAGGAGCAAGGAATGCTTGAAGACCCGTTTGTAATGGAGCCCGGGTTTAAATATAATAGTTATATTTAAATTTAATTTCTGCACCCTAGGTTTGACCTCTTGGTTCACTTGGTGGCTCTAGTGAACCAAACTAGAATTAAGTCCATAATCAAACCGGGTAGAATTCTATCGTATTCTATATGTGCATGCTTATACTATATATATATATATATATGTGTGTGTGTGTGTGTGTGTGTGTGTGTGTGTGTGTGTGCGCGCGCGCGCGCGCGCGCTAAACAAGATGAGACAAATTAATAACAAACCTCTCAAAGTTTTTATATTAAGTCCTAAGCGTTCAAAGATATTTGGAATATTGAACGTCGCCTTCTAGCATGATAAAAATAATAGAGTATCAATTAGTTATTATAAGTTTGTTGTGTCACCACAAGGCTTATCTTAATTCTTTGAGATGTTAATTTTATCACATTTGATGCTTATAAAGAAAATTGAACAATGTTATTTTGTTGTGTCACTACAAGCACAATGTTTTTCTTTTTAGAATATATGGAAGTGCTAGGTTGGACTTAACTTAGATAATTTTGATTTGGATATGCCACTATTTGATAAAAATAATCTAAGAGGTAAAATAAAAGGAGTTACATGATGATGTAATTGACAAGAGTTGTCTACCTATTTATTTATATATAGTTTATTGTGTCACCACAAGGCTATATACATTTGAAAGGAGATCCTTATTCTCACTAGCAAATATTTAATTAGATTTTGCCGAACTATATAAGTGAGGGTAATATAGTTTGATGAAAAATAGTAGGAGATACCAATTTAAAACAAGACTTAATTTATCTTGGTAAATAATAAAAGAATGTATGCTATAATGTTGTTAAATTACAAATTCATTTACAGAATTTTACAATGTCTAAAATTACTATCAATTCGTAGCATATTAGATGCTAAATTAACCGGACCGAATTAAACAGATTAGTTAAGGAATTTGAGAATAGTTCTCACAGCTGAAAAGCTATCTTATGTCCTTAATATGCCTATCACTGCAATGGTTACAGACAATGCCTCTGAGGAAGAGATTGTTATTTTTAGAAAGTAGCAAGATGATGCACAGTTGGCTCAATGCATCATGCTCGCATCCGTGAGTTACGAGCTTCAGCGTCAATATGAAACTATGGATGCTCCCACTATACTCTTGCACATCAAGTAGTTGATAGTGAGGAAAGTAGGACTGATAGATATTAGATATCTAAGTAGCTCTTCGATCTAGAATGACCGAAGGCACTATAGTACAAACACATGTCCTAAAGATGATCAATTTGATTGAACAATTAGGACAACTGGTTTTGTAATGGCTGGAGAGTTGAGCCAAGATTTGATCTTGCTGTCACTCCGAACTCCTTTCACAATTATTGTGAATTTTTCATATGAACAAACTAAATATCAGCCTCGTTGATTTGCTTAGCATGTTGAAAAATGTTAAAAGTCATTTTCCAACCAAGAAAGACCAAGTCTTACTGGTAGGGGCTAAAGGATCTTCTTAAAAGAAGAACGATTCAAAGAAGGTAAATAGAAAGTCAAAAACAAAGGATAATAAGAACAAAATTGATACGGATAGCAAATGAGTTTGCTTCCACTGCAATAAGCCTGGACACTAGAAAAGAAACTACGAGATGCATCTTGCAGAGCTAACCAGAAGAAGCTTAGTGAAGTTTCGGTTACAAATACAATTTTGTTCATGATTAAAATAAATCTTTCTTTAAGTCAAGATTTTACTTGGGTATTGGATACTGGCTCTGATTCTTATAAATAAGGATTTATGAAGGAACCAAGCAGAAGTAGAAAGCTAAACAAGGATAAGTAATCCTATGTGTGGAAAATGAAGTAAATGTTGTTGCATTAGCCATATTAACTTATAGTTTAGCATAGCCTACGGGCAAATCTATTAAGTCAATAAATTATTATTGTATTCCAGTTCTCGTTAAAACATTATTTCCATTTTGTTGTTGGATAACAAAAATTTTTGGTATTATATTTCAGAACAATTGTTTTTCTATTTATAATAATAATGTTTTGTATAGAACTGGAATATTACTAAATGGATATAGTATACTTGACTTACATGAAAATAATTTTGCATATTGAACAAATTAGTATAAGAAAAGGATTTGATCATTGTATTTGCTGAAATACAAGTGTGAATTATTTGAAAGGTTCAAAGAATTCAGAAGTGAAACAAATTGTCAAAGTATTAGAATTCTTTGATCGGGTCAAGGAAGGAATACTTGTGCAATGAGTTTCTAGATTATCTTAAATGATTTTCTCACAATGGACACCTCCTAATACACAATAATTGATTGATGTATCTGAAAGGAAAAATCGTACCTTGTTGGACATGGTGCGGTCCATAATGATTTTATCGACATTCCAGTATCTTTCTGGGGAAATGGCTGCATATCTATGGAACAGGCAACCTCAAAATTCAGCCCCAAGACTCCATAAGAGTTATGGACAGGGAGGATTCCTAATCTTAAGTATGTTAAGATAAGGGTTATTGTAACGACCCCAAAATTCATACAATTTAATTATTAACTTCGGTCGTTAATAACACATTCAACCTCTAATTTTACATCATTAAACGATAATACAACCATTAAAATTTGCGGAATAATAATTTTTTTTTATTACAAACTGTCTTCATTCCCAAAACCTTTAACCTTTACATCTAAATATCTCATAATCATTTTAATACTACAAGAGTTTACATCACAAAACGATATTATAATTCAACATTAATACATTATTCGGAACCTTAAACATGGTTCAAATAATAATAACACAGCTAAAGTGTATAAATATTCATGTATTACATCTGATTCATATCGTTCAAGTAGCACATAACTGTACCTTAAATCTTTAACCTACAAAAGTGGTTATTTGCAAGATTGAGCTCGACAGCCCAAAAAATCTAACAGTTTTCATGCATCACATAACACATAATAACATGCTCAACATATAACATACATGCTGCAGTTCATATAACAAGTATAAAGATTGAGTTCCTTACTCAATTAGCATGCTTTAATCAATCAACGTAGTCATAAGTTGACTTTAATATTTCATACTTTTAGCATATATATAACACATCATACATTTTATAATAACAATTTAAAATAGTTAATCATTATGTTCACATAGCAAATAGGAACTAAAAGACTTTCCTGATTCGTAGATTACCAATTACCGAAAAATAGCTTAAATGCTTTGCGTACATCCTACAACAGTTCAAAGGTTCATATTAACATGCATTAGTTACACATATAACGACACCACAATGACTCTTAGTCTTAATCTTTTATAACTTGCGCCTTCTTGAAACTTAACACATATTTTCAGGTATTTACTTCTCTTCGTATGACACTTATCATTACATAATCCCATTTTGTGTTTCTTTATACTTCTTTCAAAACTGACATTTAACGTTCATTAAAGTCGCCATAGATTCCATTACCACATATTAGATGTATTACACTTGTTAACAACAACTAGGTTATTTAACCTCCGCCTTATATCTCGTTACACTTCTCTTATCATTGACAATTAAGTCTTCTATCATATATTAGATTAACTAGTCAAGTTATCATTCAAATCGTTCTTTCAACTTATCTCTCTATAAATCAATATAAACCTTATCATTAATCTTTAACTTTTGAAAACATCACATTTTGTTTCATTACATAACTTACTCAAGTGAAAACTAAAATCTCCATATTTTGATATTATATTATACTACAATACGTTATTATAGTCTTCATTTTGTCTTGAACATCGTTAACATGCTTGCAAAACTAGATTAAGTCCGTTAGTCATGTCCTACAAATAGGCAGACTTCACTGTCTCAGACTAGGGTATGGCACAGCTGCGTCATACTTAAGCCTGGGACCGGCGCAGCTGCGCCGTTTCTGGCCTTGCCACCGGCGCAGCTGCGCCAGTGCACAGACAGAACCAGAAAGGCTGTGAACAGTAACCGACTTTAGCCCAACTAACACGAATTTCACCCACTAAACAGTGATATTAACACATACAATTGGTATAAAACTATTACAAACATGTTTGCCAACATATTCAACCAATTAGAACAATTTAGCAACAACTTAAGCTAGTTTAATTTCTTAAATTCTATGTTTTCATACAAAAACACCATTTTTGACATCCTTTACGAAAATCATCACTGTAATCTCAGTTTTATACCAAATCTCTTCGTTCAAACTATGTTCTCTTCATTTCTTAACAAACTAGCATAAACAAGACTTAATTTACAGTTTATCATACTAATTGACCACTAAAATTGGCACTTTCATAAGCTACAAGAGGACATATATACTGTCATTACTTTTCTTCCTTTTTAACTGTAATTAGCATAACAAATTCTTGTTTACATACAAACTCAACCATCACAACACGTATAATCACAAGTAACCAATTGTATAACAACAATTCAAAAAGATGAAATTCATAGAACATGAAATTTTTGCCGTAAACTCATATATGCATATATATATATATATATATATATGTATATATATATATATATATATGTATATATATAATCCTAAGGTTTAGATAAAATACCTTCACTTAGCTTGTAATCCTTGCCAAAATCGCTGGAATTTGCTTTGGAATTGCTTAAGTTCTCTCTCAATTCTCTCAACTCTCTCTGTAATCTTAGGCTTAGCAAAACTAGAATGCGTAAAACCCCAAAACTGATAACCAAGCGTAAAGATAAAAACTAATACGCGTACTTAATATAACAAAAGTTACAAACTATTAACGTATATGTTATAATTATATTATATTTATTATTAATTTTATTTTATTTATTTTATTTAAAATTCAAAAATAAAAAAAAACAAAAGTCATAAGGCTTTGTTTGGCAAAACCCTTTAAAATTTAAAGACTTAATATTTTAAGCTTTGTTTGACAAAACTAAATTAAACTCCATTAACTTATTTTAATAAACAATCTAGTTTATTATTTATCATCATATATTATTTATTTAAATTTTCATATCCATATTAATCAAATAAATTAATCACATACTATATTTTAAATAAATTTTTCACTTAAACAATTATCACAAAATTATAATTTTCTTATAATTTTTATTTAATAACTTATCATACCATCTTAAATTATTAAATTAAAATAACAATATAACATCTCATGTTATATTACAACTCTCTAAATTATAAATTAATTTTATTTAGAATATTATTTAGTCATAAATATTTACTAATAATAACCACATCAATAAAATATTTATTTCATTTAATAAATATTTTATATTACAATTACTAAAATCTTGGATTGTCACATTCTTTCCTTCTTATAAAGATTCTGTCCCCAGAATCGAAAATACAGATTAAACAAATAACTCGGGGTACTATTAAACCTCACTTTCCAAATATATGAATATATATTTCTCTTTATACCAAATCACATATTTCAAAATATACAGCACATACATACTCAAACTCAAAACTTCACATAATAAGAATTTTAATTATTAAATTCCTATTTTTAATAACTTCTAAAAATTCGGGTTGTCACATCCTTCCCTCCTTATAAGGATTACGTCCTCAGAATCACCGAAAACCTACTTTACTCAGGTTTTCATCAAATCTCTTCGTTGAATCAACACTTTACCTTAATATAGGTTTTATATTTTCTACCCCCACCATTCTTGATAAAAATTCTAATGATTTTTATTTCATAACCTTTTACTTAGACTCAATTTTATTTTGAGTATTATATATTCTTTAACCCCTTAATTTCCTTTTCTAAGGATCGATACACAAACACTCGGGATATTACATTCACCCATTCTTCTAAGAATTTCGTCCTCGAAATTTTATTTATTAATACTCATTCATTTAATCTATCAAAATAGATTTTACATTAATACTTTATTCATTCATTGATTTCTATAACCACTTCTTCCCACAAAGATCTTTCTACAATTATTAAACTTTTCTATTTAAAGTTTTACATTATTCTTTGATAACTCATCTCCTTCTCATTGCAAAAATTTCTTTTCTCACTTATTCAATGTATTTATCACCCCGTGTCGCATTCTACGACTTACTTCTTTCTAAGGAATATCATACTTACCACATTTCACCTTTTAGAATAGCAAGAATCTTTCGTAATTGTTCAATAATTAGGAAGAAGTATGAATAACTCAGGAATTTAAAAGATTTTAAATCATGCTGAGGGATCACAAGACCGTGAACTCTATTCTCGGTTTATTAGTGCTTCAACTCAATCCTTCACACTGCAAACCAGAGTGTTTATCAATCACAAAGACTGAAAACACCATCCTAACGTACATTAGGTGGCCAGCCTATTGTACCACTACGTTGGGCCGCAACGTAGTGTTTTGTAACGACTATATGTGTTACGCTCGAAACCATTGTCCCTGAAAATATGTCCCCTTATAGGGTTTTTCACCTCAGCTTTTCAACATCTGAATTCGCACCAAAATAATTTGGTTTGGCATAATTTTTTAATAAACGCTTGAATTTTATGAACATCTTTCAATAATCGTCTAGCTGAATCAAATAGCGTAGACTTCTACAACAATTCGAACATCAATCGAAATATGCATATACATATATATTTATATATTCTCATATCTTAAAGAAGCCTCAAAAATCTTTTTATGGCGTCATGATTATGACGTTGTCATACTACATTTCACCATAGTGGGCTGACGATCATATGATCACATCCAACACCAGGTTCCACTACATTGATGACTCCATCATTTATCATATCACTTGATATATATAATTAAAATATATTTTGAAAATTTAAAAATCATTTTTTTTCTAGCCGAAACAAACAACATAAATACGCAAATAATAACACTGTTTTAAAAATTCTTTGGTTCACTAGTGTGATCCAGTATTTTTCAAAATTAAAAGTACAACCATCAGTACGAAGTCAATAAATTTCAAAAATCTAGTAAAGCTAGAAGATTTGGAAAAACCTATGTCTCCACTTTCTATACTGATCAATTACTTAATAGGTCTATCTATTCCTATCATTCTTAATACTCCATTCACACTTAATTATACCCAGTTCATCAAACTTATCGCACATTGGAAGTTCAGGGCTTGCCACAATAATATGAGTTTACGAACTTATCCTAGTCAGACCATCGGCGTCCATTCGCTAATATACCATATTATTATGAGTCACGAACATACCATATGCATTAGTTTTAAGAACCGCGCCTAATCCTAATAATATCTGACTAATCTTAATAGTTTATAATTATCAAATATACACATGAGAAAAGAATCACCTTTTAGCCGCATATACATTGATAGCACGACACCAACATTCCAATGATTATCAATATGATAAACTGAGTGCAAGCACAAAACCCTCGCCCATACAAAGATTTGTACAACTCAGTCATCACTTGAGTCCTCAATTGAAATCCCACCTAACTCTATCTTACCCTTAACTTGCTCTTTGCTCGATACGAATTCCTCGTATGACATTATCTATAACTCCTTGTGAGTTATCTCGTACTATTTCATAGTACAATATCTTCATAGCATCAAGCTATAATTATTCAAACATTACAAACCATCTTTCTTCTATAACTTAAACAGATCACGTCGTGATCTTATTCTATAATCATCTCCCTTAAAATTCTTTTCTTAACTCATGATCGTTTTGTTTACGATCCCCTTTCTTTCCTTTTTCATTTATGACATTATTCGTTATCTTTACTATTGGAGTTAGGAAACTACCATTTCTTATCTTTATATCTCTTCGAGTTCTTCTTTGAATCTTCTTGTTTATATAACAATTCCTGCTTTAAGAATTTCCAACTTCATCTATATTGTTCAACATTTCATTCAAGTTCTACATTTTCATTATACGTATCCATTTTCTAGACTTGGTACACAGCGAGTCTCTACCAGTTTCAATATGATACGCTGAGTGGTTTCTCACAAACAACCAACAAACTAGGTTCCGAGTTGTAATTTAATTATTAACTTCGGTATTTGTATTAATTGAATTAGGTTGGTTATTAATAATTAAATTGTATTAAATTGCAATTTAATTATTAAATTTCATACAATTTAATTATTAACTTCGGTCGTTAATAACACATTCAACCTCTAATTTTACATCATTAAACGATAATACAACCATTGAAATTTGCGGAATAATTAAATTTTTTTATTACAAACTGTCTTCATTCCCAAAACCTTTAACCTTTACATCTAAATATCTCAGAATTATTTTAATACTACAAGAGTTTACATCACAAAACGATATTACAATTCAACATTAATACATTATTCGGAACCTTAAACATGGTTCAAATAATAATAACACAGCTAAAGTGTATAAATCTTCAAGTATTACATCTGATTCATATCGCTCAAGTAGCACATAACTGTACCATAAATCTTTAACCTGCAAAAGTGGTTATTTACAAGATTGAGCTCGACAGCCCAGCAAAATCTAACAGTTTTCATGCATCACATAGCACATAATAACATGCTCAACATATAACATACATGCTGCAGTTCATATAACAAGTATAAAGATTGAGTTCCTTACTCAATCAGCATGCTTTAATCAATCAACGTAGTCATAAGTTGACTTAAACATTTCATACTTTCAGCATATATATAACACATCATACATTTTACAATAACAATTTAAAACCATTAATCATTATGTTCACATAGCAAATAGGAACTGAAAGACTTGCCTGATTCGTAGATTACCAATTACCGAAAAATAGCTTAAATGCTTTGCGTACATCCTACAACAGTTCAAAGGTTCATATTAACATGCATTCGTTACACATGTAACGACACCACAATGACTCTTAGTCTTAATCTTTTATAACTTGCGTCTTCTTGAAACTTAAAACATATTTTCAGGTATTTACTCCTCTTCGTATGACACTTATCACTACATAATCCCATTTTGTGTTTCTTTATACTTCTTTCGAAACTGACACTTAAAGTCGCCATAGATTCCATTACCACATATTAGATGTATTACACTTGTTAACAACAACTAGGTTATTTAACCTCCGCCTTATATCTTGTTACACTTCTCTTATCATTGACAATTAAGTCTTCTATCATATATTAGATTAACTAGTCAAGTTATCATTCAAATCATTCTTTCAACTTATCTCTCTATAAACCAATATAAACCTTATCATTAATCTTTAACTTTTGAAAACATCACATTTGATTTCATTACATAACTTACTCAAGTGACAACTAAAATCTTCATATTTTGATATTATATCATACTACAATCTGTTATTATAGTCCACATTATGTCTTGAACATCGTTAACATGCTTGCCAAACTAGATTAAGTCCGTTAGTCATGTCCTATAAATAGGCAGACTTCAATGTCTCAGACTAGTGTATGGCGCAGCTGCGCTATACTTAAGCCTGGGACCGGCGCAGCTGCGCCGTTTCTGGCCTTGGCACCGTCGCAGCTGCGCCAGTGCACAGATAGAACCAGAAAGGCTGTGAACAGTAGCTGACTTTAGCCCAACTAACACGAATTTTACCCACCAAACAGTGATATTAACACATACAATTGGTATAAAACTATTACAAGCATGTTTGCCAACATATTCAACCAATTAGAACAATTTAGCAACAGCTTAAGCTAGTTTAATTTCTTAAATTCTATGTTTTCATACAAAAATACCATTTTTGACATCCTTTACGAAAATCATCACTGTAATCTCAGTTTTATACCAAATCTCTTCGCTCAAACTACGTTCTCTTTATTTCTTAATGAACTAGCATAAACAAGACTTAATTTACAGTTTATCATACTAATTGATCACTAAAATTGGCACTTTCATAAGCTACAAGAGGACATATATACTGTCATTACTTTTCTTCCTTTTTAACTGTAATTAGCATAGCAAATTCTTGTTTACATATAAACTCAACCATCACAACACGTATAATCACAAGTAACCAATTGTATATCAACAATTCAAAAAGATGAAATTCACATAACTTGAAATTTTTGCCGTAAACTCATATATGCATATATATGTATATATATAATCCTAAGGTTTAGATAAAATACCTTCATTTAGCTTGTAATCCTTGCTAAAATCGTTGGAATTTGCTTTGGAATTGCTTAAGTTCTCTCTCAATTCTCTCAACTCTCTCTGTAATTTTAGGCTTAGCAAAACTAGCAAAACTAGAATGCGTAAAACCCCAAAACTGATAACCAAGCGTAAAGATAAAAACTAATACGCGTACTTAATATAACATCAGTTACAAACTATTAAAGTATATGTTATAATTATATTATATTTATTATTTATTTTATTTTATTTATTTTATTTAAAATTCAAAAATAAAAAAAAACAATAGTTATAAGGATTTGTTTGGCAAAACCCTTTAAAATTTAAAGACTTAATATTTTAAGCCTTGTTTGGCAAAACTAAATTAAACTCCATTAACTTATTTTAATAAACAATTTAGTTTATTATTTATCATCATATATTATTTATTTGAATTTCTATATCCATATTAATCAAATAAATTAATCACATACTATATTTTAAATAAATTTTTCACTTAAATAATTATCACAAAATTATAATTTCCTTATAATTTTTATTTAATAACTTATCATACCATCTTAAATTATTAAATTAAAACAACAATATAACATCTCATGTTATATTATAACTCTCTAAATTATAAATTAATTTAATTTAGAATATTATCTAGTCATAAATATTTACTAATAATAACCACATCACTAAAATATTTATTTCATTTAATAAATATTTTATATTACAATTACTAAAATCTTGGATTGTCACAGTTATCCAACTTATGTGAAAAGGATTCAAAGGTTAAGCTTAGGACAAGATTTGACAAGTATAGATTTGTGGAACATCCTAAAGTAAGTTTAGGGTATATGTTCTATAATCCTACTTAGTAAAAAGGTGTTTTTTGCGAAACACACTGACTTCTAAGATAAAAGTATTTGTCATTGAAGGGGATAATGGTAGGATAATAGATCTTGAAGAGTTCAAGAACCACAAAGTACTATAAGTCAAATAAAAGGAACCTGTAGATAGACCTATTATACCACAACCGAATTGTAACTCTGGAATAGCACCAAAGATTCCTGGGAGATATGGATTCATCATAGATGATGATGATGAGGTACGCATCATAGAAGATGATGATCCAGTTACATACGATGAGGTAAAAGTTATAGGCACTAAGAGAAATGGATTGAAACAATCTTCTCAAAAATGGAACATTCGTTTTGATTAGACAATCAAAAGATTTTGATTTTATCAAAAATAAGAATGAACCTAGTGTGTACAAAAATGTCAGTGGGAGCGCCGTGACATTCCTAATATTATATGTTGATATACTATGGATAAGGAATGACATACCAATGCTACAATCAGTAAAAGATAAAGTTATCTAAACATTCCTCCATGAATGATTTGGGAAGAGTATCTTAATCGAGATATAAATCTATATAGATAGATTTAAAAAGGATGCTCGGCTTAACCCAAGGAACGTATATTCATTTGATGATAAAGTCGTTTAGCATGGCAAACTTCAAGAGATGTCTCATGTTGATGAGCTATGGAGTGTATCTCTCTTAAATTCCCATAGACTCCTAAAAGAGAGATCGCATAAGTGATAATCATGTATGCAATGAAATGTATGAGACTTGATGTTGATCGGTCATATTCTGGAGAAGATCACTGTAAGACAATGAAAAATATCTTAAAGTACTTAACCGGCACTAAGGATGTGATCATTTTTATGGTGGGTCTGAATTAAAACTAGAGGGCTTAATAGACTCAAGTTTTTTCAGACTGACCAAGATAACAACAAATCAACTTTAGGGTAAGTTGTTACCTTGAACGGTGGTGTATTTAATTGGAAAGGTTCCAAACAGCAAAGAGTTGCTGGTTTTGTGAAAAAGATAAAGTATATAGCTGTAAATAAAGCTACAAGTTGATTGTTTGGATGAAAAGTTCATTATAGAACTAGGAATAGTTCCTAAGTCTCATCTTGGATCTAAACATGTGTTGCGACACTTTCATTTGATTAGAGGAATCATTGAAAGATGAGAAATCATTATAGAGATAGTGAACTCTCAAGAACAACATTACATATCCATATACTGTAGTTTATCCAGCAGCAGAATGATCGTCACTTAGAAAATAAGGGTATGAGATACCATGACGATTGACTTTAGTGCAAGTGGGAGATTGAAAGTATTATGCACACAAGCCAATTATGTTGATGATAAAGCATATACTCTGTAACAATCTTATTCGTTTATTAATAAAAATATTTATTTACTAAAGGCTTTAATTTATGTACATGGTGCTGTTTAAATAATATGTGATAAACCCATAGTTTTAAGTAATGCTTTTAGAATCATGACGAGATCATGCTAATAAGATCTAAATTCTTAGATAGCTTAAAAAATAAAATGTTCCCAATCGATGGATTACTAAAAAGGGAATTAGTGAATTCGGATAGATTGGTACATACGTTACTTGCTCATTGGATGATGATGATTGATCTTATGATCATTTGTGTGGAGATAGTAAAGTAAGTATGTAGGTGCTTATTAGAAAATAAGTTCACTGAACGTGACTCGCTAAGGAATACCTAATGGAATTTTACTTGTCTGTCAATAGGAATTCCTGAAGTGATAGTAGTACAAGTGATCCTTAGACTTGAGATCATCATAATATCTTGTGTATAATGAATTACACTTTGACTTATTCCTTAAGACTCTTTAGGGTATATCAAATGGTATACTTGGGTATAATAAGTTGTACATGAATATAATGTATGATCAATAAATAATCTACCGTTTCTAGTAAAAGAAGAAAAATGTCCTATGTGATTCAATAAATGACAATCCAGTAGTTCTTGGCCAAGGCATAATAAAATTAGAAAGGAGTTTCTAATTTACATTATTTGGTGTTGTGCATTTAAGAATCGAAAAACATATAATTAAATAAAATAAGACTTAACAGTAATTCCATGTCTTATATTTAATTGGGACATTGTATGGTGCAAGGATTGAATTGTACGGTAACTATTTACTCAAAAGTTCTTTTATGATTAAAGTTAAAATTTATATTATCTGAAAATTAAGTCGTTAATCGCTAGGGAGACTTATCCCTATTGTAGAATAAATATTATTTATTTAAATAAATTAATAGTTTAATTTATTTATTTAAATAAGATTAGAATTGTTCTAATTGATTTATTCACAACCGGTTTAATATGGAGAACTTAAAGGGTCACACCATAAAAGGAAGAATATTTATTTAAGAAGTTAATGACATAATCATAATAATATGTTAAGTGTATTTAATTTAATCTATGGTGATAGAATAAATTAAATAACTTAATATTTATTATTTAATATTTTAGAAATATTAAATATTAATTAATAAGAGGAGTCTTATTAATATTATTACAATTATTATTATTTTAATTTCTAAAGGAGTTTGGAAATTAATTTAATATAAGTACTCTCATTTATTCCTAATAAGATTAGGAGACTAATTAATTAAAAGAGTTTAATTAATTATTCCTAATAAGATTAATGAGCTTAATTAATTAAATAATACCCTAATTTCTAATTAGATTAGAAGGTTTAACTGATATCTTTATAAGAGGAGTCTTATATCAGATATCAGGGTGTGAGATATGTGATTCTAATTGTTGGAGAGTACGCCCCTTTTTCTACACAGATAGAAAAACTAGGGTTTGAGTCAAAACACCCATCTTCTTGAATCTTTATTCTTCCTCAGTAGATCATCTCTAGAGGCCAAACACTTGGGTGGCTATAAAAGATTGGAGGTGAACTTGTACCTGAGAAGCAAGTTCTACAAGGCTCCATCTCTTTTCTATTGATTGATAATTGTACACAAAGTATGATCATGGTGATGAGTTTGTATAAATATTTTAAATTCTTATTTTATCGCGCTTTCACACCTTTTATGTAATTTGATTGTATGTTTGCGCTATATACAAACCCTACATATTGTTAGTTATTCATCAGATTTGTTGATTGATGTGTATTGGTATTGATGGTATTAGTATTATGGGTGTGGTAGGTTTTTGGCACACTAAATTCCAACCCAATTTCTTGCATTTTTTGTCTTCTTCTTATCTTATGGTTGTTGTGTGTGTGTGTGTGTGTGTATATATATATATATATATATATATATATATATATATATATATATGGACTACCTTATATCTTCATATTGTCATATTTACTATCTTTGACAAAATTCTCAACAAAATTTCTGTCAGAATTATGCAATTTGAACATATATGGTCCCTTCTTTATTTTATATATTAATGTATTATACTTACTTTCCTTAATAATAAAATAAACTATGTAGCATTTACTTAGTTTTTTATCTACTAATAAACTAAAACGAAATGAACTAAGTAGCATTTACTTAGTTTTGCACTACTAAATAAAAAAAATATAATATAATATAGTACATAATAAATAAAATAATAATTTAATTTAATTTAATTTAAATAAATTAAATTAAAATAATATAATACAAAATAAAATAAAATAAAATTACTTAATTTAAAATAAAATCAATTAAATTAAACTATCTATCTAACGCATCTCCCGACTAGGTGCATGAGCTTTAGCCAGTACGGATAGTTTGATGTCTCGTTTATGGATACTGTCTAGCGGGAGTTTCACGTAAGTTAATTTTCTTAAATCCTAACAATTATACGTACATAGTCGTTGCCCAATAAAGTAAATGTTCCTTACCTTTAAACTTTTGTAATAGAGTTATTTTAAACATGAGGATAACGTCTCTCAAGAAGCCGGCGACGATGTTATTATTGCACATGTCGCTCCGGCTGGCTGTATGAGACGAGACAGAGGGCAACCCGGATAGCTGAGCTTTAATACTGGACCACTATCATAGATCATCAACCTTGTATAGTCTTCAATTCAGCATGGGAGGCTATATGTGTGCACTGTGCTACTGATGAGTTTAAGAATAAGTCCGTACATGTAAAGAAGAATCGTGGCCAGCTCCGAGACGTACACACTACTGGCTCACAGTCTTTTGAGGAGGTGAAGTCGGTAAGTGTCATGTGTTTAGTTACCAAATTCTCACATGAATACTTAATAACTATTTTATAAATGTATTTATTAGGCCATACCATGATAGAGTTTTGGGATAGAGCCCACACGCCTAAGGAGAGCACTATATCTTAGGAAATAGTAACTATAAGGGTAAAACTAATCTTATTTTTAAGTAATTATTAATATTCGCTAATTAATAAAATGATATAATTAACTCACACATACAAAATAAATTACAAGACCAATTTTAGAAACTTTGGGACTATCGTATAGCTGAGTTGGAGGCTACTAGAGGGGATTCTGACCCGTTAAATTCCACCATCCTCCTGCCCGAGATTGTATTATCTCGGGATGAGGACTTGAGACTATGGGTCGCGTCTTAGGACCCCACTACTAGCAGTACTGGCAGGTATCGCGTGTTGAGCCTACCGAGGATACCCGCGTATACCCTACCTGGAGGTAATAATATATATTTCTTATATTTCTCATTATATCTTAATTTATAACAATAATATAAATTAATATGTACTTCATAATTTTTTATTTACTTTCGTAGGCTCTAGCTAGCGCCAACGTCTGAGAACACCTATGTGACCATTTCATACGGGCGCTGGTTGGACGACGCGCTTTTTTTGAGGGTTATAGCGACAATATCGGATAGATTTTAGAGGGATCCGATTTATCGTCGTCAGCAGTTGCCTAGTCGTGCTCGCCTTCACCAGCTAGCCCAAGATATTGCTTCAGGGGCCACCGTCGAGAGTACGAGATTACCGCTTAAGCAGTTCGTCACGTTAAGCAGCAATGTGCTCCGAATGATGGTTACCCTACTATTGAAGGATTTAGGTCAGCCCTCGCCGCCTACTCAGGTATTTTGCAAGTTATTTATTTTTAATTCTTGCATATATACGGATTGGACTAATGATTTATATTTTTAATCCTATCAATAGGGTGGCGATGGCGAGTGAGCTGGTGATGTAGAGAATGGTGGCGATGGCGAGAGCGGGGGGGGGGGGGGAGGGGACGACGATGCTGATTTTCATACACCAGAGCAGTACCGTCATTCACCCTCGCCCGATGATCCTCCTCATACTAGTTTATATTTCATTTGTATATATTTATTCATTAAATTGTAAATCATTTATATATATTTATTCATTATATTGTTGATCATTTGTACATATTGTAAAAAAATATAGTTTAGTTGAGTCTGTACTAGTTTTTGTAAATCATATTGTATAATTTAAGGGACATAGATGTATATTTGTTATTGTTGATCAGTTACTTCATATTCACATTAATTACTTAGTTTATGTTTGATATGATAAGATAAAACATGATTTTATAGTTATGTTGGATGTGGAATATATTACTGTATGTGTTGTTGGTATAAAGCAAGTTACTGGTACAAAAATAGGTTTTAAAAACTTGGAAAATGTAATTTTAAAAATTTAGTTAAAAAAATCCTAGTTAATCTCGACGGAATAAGATATTCCTGACAGAAATTTCGTCAAGATTATAGTTTATCAATTTTTTAAAAAATTACTATTTTCGACGAAAAAATGAATATTTTCGAGGGATATTCCGTCGACATTAACTTGTTTTAACGTCGACACAATAATGACGACGAAATTATTCGTCAAAAATAGACTATTTCCGATGAAAAATTAGTCGAACTTATTATGTCAATTTCAGTTTTTTCTCGAAAGAATTGTCGACGGAATTAATCCTGACGCCCGTATATTCAACGGAATATTCTATTGGAAATAGACTAATTTCGATGGAATAGAGTCATTTTCGACGGAATAGTCCGTCGGAATTAAGCCTTTTTTGTAGTGTTAGGGTTTATTAACTAGATATTAATAAGGTTAATAAACCCTAAACCTAGTTAAAAAATGAGTTAATAAACCCTAAATCCTGGTTAATAAACCCTTAACTGTAGTTTATAAACCCTAAGCCCTAGAACAAAGTCAAACTCTTGTTGTGAATGACGCCCATAACGATTAGTAACAGATGGTGTGCTTTTTTATAGTAGTATGCACACAAGCCAATCATATTTGATATGATAAAACATATACTTTGTAACAATTTTATTCGCTTATTAATAAAAGTTAGTTTATTAAAGGCTTTTAATTTATCTACGTGGTGCTATTATATAATATGTGATAAACTCATAGTTTTAAGTAATGCTTTTAGAATTATACTGATGAGATCTATATTCTTTGATAACTTAAAACTAAAATTGTTTCCAATTGTTAGATTACTAAAAAAGGGGTTAGTAAATCTGGATAGATTGGTACATACGTTGCTTGTTCATTGGATGAGGATGATTGATCTCATGATTATTTATGTGGAGACACTAAAGCAAGTATGTAGGTGCTTATTGGAGAATAAGTTCACTGAACGTGACTCGCTAAAGAATACCTAATAGAGTTTTACTTGTCTGTCAACAAGAAGAAGAAAGAAAGAGAGAAGAAGGAGAAGTCGCCTGCCCTGCCGTACACCATCATCGTCGCCGCCATGTATGTATGTATTCAATCTATCTCTTTCATCTATATATAGTGTTCAATTTGGGTTTGATTTAGAATTATATATATTGCATACTTATGTGTTTATATGAGTTTGATTGTGCTATTTAGTTTGAATTTGTGTTAGATTTATGAAATGGTTGCTAGCATGTTGATTATATAATAACAGTGTGATATTTAGTTTCAATTTGGCTTTAATTTGTACAATTTTAGGGCATGCATGATCATAATTTGATATTGAGGCTTATGTTAGTGTATTGAATGAGATAATTGCTTCAATTTGAGTTTTTTCCTAGTGTATAAATTTATGGTATAATTTGTAAGTTGTTTATAGTGGTTAGGCACAAATTATAATTAAAATAATATAATGTCTATTATTATATAATATTAATAAAATACATATTTATTAAATATTAAACTAAATTAAATTAAATATAATAACATATAAATAAAATAAATAATATAACAAAAATTAATACAAAGTAAAGCAAAGAAAATAAAAAAATAAATTTCCTTAGTTTACTTAATTTTCCCCTACTAAAATCAACTAAGTAGCATTTACTTAGTTTTCACAACTAAATTTATGTCAACTAAGTAGTATAAACTTAGTTAATATTACTTAGTTTCCCAATACTAATTAAAATAAATTAAGTAGCAATAATTTATTTTAATTAAATCATTGTCAATTTATATTACTTTGTATAATATAAGATAATATAATATAAAATAAAATAATATACCATAATATATCACAACATAACATAAAATGAAATAAATTCATTAACTTAATTACATTCCTTAAATTTAATAATTTAAATAATTTAATATCATATAATATAATACAAAATAAATTAATAAAAAAAATAAATTTTTAAAAAAATGGAATGACAATGATTTAATTAAAATAAATAAAAGAGAGAACATACTTTATCAATAACTCAACTGCAGCACCCTTAAAACCGACTTTTTTCGAATGCATGTTTTGTAACCAAATATCAGTATTTTCGTGTAAATAGTTTATATCACAATCTCTATCATGAAAGTATACTATAGATCTGCGATCAACCATCATCATCTTAAATTTGAATCCACAAAGCTGTATTGTAAGACCCCAACTTTTATGAATAAAGATTAATTTTTCTCAAAATATATTTTTGAATATTATGGTGTTGATTTGATATAATGTTATAGTTGTGAGTAATATTTACAAATTTTGCAAAGTATGCAAGATGTTATATAATATTCGATTGGTCGGAGAATATTCGTTTTAACAGGGAATATTCGTACGACGACACAATCATTGGTGGACCCCACAACAGAATTATTGTCAGAGTTAGAAAACGACAGAAATATCTTTTTATGAAAATAACGGCGAAAGTTTTACCATTAACTGTTGAAATACCGGATGTTAAAAATACAGTAATACGCGTGGTTACATAGTAGCACACGGTATTGATTATTGATGCTTACGTGAGAAGTCACTCAGTTATACTAAATTATTGTTACAGTAATTGCTGCATAGTATCTCACGTTATTTGATTCAATTATTGTCGATATTTTATATATTATTAAATCAATAATTGAGACGATACAGTTATTCATATTATTATTTGCAATATTGACGATGTCTAGAAAGTTATGTCGAGGAGAGGTTTGGTCACCTAATTACGCACCAATAGGGAGAAATCTTTATTGGAAAGCCCCCTCTTTCCTGGGAATGATATGATTGTTAAATATTGTGAATAATAATAATGATGAATAAATGTTATTAAAAATATTGAGAGAATTTTATGAAGTATTTGTTGTAAATTTTGGCTTATTATTTGGACCCCCCACTTACTCTTTTCAAAATAGTGTGTGTTATGAGTATGATAATATATATATATATATATATATATATATATATATATATATATATATATATATATATATATATATATATATATATATATATATATATATATAATGATGAAAGTGACATTTGGAAAGTGGCAATTTTTTGTCACGGGTGAGTTATATGATATGTTGCTTTCTTTGAATATTTAGACTTAACCTGAATATTTATGGGGATATTCCATTTCCTCATTACCGTAAATGGCAGGTAATATATATATATATATATATATATATATATATATATATATATATATATATATATATATAGGGAGAGGATCAAGAGTAGAACTCTTAAGTAATAGAACTCCCTTAAATAATAGAATTGTATCAAAACGACGTAGTTTTGATAAGACGCGGTGACATTTTTGTAAATACGCGGTGGCATGGTATTTACAAAAATGCCACCGCGTCTTATCAAAACTATGTCGTTTTGATACAATTCTATTATTTAAGGGAGTTCTACTACTTAAGAGTTCTACTCTTGATCCTTTCTGTGTGTGTGTGTATATATATATATATATATATATATATTATAAGTTTTATTTTACTTGAATATTATATTATTATTTTAAAATCAGACGTCTATGAATTCGATTTATTCGGCCCATGAAATTTTCAACTGTTGATCCGTGAAAATTTTTCAAATAGTATCCTTTCCATTCTCCTATAAATAGGATGCTTAATTAGAATTGAAAATTACACCAGAATCAGAGAATTATTCTTCTATAATATTGAGCGTATTTCTTTAGCGTTTTAAGAAGTTTTGAGCGTAGAAAACAGTGAAAGTTTTCTTCAAGTATATTCCCGCTATACCAGTTGGAATACTTTTCTTTTTAAGGTAAGGGATATTATTTTTGTTCAGTATTCATATGAAATAATATTTTCTTCCATACTCTGTAGTATGTAACTAATATTATTTCGTTTCAGATTTCGAATTCTACACTCGTTTTGTTAAAGTTTTGGCTTCTATACTCCATGAAATTAGTAGAATATCCTTAATATTTGCGCTTCATCCAGTATCTTTTCATGACAATATTATTCTGAGCATTCTTGATAAGTTTTAACCTTTTTCATGCCAGAGTACTATTCACGGGATTACTATTCCCGAAGTACTATTCACGGAGTATTATTCACTCAGTTACTATTCACCTGGGGTACTATTCATGACAAAAATTAATTTCTTTTCGGTCCAAATCATTTTTGATACAATATTATTCTTGAATTTTACTCCACAAAGCAATATCATGTTGACAATTTGGACATTATTGAATTCTGGATAAATTAAATTATAAATATTTAAAAATATATCCTTTGCTTTTATTTAATTGAATTCTTATATCATTGTCATCATCCTCATGCTTATATTGTTATAAAAGTCAACTTTAGATTACGTGCATAGATAAACTGTTGATTGGTATGATTATGACTAGGGATTATTCGGTATAATCATGACCGTAATGTTACAAATGATGTGCTAAAAGTCCTCATTGACCCGTAGTGTATTGATGGAAAGTTGTTGGCATGATCATGACCATTGATAAAAACTCGAATATCCTTGGCCCGTAGTGCATGGATAATTTGTGGTCGTGATACTAATGAATATCCTTGGCCGTACTGCAGGGGTGATTTGATGATGTGGATTATTTATTAAGTTGAGTCTCAGCGATAAAATTGATGATAAATTCTTTTAAATCATAGAAGATAGTAGATATCATGTTCTACTTCACTCTTGTAATGGATTACTTATCCCACTGTAGTTAAACTTGATGTCTATTTTATTTTATTAGTTTAACACTGTTGAAGGCTAACGATAATTTATTCTCTATTATCTTAGTCATAATATTTCTTACTGGGCTAGTTTAGCTCACCCTTTGATTTCATTGTTCTCTTCAGGAAATGAGAACATAGCTGGGACTAGTCGAGAAACGGAGTGACGGCCCATATGTTTGCATTAGTAGTCCTCACTATTATGTGAAATAGTGTTATAATAAATGTAATGAGGACTTATTTTGAGTTTGAATACTATCTAGAAGATAATATTTGTATTAAAACTCACAACTTATGTTTTGTCGTATTCTACACGACACTTAACAGTTGTATAAATTAAGTTTGTATTTGAATTATGTACCATGTATTTGGCAACCCAAGATGGGTGATGTATACCTATTTTGGGGGATTCACAGTTGGTATCAATTCTTAGAGATATGATCCCTGGCTGAGATGTGAGACTAGAACTAGGAGGGGAGAGACGAGTAAATCCTTCGTTAGTATGACTTACCTAAGTTTATTTGTTATTTAATTGGTCGGTTAGATTATAGGGATAATATGTGGCATATCAATTAACCCTTGTTTTGTGGCAGTGTTTAAAAATGACTTCTGAGAATGTTGAGATAAGCAATGGAACACAAGAGACCGTTGGGTCACCACAGATTAATAATCAGGATAACGTGTAATGACCCCAAAATTCATACAATTCAACTATCGACTTCGGTCGTTAACAATACATTCAACCTCTAATTTTACATCATTAAATGATAATACAACCATCGAAATTTACGGAATAATTAAAATTTTCTATTACAAACTATTCTCGTTCCCAAAACCTTTAACCTTTACATCTAGCTGTCTCAGAATCATTTTAATACTACAAGAGTTTACATCGCAAAATAATATTACAATGCAATATTAATACATTATTCGGAACCTTAAACATGGTTCAAAAAAATAATTACTCAGCCAAAGTATATAAATCTTCAAGTATCACATCTGATTCATATCTTTTAAGTAGTACATAACTTTACCTTAAATCTTTAACCTGCAAAAGTAGTTATTTGCAAGGGTGAGCTCGACAGCCCAACAAAATTTAACAGTTTTCATGCATCACATAGCACATAATAACATATTCAACATATATCTCACAAACATCGGACTAATATATTATACATATTACATTTCATATATCAAGTATAAAAATTGAGTTCCTTACTCAATCAACATTTATTATTCAATCAACGTAGTTATAAATTGACTTTAGCGTTTCATACTTTCAATATAAATAAAACACTTCATGCTCTTCGTTACAAATATTTAAAATAGTTCATAATCAAGTTTACATAACAAATAGGAACTGAAAGACTTGCCTTGATCGTTGTTTACCAATAACAATTTAACAGCTTACAGTTATCTGCACTTCACGTGTCCTACACAATTATATAATCATACACATCAACTATTAGTCACATAACAACACATAGAAATTGTAATGTAAACTCTACTCCACATCTCATAATCTTTCCTATTAATTAGCACACAATGTTCAATTAGATTGTGTTAACTTTTCGACTTATGTACTATTCGAACTTCATTCAAGTGTTTAAATCTTACTAGGAATCATTATTGGTTTTATATTAAACCCATTTCATATTTTGTAATATCCATTTCATTTAACTTAAAACACTTTTTACGTTCATTAACACTTATCACGGCGTTTTTACGTTCATTCGTCACACGCCCAATTTGTCTCTCTTGTGTATGCTTAGTATGCTTATACAACTTATCTAATATATCATTTATTAATATTAAACATCATTATATTTACTAACATTCATGTTTTATAACTTAGAACAACATCTTTTATCGTCAAGAGCACTACACTTGCATACGTACATGCCCGACGCCCTCCGATTGCCTATGAAAACACAATAGTCCTAAAGATGACAATTTGACCCCTGTTCCCGACCTCAAATTGAAAAACTTAAAGACTAAAAGTTGTAGGCCTACTCGTCCTCATTCCGGATCATCTTGAATCGCCTCAATCGGAGTTCATATGAAAAAGTTATGCTCATTTTAGTAAAACATGTCCGATCAGTTTTTTTTCCAAAATTTGGCTAGACAGACTACCCCCCCGCTGGGGCGGGGGTCCCTTCTGCGTTTTTGCGATTTTTGACCTAGAACACTATAGAAAGCCAAATTAGGCCTACAAACTCCTTTCTAACAACCATACCAATCTATCCAAGGTGTAATATGTTTACAGAAACATAAACTAATGTTTCTAACACGTTTCTACCCACCTAAACAACGTAAACATCAAAGATTATAACCTTTAATTTCACTATTTCTATTATTTCTTCATCTTTTGACATTAAGAGCGAAATTCTTCGCTGTGAATTCGTTTTTAAACCAATTCAAGTAATTCCAATTGTGATAACTCATATTCTTAACATACTAACATAATACATGATCAATTTCAACAATAAATTATAACCAAACATCAATTTGATAGTTTCAAAAGCCATTTTTTCCAAAAATTAATTCACAGAAAATCATTATGAACAAAATTCCTCTTGTTTATCAAAAATACATGGATTGAATTGCTAGAACAATCAGATAACTCATAATATATCATAATATAACTCATATTACACATAACTCATGCTCACATCAAAGATTTAAGCACAATTTTCAACAATACTTCATACTCAAACACAATGAACATGATTTCATCATGTTCATCATATCTTTGTGAATTGAAACCTTTGAATAACTATAAAAATCTCATGTAAGCGTATACATGAAAAAATATGAACACCATTTATGCATATAAATTCACAATCATGAAAACCTAATTTTACAAAGACTAAGTACAAAACATCTTAATTTAGTATAAGGGTTAATTAGTTTGATACCTTTCTAGGTTGAATGAGGAGAAAAGATAGAGATGATGAAAGCTTTTCTTTTGTTTTCTCAAGGTTTCCCTTCTTCTTCTTCTTCTTCTTCTTCTTCTTCTTCTCTGTATTCTGTATTCTTCTCTTTGTTCTTCCTTTCTCTTTTACTAATACGTAATATAAACTGATATATGATAATATAATATACGTATACTTATAATGCATATTAATATACAACATAAATACATATATAACTGATGTCAGTTATATTATTTGAAAATCAAAAGCTATAAGGCTTGTTTGGCTAGCTAACTAAAAATAACCCATTAAATCTTACACCTTGTTTGATAAAACATATTTAAATTAAAGACTTAATATGCATTAAGCCTTGTTTGGCAAAACTGAATTAAATTTCTTTAATTTATTTTAATAACTCCTTTATAGAAATATTATTTGTCACACTTTATTCAATTAAATTTTAATATTCAATTTAATTAATTCTAATAACAATTTATTAAATTACTTTAACACATAAATCAATACAACATAATTATAATTTTCTTTTATAATTATAACTTTATTTAATCAACTAACACATCATTTTAATTACAAATTCAAATTAAAATATAATAATTCATTTAATCATTATAAGCTCTCTAACTTAATTATTAAATTAAATTAGAATATTATCTCATAATAATTAATTTTCTTAACTCCTTAATTATTTACTTAACAAATAATTAACCAATGATATAGATGCATACGTGTTATTTGATTCGGGTGCTACCTGCTCCTTTGTTTCCAAAGAATTAGATAAACAGTTAGACTTACCTCGTGAGAGATTAGAACACCCTATGAACGTAGAAGTAGCGAACAAAGAAATTATTCTCGTAGAATACATTCATAGGAATTGTTATACCGAATTACGAGGATTTAAGCTCAAAGTGGATTTGATACCGATTCGTTTGGGGGAGTTCGATGTAATCCTTGGGATGGATTGGTTATCGGTTATGCTTTATCATCAGCATGATTGGTTTGTTTGCATACTACTTTCAAGAAAGAATTATTAAAATAACTGTAAATGAAGATGAAGATGGACCAAAATGGCCAGAGTTTGATCTTGAAACTATGATGGATGATCCTAAATTTTAAAAGGGCATGTTGTTCAAGGACAACAAACAGTTCAAGAAGGTATTTAGAGCTCACTCAGTCAAGCATCAAAGAAATTCAATAATATACAAGAATGAACCTTTCAAGGTTTATTATAAATGTAGTCCTCCTTATCCATGGAAGATATATTCTAGTAAGTTGTAGGGAGAGAATACACTGCAAGTTAAGAAGTTATATGGCCCCCATACTTGTTTAAGAGATGCTAGAAATAATCATGTTAACTCTCGGTGGCTTGCAGAGAAGTATATAAATGAATTCAAAAAATATCCAAAGACAAGTGTTGCCACCTTTGTAGAAACTGTTTGGATGCAAGATATTTTGAAGATATCAGAGGCTCAAGCTTATAGACCAAGGGTCAAAGTAGTGATGATGATCCAGGGCAACATTAATGAACAATATATGAAGCTCTGGCAGTATACTAAAGATTTGAAGAGGCTAAATTCAGGTAGTTTGGTTGATTTGGCTACTAAAGAGGGTAAACTAGCAATAGGAAAACTAGTTTTTAAAAGGATTTATATCTGTTTGGGAGGACTAAAGGAATGTTTCAATTATTGTAGGCATGTCATTGGGGTAAATGGTACTCAGCTAAAGAGTACAAATGAAGGAGTCCTTTTAACTACAGTAGGTATTGATCCTTACAACAATATGTTTCCTTTGGCGTATGTAGTTGTGGAAAGTGAAAGAAGGGCTACATGGATATGGTTTTTAGAAATTTTAAAGGATGATATAAGGATTAAGAATGAATATGGGCGAACATTTATGTCTGATAAACAGAAAGGGTTGATTGGAGCATATGATGATATAGTCCCTTATGTTGATAGAAGGTTTTGTTTCCAGCACTTGCACCAAAACTTTACTAATGCTGGGCATAGAGGTATACTGTGACGCCCCCAAAACAGGTATACAACACCTATTCTGAGTCGTCAATAACATGGTACAGAAACAACTACAACTTTATTTATACAACATAAAAATTGTGAGTGTAAATATAAATATTGTCATCTAGACAATATCCACACTCAAATAAGTCCTCATTACAATTATTGGAACAATATTTTACAAAAAAAATGGTGATGACTACTAAAACAACTTCCTAGAACCTTCATTCCATACCCCGACTAGTACCTGCTACATTCTCGCCTCCTGAGAAGAAAATGGAACAACAAGGAAAAGGGTGAGCTCAACTAGCCCAGTAAAGAATATTATGACTAAGATAATATACAACAAATTATCGTTAGTCTTCAACAGGAAAAAATTTAATAGAATACAATAGACAACAAGTTTTAATTCAATATTCGCAGCGGAAAATAATAATTCATAGAGAAGTTACGTAGAGAATGAAATCTACGATTATCTATGAATTTAAAAGCCCATCATCAACATTTTATCCCTGTAACATCAATCAATAAATATCTTGAATCAAATAGTTATCTTTGCACTACATGCCAAAGATATCCATCAGTTGGTCATGTTCACCTCAACACCTGTTCATCTTTGCACTACGGGCCAAAGATATTCATCAAAAATTATTCATCTTTGCACTACAGGCCAAAGATATTCAGTTATATCATCATTTAAGACTGAGGATGATGAAAAATATTTTAAAGAAAACGAATCCAGTGAAACAAAATAACAAATATTAAGGATTCGTATTTCGATTTATCCATGTCCAAAAATACCTTATCATAGTGAAGTAAAATTCAAGAATGATCAAAACATGGATACAATCAAAGCTAGTATCCAGAATAGATATTTGGACGAAAAGAAAGAAATTTCATTTTTCGGTAAATAGTAACTCGTGAATAGTAACTCGTGAATAGTAACTCATGAATAGTAACCCCGACATGAAAAGTTCCAAATTTGATAAAAAGTTCAGATCAATACTTCGGCATAATGATATTGAAAAAAATAATATTATTTAAGAAGAAATAACATCCCTTACCTCGGAAAGATGGTACTTCTGACTAGAATACTAGATATAGTGCTGAAGGAAACTTGCACCGTATAGTAACACTCAAAGTATCAAATACTCACAAGAATACGCTCGATATAGATAGAGAAATAGAGAGAAACTTGTGTTTCTGGTGTATTTTTTAATTCTAACCTAAGCACCCTATTTATAGGAAAATGCTTAGAACACCAAAACAGAAAATTGAATATAATAATATTATTTATAAACAAAATTCCTAAGCACATCACCAGCTAATTTCAACCATTTAACACATGCCCCTCAATTGAAAAAAACGTTTTTCTTAAAAATAATAATTAAAACTTCCAAAAATTAATTATTTCGGAACTTCAGAACTTCAATAATTCATAATAAATAGCCCTTTTGTCAGAAAATTCGAATCTCGCGAGTTTTTATAGGAAATTCAATTCTCTACAACTTTGCAGAAGAAAGTTTTTCCAAATTCTAAACAGAAATTGACCGAAATTCACAAACGGGCGATTTTACAGTCAATAATAAATTTTCGGTCAAGAATTATGTCCACCAACACACAAAACATGTGTTAATCATTTAATGCCACAAAAATACTCTTCCTCCTCATATACTCATATATCCCACATTCATTGTAAAAATACCATCATCAATATATTATTAAAATAATATATTTAAATGAATTATTTTATCAGAAAAAGATAAAATATTAATTTTCAACAATTGTCACATTAATTTTTTTTTCTATCTATATCCACATAAAATCACTATTTTCCTCATCATATAAATCAATAATTAATTATACACAAATAATATTACAGAACCATAGTACTGACAACCAGGCAGTTCCCAGGAAAGAGGGGGCTTTCCAATAAGGATTTCTCCTTACTGGCGCGCAATTAGATGACCAACCCTCTCCTTAGACAGAACTTTCTAGACATTGCCAATAATATTATCTAATAATATTATTCAGATAATATGAATTATTGCTCCGATAATAAAAAATACTGCGTAGTGACAATTATTGAAACAACAGTAATATAAAATATCAACGCAGTAATTATTGAATCAATAAAATACAATATTGAACAGTAATTACTGTAACAATTATTGAGTAGTGCCTTCTTACGTAAGAATCAATAATTGGTGCAATACCGTGTGCTACGCGTATTACCGTGTTTTAACCACCGGGTATTCCAACAGTATTAACGGTAACAACTACGCCGTTATTTATAAACAACTTATTTTTGTCATTTTCTTCATCCAATCGTTTTCTGTTATGGGGCCCACATAAGGCTGCGCCGTCGTACGAATATTCCCCGACAACAAGAATATTCCATGACCAAACAAATATTCTCCGACAACAATGAATATTTTATAACCACTAAAATATTTGCGCATTTTACCCATAACTAACCACATTAATCAAATCAACTCTTACTATTTCAGAATAATAAATAGAGGAAATTAAATTTTATTTATTAATAATTTGGGGTCTTACAACCTCCCCTCCTTATGAAATTTCGTCCTCGAAATTGACATACGTACCTGGTGTTTCGAAAAGATGAGGATACCTCGCTTTCATTTCCGTTTCCAACTCCCAGGTCATTTCCTCAATAGCATGGTTTCTCCACAAAACTTTAACTTGTGGTATGACCTTCGTGCGTAGGACATGCTCCTTCTTATCCATGATCTTGACAGGTATCTCTTCGTACGTTAAGTCTTCGGCTATCTCGTCCGGTTCTAACTCAATAACGTGGTTCGGGTCTTTCACATATTTACGAAGCACATATATATGAAAAACATTATGAACACGAGACATACTTGGAGGTAACGCAAGTCTATAGGCCATATTTCCTACTCGGTCAAGAATCTGAAATGGGCCAATAAATCGTGGATTGAGCTTTCCTCTCTTCCCAAATCTTGTAACTCCTTTCCATGGAGCTACACGTAATAATACATGATCCCCAATGTCAAATTTCACGTCCTTTCGATGAAGATCCACATAACTCTTTTGTCGATCCTGTGCCGTTTGTATACGTTGTCGAATCATTTGGATCTTCTCTGTAGTCATTCGTTCCAACTCTGGTCCCAACAACGTTGCTTCTCCCACCTCATCCCAACATACTGGAGAGCGACACTTTCGTCCATACAATGCTTCAAAGGGAGCCACACCTATACTTGCCTGATAACTGTTGTTGTAGGAGAATTCCACCAATGGTAGGTACTTATCCCAACTTCCTTTGAAATCGAGGACACAAAGTCTTAATAGATCTTCAAGAGTTTGAATGGTCCTCTCTGATTGCCCGTCCGTTTGAGGATGGTATGCCGAACTGAACCGTAAATCCGTGCCCATAGCTTTTTGCAAGCTAACCCAAAATCTTGAAGTGAATCTTGGGTCACGATCCGAAACTATGGATACTGGCATGCCATGCAACCTTACAATCTCATTCACGTACATACTAGCAAGACGTTCAAGGGAATAAGTCTCCCGTATCGGCAAGAAATGAGCAGACTTGGTTAATCTATCAACTATAACCCAAATAACATTTATGCCTTGAGAAACCGTGGGAAGACCCGTAACAAAATCCATGGTAATGTGTTCCCACTTCCATTTCGGAATCTCAAGTGGTTGCAATGTACCCTTTGGTACTTGATGCTCCGCCTTTACACGTTGACAAGTTAAACACCTCGAGATAAACTTTGCAATCTCTCTCTTCATATTGTTCCACCAAAATGTATGTCGAAGATCACGATACATTTTAGTACTTCCAGGATGGATTGCAAATGGTGTATTGTGTGCCTCCATCATGATCTTGTACTTTAAATCAGAATCGTTAGGAACACAAAGTCTGGAGTGGACTCGAAGTATTCCTTCTTCATCGATTCTTGCTTCTGGAATAGCACCTTCTTGCACTTTCTTCTTCATACGCATCAGCTCCGGGTTTGTAGCTTGAGCAACTTTAACTTTATCGATTAAAGTTGGTTCTACGCGTATACTTGACATCATCGCACTCGTTCCTGCATATGATCTTCTACTCAACGCGTCAGCTACCACGTTTGCTTTTCCAGGATGGTATTGAATAGTGTGGTCGTAATCTTTTAACAGCTCGAGCCAACGTCGTTGCCGCATGTTGAGTTCTTTCTGAGTGAAGAAATATTTGAGGCTTTTATGGTCTGAATATATCTCCACTTTCTCCCCATATAGATAGTGCCTCCAGATCTTTAGCGCAAAAACGACTGCTGCCAACTCTAGATCATGAGTAGGATAATTCCTCTCATATTCTTTAAGTTGTCGCGAGGCATAGGCTATGACTTTCCCACGTTGCATGAGAACACATCCTAACCCTTTACCTGAAGCATCGCTGTAGATAACAAATACATCCGAACCGGATGGTATTGTCAGAACAGGTGCCGAAATGAGTCTCCTCTTAAGCTCTTGGAAACTCTTCTCGCATTCTTCGTTCCATACGAATTTGATATCCTTCCGATTCAGCTGAGTTAACGGGGTAGCGATTCGAGAAAACCCTTCTACGAATCTCCGATAATAACCAGCTAAGCCCAGAAAACTACATACATCGGTCACCGTCTTCGGTTGCTCCCAGCTTTGTATTGCTTCAATCTTTGCCGGGTCCACAGATACTCCATGTTTCGACACCACGTGCCCTAAGAATGCTACTTCCTCAAGCCAGAACTCGCATTTCTTCAACTTAGCATATAGCTTGTTTTCACGTAGCCTTTGGAGTACCAGCTTCAAATGGTGCTCATGATCTTCACGGCTTTTGGAAAATATGAGGATGTCATCAATAAAGACAACAACGAACTGATCCAAATAATCCTTGAATACTCGGTTCATCATATCCATGAAAGCCGCAGGAGCATTAGTCAATCCAAAAGACATGACTAAGAATTCATAATGCCCGTACCGAGTTCTAAAGGCAGTCTTCGGAATATCCTCAGTTTTAACCTTCAGCTGATGATATCCAGAACGAAGATCGATTTTTGAAAAGAATTGTGCTTCTTGTAACTGGTCAAACAGGTCATCAATACGAGGTAGCGGATACCTATTCTTGATGGTGACATGGTTTAATTCTTGGTAATCGATACAAAGTCGCATACTCCCGTCTTTCTTCTTTACAAATAAAACAGGAGCACCCCAAGGAGATGTACTAGGACGAATGAAACCGATGTTCAACAACTCTTGTAGTTGGAATTTTAACTCCTGAAGTTCAATAGGAGCCATTCGATATGGGGTTTAGAAATGGGCTTTGTACCAGGTTCAAGATCAATAAAGAATTCAACTTCACGTTCTGGGGGTAGACCGGGAAGTTCTTCAGGAAATACGTCAGGAAAGTTACTAACAACAGGAATATTATTCAAATTTGACGTGTCTTTATTCAAATCCATAACATGGGCTAGGAAAGCTTGACATCCGTTTTTCAATAAACGAATGGCTTTATGACTTGATATGACAGTGATTGATTTTAATGGCTTTGTTGCTTGAATTCGAACAACAGGTTGATTAGGAATATGAAAACTAACCACCTTACGAAAACAATCAATTTTGGCATGATGAGTAGTTAACCAATCAATTCCTAAAATCACGTCAAATGCAAGTATCTTTAAAGAGATAAGGTCAACAGGTAAGGTGATGGTGCCAACTTGGATCAAACAAGATTTATAAACAGTGGATGTGATGAAAGTTTCCCCTAACGGAGTCTCCACAGATAAATCAAAGTCTAATTTCTCCGGAGTCAAGTTTAAACGTTGAGCACAAGCAGGAGAAATAAATGAATGGGTAGCACCGGTATCTAGTAAGGTATAAACTTCACATGAATTTATGATTAGCTTACCCGTGATCACCTCGTTTGGGTTCCTCGCATGTTGACCAGTCACGACAAACGCTCTTCCAGGAACCGTTGACTTTGACTTTTCTGGGGCAGCCTTTTGAGTCACCGTCCCCGCTGAACTTGGTTTCGCTATCGTACAATCTCGAGCGATATGTCCTTCCTTTCCACAATTATAGCATACCTTGAACTGTTGTGGACAGTTTGGGCTGATATGTCCCTCTTTTCCACATTTATAGCATATGACCGGTGGTCGTTCTCCTCCCTTGGAACCAGTTGCTGCTGCTGCTGACGTCTTCGTATTATCATTGTTGAATCTCCTCTTTTTAAAATCTCCTCCCGACTCGCTTCTTCTATTTTCATAGCCACGATTACCACCAGAGTGGTTGCCGTTCTTGTCTGTACTTTTCTTTCTCTGCTGGTTATCATTGTTCTGATGACTGTTGTCACCGATATGATCCTGGTTGTGGTCCCTCGGTTGACCGTACTCGTTATCTCGCTCCAACAATTGAGCCCTGTTGACAACATCTGAATAGAGAGAAAATTTATAAGAAATGAGATATTGACGTATGCCGGGTTTCAAACCTCTCAGAAACATCCGTGTCATACGTTCCTCATTCTCCACCAAATGAGGTGCAAACCTGGACAACTCTGCAAACTTCGCCTCGTACTGGGATACCGTCATGTTATTCTGCTCCAGTCTAATAAACTCTACCTCCTTCATATGACGAATACTTTCAGGAAAGTACTTGTCATTGAATAGTTTCTGAAATGTCTCCCAAGACATGCTGAGTGCGGCTGGATGGGTACGCTTCACAGATTCCCACCAGTAGTCTGCCTCGCCACGGAACATAAATGTGGCGAATGGAACCTTCTGTTCCTCCGTGCATCCCAAGACATCAAATATCTTGGTAATTTGCTTGACCCATGTCTCCGCCTTAATCGGATCCGGCTTTCCCCAGAATTCTGGTGGTCCCAACTCTTTGAACTGCTTGGCTGTGACCAGCTGTGCGTTGCCATTGTTTCTTCCTATATTTTGAACAGGAATCTCCTTCGTCTGGTTTTGCATGAACCGCAAAAAGCTTCTAAACATCTCATCGTTCACCGTCTGCTCAGTGGTGTTGTTCACAGGAGGAACATTGCCAGCCTGTTGCACGTTCTCCTCGTTGGTGAGTACAGGTGTCTCCACGGTTTCATTTACTCCACTGTTAACATTCTCAGTCGACATTCTCAAATACTGCCATAAATCAAGGGTTAATTTAACAAATTAACAAATCACATAATATCCCTATATTATGACCGACCAACAAATAAGCTTAGGTAGGACACACTAGCGAAGGATTTACTCGTCTCTCCCCTCCTAGTTCTATTCCCCGATCTCCGCTAGAGATCATATTCCTAAGCTCTGATACCAACTGTGACGCCCCTAAAACAGGTATACAACACCTATTCTGAGTCGTCAATAACATGGTACAGAAACAACTACAACTTTATTTATACAACATAAAAATTGTGAGTGTAAATACAAATATTGTCATCTAGACAATATCCACACTCAAATAAGTCCTCATTACAATTATTGGAACAATATTTTACAAAAAAAATGGTGAGGACTACTAAAACAACTTCCTAGAACCTTCATTCCATACCCCGACTAGTACCTGCTACATTCTCGCCTCCTGAGAAGAAAATGGAACAACAAAGAAAAGGGTGAGCTCAACTAGCCCAGTAAAGAATATTGTAACTAAGATAATATACAACAAATTATCGTTAGTCTTCAATAGGGAAAAATTTAATAGAATACAATAGACAACAAGTTTTAATTCAATATTCGCAGCGGAAAATAATAATTCATAGAGAAGTTACGTAGAGAATGAAATCTACGATTATCTATGAATTTAAAAGCCCATCATCAACATTTTATCCCTGTAACATCAATCAATAAATATCTTGAATCAAATAGTTATCTTTGCACTACAGGCCAAAGATATCCATCAGTTGGTCATGTTCACCTCAACACCTGTTCATCTTTGCACTACGGGCCAAAGATATTCATCAGAAATTATTCATCTTTGCACTACAAGCCAAAGATATTCAGTTATATCATCATTTAAGACTGAGGATGATGAAAAATATTTTAAAGAAAACGAATCTAGTGAAACAAAATAACAAATATTAAGGATTCGTATTTCGATTTATCCATGTCCAAAAATACCTTATCATAGTGAAGTAAAATTCAAGAATGATCAAAACATGGATACAATCAAAGCTAGTATCCAGAATAGATATTTGGACGAAAAGAAGGAAATTTTATTTTTCGATGAATAGTAACTCGTGAATAGTAACTCGTAGTAACTCATGAATAGTAACCCCGACATGAAAAGTTCAAAATTTGATAAAAAGTTCAGATCAATACTTCGGCATAATGATATTGAAAAAAATAATATCATTTAAGAAGAAATAACATCCCTTACCTCGGAAAGACGATACTTCTGACTGGAATACTAGATATAGTGCTGAAGGAAACTTGCACCGTATAGCAACACTCAAAGTATCAAATACTCACAAGAATACGCTTGATATAGATAGAGAAATAGAGAGAAACTTGTGTTTCTGGTGTGTTTTTCAATTCTAACCTAAGCACCCTATTTATAGGAAAATGCTTAGAACACCAAAGCAGAAAATTGAATATAATAATATTATTTATAAACAGAATTCCTAAGCACACCACCAGCTGATTTCAACCATTTAACACATGCCCCTCAATTGAAAAAAACGTTTTTCTTAAAAATAATAATTAAAACTTCCAAAAATCAATTATTTCGGAACTTCAGAACTTCAATAATTCATAATAAATAGCCCTTTTGTCAGAAAATTCGAATCTCGCGAGTTTTTATAGGAAATTCAATTCTCTACAACTTTGCAGAAGAAAGTTTTTCCAAATTCTAAACAGAAATTGACCGAAATTCACAAACGGGCGATTTTACAGTCAATAATAAATTTTCGGTCAAGAATTATGTCCACCAACACACAAAACATGTGTTAATCATTTAATGTCACAAAAATACTCTTTCTCCTCATATACTCATATATCCCACATTCATTGTAAAAATACCATCATCAATATATTATTAAAATAATATATTTAAATGAATTATTTTATCAGAAAAAGATAAAATATTAATTTTCAACAATTGTCACATTAAATTTTTTTTCTATCTATATCCACATAAAATCACTATTTTTCTCATCATATAAATCAATAATTAATTATACACAAATAATATTACAGAACCACAGTACTGGCAACCAGGCAGTTCCCAGGAAAGAGGGGGCTTTCCAATAAGGATTTCTCCTTACTGACGCGCAATTAGATGACCAACCCTCTCCTTAGACAGAACTTTCTAGACATTGCCAATAATGTTATCTAATAATATTATTCAGATAATATGAATTATTGCTCCGATAATGAAAAATACTGCGTAGTGACAATTATTGAAACAACAGTAATATAAAATATCAACGCAGCAATTATTGAATCAATAAAATATAATATTGAACAGTAATTACTGTAACAATTATTGAGTAGTGCCTTCTTACGTAAGAATCAATAATTGGTGCAATACCGTGTGCTACGCGTATTACTGTGTTTTAACCACCGGGTATTCCAACAGTATTAACGGTAACAACTACGCCGTTATTTATAAACAACTTATTTTTGTCGTTTTCTTCATCCAATCGTTTTCTGTTATGGGGCCCACACAAGGCTGCGCCGTCGTACGAATATTCTCCGACAACAAGAATATTCCACGACCAAACAAATATTCTCCGACAACAATGAATATTTTATAACCACTAAAATATTTGCGCATTTTACCCATAACTAACCACATTAATCAAATCAACTCTTACTATTTCAGAATAATAAATAGAGGAAATTAAATTTCATTTATTAATAATTTGGGGTCTTACATATACAACTAAGGGAATTGTTATGGAATTGTTTAATGGCCAAAAATAGGATGAAGTATAAGCACTTAATAGAGGAATTGAAAAAGGTTGATCCTAAGGCAATCGAGTGGCTAGCTGACAAGCCACCCCAACGATGGTCAAAATCACATTTCAGTCCATATCCAAAATGTGATATTTTGACTAACAATCTATGTGAGAGCTTCAATGGGATGATCAGGTAGGCAAGGGATAGACCTGGCAAAAGACGCCCAGGCCCGCGGGCCGGGCTTTGGGCTGCTATTTTTTAGCCCAGAAAAAGCCGGGCCTTTTCGGCCCGCCCGTTTTTGGCTCGGCCCGGGCCATTTGGGCTAAACCTAAAAAATAACAAAAAATAGGCACAAAAGTGATCTCGGCCCGCAGGCCGGGCTTTGGGCTGAAGATTTTTGGCCCAAAAAAAATCGGGCCTTTTTGGCCCGCCCAGCCACTCGCCCGACCTGTTTGGGCCGGGCCCGCCCTTTTGCCAGGTCTAGCAAGGGAGAAGCCTATCCTCAGTATGTTTGAGGATATTAAGGACTTGTTGATGAAAAAGATAGCCTTTAATCGAGATGTATGCAAGAGATGGTATGGGATTCTTTGTCCTAATGCACTCGAAATGTTAGAAACTGGTAAAAATTAGAAGGAGAATCAATCCCAACACCTGCTAGTGAATTTAGATGCCAAGTGACGACAATGTATGGAGACCAATACTCAGTTGATTTGGAGATATATGGTTGCAGTTGTAGGAGATGGGATATAACTGGCATACCACGTAGTCATGCCATTACATGTATGTCTTTCAAGAATTTGGATTCTAGTAAATTTTTAATGATCTCTACAAGATTAGCTCCTATTAGTTAGTTTATGCTGCTCCAATGAGGAGTTCAGATACGTGGGAAGCTGAGGTTCAAGGTAGTCCAACAATGATTGTGATGGCCCGAGAAATCGGATGACCTTGTAATAGGTTTTTAAAGTGAATATCTAATAAAATAAAATTTTATTGATATTATTATATGTGATTTAGGTCCATTTATAACTTAATTTACATGTTACGTGATTATGTATAAGTGGTAGATGCTTTTGGGAGAAAATATTTTTTTCTTAGAAAAAAACTATTTATAAAACGCAGAAAACGCTAATAATTGTTTTTTTTGAGAATTTCGAATTACGTCATAGCGTTTATTTGACAAGTACATATGAAATCTCTAATAAAAGTTTTTTCGGGAAAAATTATAAAAACACTATTTACACGATTTTTTTGACTTTTCGAATAACGACATAGTGTTTGATCAAGAAATAGGAATCGGTGGCGAAATCAGATTTTCAAAAATTGAAAGTCAGTTTTTCAGTTAACTGAGCGTGTTATGAAAACGTAACCAAAAAAGTTAGAAAAACTAACTAAAAAGAAAATGAATAACCAAATCAATTTTAGTTTAGCAAAGCCTAGGGTTTAAATGGCTTGGTTATGATATGAAAAAGTTTAGCTAAGGTTGAGCCTAGGGTTTAAAGAGCTTGGCTAAGGATTTACCCAAGGGTTAAACTTGGGTTTTGATGTGGCTTGGCTTGGGTTGAGCCATGGCTCAAGCCTTAGGGATAAGCCGTAAAGACTTGGAGCTACAACTAAGGTATTTTGATCTTTATCCCATGTGGGATAAAGGAGCATAAAGGATGGGCTTTTTGGACCATAAGGTCCAGCCATATGTTAAGTTGGAGGGGACAAATGGTGAGTCATGATGCATAACTCAACGTATCTAGATAAGCATTGAATAGTTTGGTCCCCCCCCATTAAGTGATCTTAACCAATAAGTGGTGATTAAGTGCCTTGAGTTAGTTTAATTGTGGTTAGATTAGGCTAACTCAAGGGGATGATTAGTAAGCTTTAAAAGATGATGAGAGGAAAGACATTTTAAGACATTAGTTGGGGTGACCAACTTATAAGAAGTTGAAAGAAGGTTTTATTTATATAAACTAAACCATCATCTTTTTCACTTTGTATAAAATTTCCTAAGTGTTAACAGAGAAAGAGAGAAAGCAAGAGCAAGAGCTCAAGAACAAGAGAGAAAAAAGAGAGAGGGCCTAATTGGTGAGGGAGCAAGAGAGGATCAAAAAGATATCTTGGATCATTCATAAGTTAATGAAGAAGAAGAAGAAGAAGATGAAGAAACAAGAGGTAAGCCTAAAACCTTCAAACTCTTCATCTCTTTGATTTTTCTTTCTTTGAGTGATTAGTTGTTGGTGGATGTTGATTAATGGAAGATCATGGTGGATCTTGAAGTTATAAGGTGGTTGAGTTAACCTTGTAAAACTACCTTAAGTATGCATGTCAAGTTAACAAATAACTAAAACGTAAGCCTAAGCGTGAGGATGGAAATATTAAAGTAGATGACTGGACCTCTATAAATGATTATATGTGTGGTTTTGTTGGATTCCAAAAACATAGAATTATGGATAAATAAGTTGTTAAGAAGTTCCAAGCGGAACGGAGGAAAAATACGCCATAACGAAGTCGTGGCGAAATTTTCCATAAAAGTTGTTAAGTGTGAAAACCCTAGCTTGGTACTCTTTTCTGGCCAAATGTGAGGGTAGATAAAGATTTCATAAATTTTTTTCTTTTCGAGGTTATATATTTGGGTAAAAACGCGAGCCTTAGGCTCAAGAACAGGCTCAATTTGACTTCGGATGAGCGAGTTGTGAAGTTTAGAATATTCATTGTTAAAATATTTTTAGGTGGGGACTTTTGAGCCAAATTTCAGATAATTTAAAGGACCCTGTGACGCCCCCAAATCCGAGTTCTCAACCCCGGGTTTGGTGCTCACTATCCATCATCAACATAAGCATTCTATATACTATTGCGGAATAATAAACATACGTTGTTCATTATAATAAAGTCTTATACAATACCCCAAGGTCTATTACCTTAACATAAACATACCTTACTTAAGTTACATAAAGTAACACAAAAGGTTTACATAAACATCAAACATAGTATTTCATGATACTTAAACATTTATAATAACTATTCTTGGACCTTTCCCTTGCCCTTGTCCTTCTTACTTGAACTCTCTGGCTTAGCTGAAATAAATGTCATGATATAGCAAGGGTAAGCAACTAATTTGCTTAGCAAGTTTAAGTACAAAGAAGATATATCATGATTAATAAGAAATTTATCGTTCAATGTTCAACAATAAAAATTAATTACGAAAGAACAAGAATTAAGTCTTGATAACTGAATATTCGGATAACAGATACTGAGTGGTCATAATGACCACGAACATATGCTAAGGTTGTCAGCATTTAAACTGGTCCTTTTAATAAGTTTTGGTAATCAAGGGGATCAACCTTTCATACCCGGTGTATTATGCATAAACACTTAATTTACGAGCAATAATTGTTTTTCAATAATGCTTTAATCAAATTGTTCTTTTCTCAGTCTTGAGTCCTTACCAAATCAATTGGTGAAGAAAAGCTTTTAACAACATATTTGATTTAACAAATTTAAACATATTTGATCTAGCCGATACAATGAGCATAGATCCATATCTTAAACAGTGCATGAATAAAAGAACTTTAACTAATTCACAGTTCAATAATAATAGAATAGGAATTTAATTGCATTGAGTGCGAGCATCAATAATCAATATGGATGTGAATAATAAACAATAATTATTCACTAACATGCTTTGAAAAGAATAACTCAAGTTTGAGTTAGAGAACTTGCCTTGACTGCGATCTACTGCTACACAATTTAATTTAATCTCTTTATTGTAAAGACCTATCATTGTTAAGATTGATCTTACAATCAGCATATTATACTTTATATTATAATACAATTACTCTATCAGCAATTTACTTATCCACATAATCAATTATCTGAAAACATTCTTATTATTATCATTCTTTGATAATATATTATTTACTTTGTCATATTTCTTATGATTTAACACTTAATCTTTCCTTTTATTAGCTCTTCTTTATAATCTAGTAAGATGAATACTAACACCATAGTCTAGATTATACAAACATGCAATCCAGCCACCTGGATTGACTAATCCAGCAAACTGAATTCAACAAACTTCCAATCCAGCAAGACTGGATTCTAAATCCTTCAATCCATCAAACTGGATTCTAAATCTTTCAATCCAGCAAACTGGATTCAACACTTTTTTCCAATCCAGCAAGCTGGTTTCCATATCTCTTTTACGAAAATACCAAATCAACTTATTATTTTTCTATCCTTTGGCCATACTTATATACATGTATTTCATACACAAAAAGTATTTTTCCGTAATTTTTCAATTTCTTTTACTATTTTTCAAAAATCATTTTTAGTGCGTGGCTTAAGAAATTAGCCCCATCATGCTCAACTCCAGAAATTCCCATCTCTTGGCATAACCTCATACATGTTAACGTGACCCTCCAGTTTAAATTTCGTGGCCATCGGAGTTATAGAACTCCGGTTATAGCAATTTTCGTCCGAAAAACCTAAATATTGAAATGATCATAACTTGGTCATTTTAAGTCGGAATGAGCTCATTTTTGGACAGGAGCTACTTTATGACATATATTTTCATGTCCCAAAAGGCCGGAATTTATTTCATATTTTAAGTGGCCGAAATTGCCCTTTCAAAATTTTGGGCAGACCCCATTTTGGAATTTCCAGCTTTTACCTATTTTGCTAAAATCAGTCCATACGGAAATCTACAACTCCTTTTTAGGTGATTCCACTTGGGTTTGAAAGATAACTCATCATATTACTCTCCCAAATTTTTCCAGAATTTTTAAATGCCAGAAAAATGACGAAAATACCCCTTGCTTTGACTGACCAAAAATAGTTTATTTTTCTTTCAAAAGACCAAACTGTTTTTGCTAAAACAGTTGCTACCACTTGTGTATTCAACATTTTTGAATGCTACCACTTGGGTTTAGTAGTTAACTTACATATCTAGTACCCCTCTTTGACGGATCACAAAAAGAAGGTGTAGATCAAAAACGGTAGTCGATCAAAGGATGTGAAAAAAACTAGAGTTTTCTTACAAAATAAAACTAGTTTCTTTTCTATCCTTTTGATTCACTTTCTAACACTCAAATATGTTAGATCCATACATGAAACCATATAAAACATGTAGATAGAGGGTTTTAAACCTCTAGATCATAAACCTTAGATAACCAAAATCAACCAAAATAAAAAGAATAAGCTAGATTAGTTTTCACCTTGATTTTTGGGCACACTTTCTTTTTCTTCCAAAGTAAGAGATAAACTTTGGGTGCATAAATGGTGAATTTTCTTCCTCTTTCTCTCCTCTTCCCCACCGAACTTCTCTCTCTCTCTCTCTCTCTCTCTCTCTCTTTCTCTTATGCTTTGCTTGGTTAACTAAAGAAAAAGTAAGATGAGATAAAATAAAAGATGAAAGAGAAGAAAGTTTAATGGGTTGGACAAAATATATAGATACATTAGTATATCTATATCTAATCCACTAACATATCTCCTCTCTCTCTTAATTATTACAAGATTACTTACTAATATGTTGGCTCCATAAACAAAATGACACCTAGCCCATTAAGTAAATATCTTTTGGAATTTGGGAGCTTGTAATGATGACATTCACTCCCCCTTTCTCTCCTTATCCTTGGCCGGCCAAGTGGCCTTCTTATCCCCAAATCTTGCTTTTGCTTTTATGGAAAAATCTAGCATACAAAATGTCTAAAGTACCCTCATCAATTGGGCTACAAGTTGGGCCATAAAAAAAATTGTTTTGGGCTTTCCATAAATAACCTATTGGACTTTTAATTAACTAGTTTGACTTACTAAATACTATGAACTTGGGCCTCCACTCTTAAATAATTGTGCTACTAGCATACTTGCCCATTAAATTTAATAGTGGTCTAGCTTAATAATCAAATTATCTACATGTCCAAGGCTTAAATAATTATTGGGCTTATTTAAACTACTAGCCATCCTTAGTAATATTAACCCTATTATCTCATGAACTATTACTCATTATTATTGATATCTACACATTCACATCAATCAGTAATGTTAATTAACTTACATAACCCAATTAGACTTGTCTTATTCAAGTTTATTGAGTACTTACTTAGGGTTTAACCTCTTAAATCTATTTCCTAGATTATTAAAATACTTAAATTAGTTCATTAACTTATATAACTTATTAGCGAGACTTTCTTTAAACATTATATCATACTAACCACATAATCATGTCATCATCCATAAAATATTATTGATTAGGTAATACTCATCTACAATATATCACAGAAATTCTTGGTTATTACATTCTCCCCTCCTTATAAGAATTCCGTCCTCGGAATTTCATTACGGTTACTCATAAAGATTGGGAAACTCTTTCCTCATCTTTTCCTCGAGTTCCCACGTAGCTTCTTCAGCATTGTGGTTCCTCCAGAGCACTTTAACAGAATGTATAACCTTATTTCTCAATTTCTGCTCTTTCCTATCCAAAATTTCTATAGGAACCTCCTCGTACGATAAGTCTTTCTCGACTTGAATCGGCTCGTATGATATCACATGCTTGTAATCCGGCTTGTACGGACGCAACACTGACACATGAAACACATTGTGAATATGTTCCAGTTCAGGAGGTAGAGCTACCTCATACGCGACTTCCCCTATCGTCTTCAGTATTTCAAACGGTCCAATAAACCTTGGACTCAGTTTACCTTTCTTCCCAAATCTTATCTTCCCCTTCCAAGGAGATACCTTCAGAAATACATAGCTTCCCACTTCGAAATCTCTTTTCTTGCGATGAATATCTGCGTACTTCTTTTGTCGATCTTGAGCTGCTACTAGTCGAGCTCTTATCACTTTGATAATCTCCACCGTCTGCTGAACCAATTCTGGCCCCAACAATCTTCTTTCACCTACCTCGTCCCAACATAAGGGCGTTCTGCACTTTCTCCCATACAGGGCTTCATACGGTGGCATACCAATGCTTGCATGATAACTATTGTTATACGCAAACTCCACCAACGAAAGATGATCTTCCCAGCTTCCCTTGAAATCCATCACACAGGCTCTGAGCATATCCTCTAAGGTTTGAATCGTTCTCTCACTTTGCCCATCTGTCTGTGGATGATACGCAGTACTCAACCTTAATTGTGTCCCCATTCTTTCTTGAATACTTCTCCAAAAGTTTGAAGTGAAGCGCGGATCTCTATCAGACACGATTGATACTGGCACTCCATGTCTCGAAATAATTTCCTTGATATAAAATTTTGCTAGCTGATCCAAATTATACCTAATCTTGATCGGCAAAAAGTGTGCTGACTTTGTAAGACGGTCGACAATTACCCATATAACATCGTAACCCTTTTGTGTTGCTGGAAGTCCTACCACAAAATCCATCGTGACGTGCTCCCATTTCCATTCCGGAATTTCCAACGGCTGTAATTATCCACTTGGTCGTTGATGCTCTGCCTTAACTCTTTGACAAGTTAAACAGCGGCTGACGTATTCAGCAACCTCTCTCTTCATATTTGGCCACCAATAATGTTGACGCAAATCTTGATACATCTTCGTACTTCCTGGGTGTATTGAGTATCTCGTATTGTGCGCTTCTTGAAGAATCTCGCCTCGTAACTCTGGTACTGCAGGCACCCAAATTCTTCCTTCAAATCTCATCAATCCAGTACCATCGATCTTATACTTCAGCTCTTCGCCTTCAGCCAACCGCTTCTTTATGTTATCACATTCTTCATCATTCCCTTGTGATTCTTTCACCTTGTCTAATAAAGTTGGACTTGCTTCCATTTCTATTATGTTATCTGAATTCTTCGGATTTTTCACCTCCAACTCCATTTTCTCCATTTCTCTTACTAACTTTTCCTGGTCTGTTAATACAAACAATTTTTCTTGGCTCTTTCTGCTTAAAGCATCTGCCACCACATTAGCCTTTCCTGGATGATATAGAATATCACAATCATAGTCCTTGATCAATTCCAACCATCTCCTCTGCCTCATGTTTAATTCCTTTTGTGTAAAGATGTACTTCAGACTCTTATGATCTGTGTATATCTCACACTTTTCTCCGTAGAGATAATGTCTCCAAATCTTAAGGGCAAACACTACCGCAGCCAACTCAAGGTCATGGGTAGGGTATCCCTTCTCATAGTCTTTTAACTGTCGTGACGCGTACGCAATAACTTTACCATTCTGCATTAATACGCAACCTAGTCCTTTGTGTGACGCATCACTATACACTGTAAAACCTCCCGTACTATCTGGTAAAGATAACACAGGTGCTTCACTTAGTCGCTTCTTTAATTCCTGAAAACTTTGTTCACACTTTTCCGTCCATACATACTTAACAGTCTTCCTTGTCAGATTAGTTAATGGCGTTACTATTTTCGAGAAATCCTGAATAAACCTTCGGTAATATCCTGCCAATCCCAAGAAACTTCTAATCTCTGTCGGTGTTTTCGGTTGTCTCCAATTTTTCACCGCTTCTACTTTTGTTGGATCAACAGAAATTCCCTCTTTATCGATGACATGCCCCAGAAATTGAACTTTCTTCAACCAGAACTCACACTTTGAAAATTTAGCATATAACTTCTCTTTCCTTAAGGTTTCCAACACAATTCGTAGATGTTCAACATGCTCCTCTTCAGTCTTCGAATAAACCAAAATGTCATCAATGAACACCACCACAAATTTATCCAAATACGGTTTAAATACTCTGTTCATCAAGTCCATAAAAGCAGCTGGTGCATTTGTCAGCCCAAACGACATCACTAGGAACTCATAATGACCGTAACGAGTTCTAAATGCTGTCTTTGGTACATCTTCTGTTCTCACCTTCAACTGATGATAACCAGTTCTTAGGTCAATCTTCGAAAAACATCTCGCTCCCTTAAGTTGATCAAACAGATCGTCTATTCTTGGTAACGGATATTTGTTCTTGATTGTCACCTTATTCAATTCTCTATAATCCATACACAACCTCATCGAACCATCCTTCTTCTTTACAAACAACACCGGTGCTCCCCACGGAGATACACTAGGTTGGATGTACTTCTTATCCAACAACTCTTGTAGCTAGATCATCAACTCTTTCATTTCTACCGGAGCCATTCGATACGGCGCTTTTGATATCGGCGCTGTCCCCGGTACTAAATCAATCACAAACTCTATTTCTCTGTCTGGAGGTAGTCCCGGAAGTTCTTCTGGAAAGACATCCCCAAACTCATTAACTATAGGTATCTGCCCCATGTCCGAATTCACAACCCGTGTATCCACTACATGAGCTAAATAACCTTCACAGCCTTTTCGTAACATTCTTCTGGCCTGCATCATCGTCAGACAACTTGTTTGCCTTGGCGACTTGCTACTATAAAATACAACCTTAGACTTACTCGGTGTCTTAAGGCGTATACTCTTCTTTTGACAGTCTATAACTGCCTCATGGTTAAACAACCAATCCATCCCTAAGATAACATCAAATTCTCCTAAGCGTATCGGGATTAAATTCACGCTTAACTTATGTCCCCTTATATCCACACCACAGTTGTTATGGATAAACTCTACAGGGATCACTTCTTTATTTGCAACTTCTATATTCATTGGGTTCTTTAACTTTTCAAATGGTAAGTTTAATCTTCTAGCAAATTCATCAGACACAAATGAACAGGTAGCTCCCGAATCAAATAATACGTAAGCATTTATATTATTGATCGGAATAATACCTGACACCACTTCCTTTGATGCAACTGCATCTTGCACCGTCATGTTGAACGTTCGGGCTGTCGGCTTGCTCTGCTGTGTTGGACCTCCAATAGTTAACTTTGTTGAACTGCTCTTGTTTCCACTTCCTCCATCTGTATTCTTCTTCAATGGACAATCCTTGAATCGGTGCCCCGTTCCTCCACAAGAAAAACAACCACCTTTCTTCGGCTTAGGACAATTTGGTGAAATATGTCCTTCTTGGCCACAATTATAACAGACGTTTTTCCCTTTCATACACTCTCCAGAGTGATTCTTTCCACACTTCGAACACGCTGCCTTCTTCTGCTGAGTATTCCCTGGTTGCGCTCCTAATTCATTTTCGCTGTTGTTCCACTTACGTTTCTTGTTGTTACTGCCACCACTACTCGCACCTTGATGACCACCTTCAATTTTCTTCTTATTCTTCTCTCGGTTGAATCTAGAAACTGCCTCACTACTACCTTCTACAATGATGGCTTTTTCTAACAGTGTTGAGAAGGTAGCAATTTGCAATACTGCAACCTTACTGTGAATCCATGGCTTCAGCCCATTTTCAAACCTACGTGCCTTCCGTAGTTCTGTATCCACCTGATGAGGTGCAAATCTGGCTAGCTCATTAAATTTTGCTGCATATTCGGCAACTGACATGTTTTCTTGCTTTAATTCCAGAAACTGCACTTCCATTCTGGCTTGCATGGCCTCCGAGAAATAACTTTCTAAGAATAACTCTTTAAACCTGGTCCATGTCACTACCTCTGTTCCGGCTCTAGCTTGGTTCGTCTCCCACCAGTAATTAGCCTCACCTTTCATCAAGTAGGTAGCAAAAGCCGTCTTTTGCTCTTCGGCTACCCTTGCAATGATAAAGGCCTTTTCCATTTCTTTCACCCATGTTTGAGCCGCTATAGGGTCCGTAGTTCCGCTAAATTCTGGTGGTCCAACAGCTTTAAAATCTTTAAAATTTGCCAATCTATTATTCGCTTGCCCCCTTGCTGCAGGTGTACGAGTTCGTATAGCTTGAGCTATCATATCAGCGAAGTTTTGCATTGGGTCATCTTGATTTCTTTCATTGTTCACAGAACGTTCCTCCCTCTGGTTACGATTTTGACGTCTTGGCGGCATTATCTGATTAAACAAAACCTTAATTTATTACATCGAGTTTAATTATATGATATATCTTCTAAGTGTTTAAAATATAACATGTAATTTAAACTCTAACAATCATATTATCATAAGGTTGTATTATCGAATTCAACCTGGTAAATTGACTAATTCAGCTTGCTGAATTAACATATTCATCTTACTAAATTCACATATTCAGCTTACTGAATTACACATTCAGCTTGCTGAATTAACATATCCAGCTTGCTGAATTAACATATCCAGCTTGCTGAATAACACATTCAGCTTGCTGAATTAACATATCCAGCTTGCTGAATAACACATTCAGCTTGCTGAATTAACATATTCGATTTACTAATTTTCAAACAGACAACTTCTCATTTTAATTCTTAATACTTTTCTATTTGATCCAACATGTAATTATAGTAATGCATTTATATTCATATACCAAATTTTAGAGTCATATATTCACATACTTGGCATATTTTTATAAACGTTAACTATCCCATTTTTAAACATCAAAAGATGGGATCTACCAAAAGACATACCCCCCTATTCACATAAGATGGGGATACATCATATTTACATACTACCTCGCACCTACTGAGGTTTACATCAAACACACAACCCTAATAATCAAAAGGGGTACTACTACATCTATAAACAATAGAAAGCTATTAAACTATCACTGCGCGTCTGGAGAGGGTGCGCCTGAATGCTCCTGCTCTGGTGGAAAGAGTCCATCCATGAGTCGACGTCTAACAGCTCGACTTGACTCGCCTATCTCAAAGGATCTCCTCACTCCCACTTGGGGACCAGTATATGTTGCATCTAAAGCCCGTCCCAAGGACTCCATCCTAACTCGTCCAGCCTCTGCCTTAACCTCTAGCTGATCCACTCTTCTCGCTGCTTGAACCCAGGCATCCTCAACTCGGACCCTGTCAGCGATCTCTAAGTCAAACCTCAGGTGTAACGCCTGATGCTCAATACTCAATATCGCAAACTTATTATGCTCTTGTTCTAATATCTCTCTCAGCTCAGCATTCTTGGCAACCATATGAGTAGCCAAGGTCGTCTACTCCTGCAACTGTATCTTCATCTCAGCAAGCTCGTTCTGAGCCTGATATGCCAGTTCCTTGTATTGAGTTTCAGTAAACTGATGAGTGGCATTCTCCTGGTCTAGCTCTGTCACTCTATTCTCCAGCGCTATGTTATTTTCAAACAAAACCTCCATCACATCCTCATCACGCTCGTCACTAACAGTATGATCCTCTACCGGATCTACCATCTCTTGCTCGACTGTATGGCTACCTTGTCCTTCCTCAGGCATCCTATAACCAAACAAACACAACATCAGTATCACAATAAAATATATTCATTGATAAAATGAAATAATATTTTATTATGCACACTGCATACTAGATGAATCTCCACAATCCACCTCTTATCATGCTCTATACGAGTTTTCTTCTAAGGTTATAACCTAAGTTTCACATCCTAGAGTTTATAACCTACAGCTCTGATACCAATCTGTGACGCCCCCAAATCCGAGTTCTCAACCCCGGGTTTGGTGCTCACTATCCATCATCAACATAAGCATTCTATATACTATTGCGGAATAATAAACATACGTTGTTCATTATAATAAAGTCTTATACAATACCCCAAGGTCTATTACCTTAACATAAACATACCTTACTTAAGTTACATAAAGTAACACAAAAGGTTTACATAAACATCAAACATAGTATTTTATGATACTTAAACATTTATAATAACTATTCTTGGACCTTTCCCTTGCCCTTGTCCTTCTTACTTGAACTCTCTGGCTTAGCTGAAATAAATGTCATGATATAGCAAGGGTAAGCAACTAATTTGCTTGGCAAGTTTAAGTACAAAGAAGATATATCATGATTAGTAAGAAATTTATCGTTCAATGTTCAACAATAAAAATTAATTACGAAAGAACAAGAATTAAGTCTTGATAACTGAATATTCGGATAACAGATACTGAGTGGTCATAATGACCATGAACATATGCTAAGGTTGTCAGCATTTAAACTGGTCCTTTTAATAAGTTTTGATAATCAAGGGGATCAACCTTTCATACCCGGTGTATTATGCATAAACACTTAATTTACGAGCAATAATTGTTTTTCAATAATGCTTTAATCAAATTGTTCTTTTTCTCAGTCTTGAGTCCTTACCAAATCAATTGGTGAAGAAAAGCTTTTAACAACATATTTGATTTAACAAATTTAAACATATTTGATCTAGCCGATACAATGAGCATAGATCCATATCTTAAACAGTGCATGAATAAAAGAACTTTAACTAATTCACAGTTCAATAATAATAGAATAGGAATTTAATTGCAATGAGTGCGAGCATCAATAATCAATATGGATGTGAATAATAAACAATAATTATTCACTAACATGCTTTGAAAAGAATAACTCAAGTTTGAGTTAGAGAACTTGCCTTGACTGCGATCTACTGCTACACAATTTAATTTAATCTCTTTATTGTAAAGACCTATCATTGTTAAGATTGATCTTACAATCAGCATATCATACTTTATATTATAATACAATTACTCTATCAGCAATTTACTTATCCACATAATCAATTATCTGAAAACATTCTTATTATTATCATTCTTTGATAATATATTATTTACTTTGTCATATTTCTTATGATTTAACACTTAATCTTTCCTTTTATTAGCTCTTCTTTATAATCTAGTAAGATGAATACTAACATCATAGTCTAGATTATACAAACATGCAATCCAGCCACCTGGATTGACTAATCCAGCAAACTGAATTCAACAAACTTCCAATCCAGCAAGACTGGATTCTAAATCCTTCAATCTATCAAACTGGATTCTAAATCTTTCAATCCAGCAAACTGGATTCAACACTTTTTTCCAATCCAGCAAGCTGGTTTCCATATCTCTTTTACGAAAATACCAAATCAACTTATTATTTTTCTATCCTTTGGCCATACTTATATACATGTATTTCATACACAAAAAGTATTTTTCCGTAATTTTTCAATTTCTTTTACTATTTTTCAAAAATCATTTTTAGTGCGTGGCTTAAGAAATTAGCCCCATCATGCTCAACTCCAGAAATTCCCATCTCTTGGCATAACCTCATACATGTTAACGTGACCCTCCAGTTTAAATTTCGTGGCCATCGGAGTTATAGAACTCCGGTTATAGCAATTTTCGTCCGAAAAACCTAAATATTGAAATGATCATAACTTGGTCATTTTAAGTCGGAATGAGCTCATTTTTGGACAGGAGCTACTTTATGACATATATTTTCATGTCCCAAAAGGCCGGAATTTATTTCATATTTTAAGTGGCCGAAATTGCCCTTTCAAAATTTTGGGCAGATCCCGTTTTGGAATTTCCAGCTTTTACCTATTTTGCTAAAATCAGTCCATACGGAAATCTACAACTCCTTTTTAGGTGATTCCACTTGGGTTTGAAAGATAACTCATCATATTACTCTCCCAAATTTTTCCAGAATTTTTAAATGCCAGAAAAATAACGAAAATACCCCTTGCTTTGACTGACCAAAAATAGTTTATTTTTCTTTCAAAAGACCAAACTGTTTTTTGCTAAAACAGTTGCTACCACTTGTGTATTCAACATTTTTGAATGCTACCACTTGGGTTTAGTAGTTAACTTACGTATCTAGCATCCCTCTTTGACGGATCACAAAAAGAAGGTGTAGATCAAAAACGGTAGTCGATCAAAGGATGTGAAAAAAACTAGAGTTTTCTTACAAAACAAAACTAGTTTCTTTTCTATCCTTTTGATTCACTTTCTAACACTCAAATATGTTAGATCCATACATGAAACCATATAAAACATGTAGATAGAGGGTTTTAAACCTCTAGATCATAAACCTTAGATAACCAAAATCAACCAAAATAAAAAGAATAAGCTAGATTAGTTTTCACCTTGATTTTTGGGCACACTTTCTTTTTCTTCCAAAGTAAGAGACAAACTTTGGGTGCATAAATGGTGAATTTTCTTCCTCTTTCTCTCCTCTTCTCCACCGAACTTCTCTCTCTCTCTCTCTCTCTCTCTCTCTCTCTCTCTCTCTTTCTCTTATGCTTTGCTTGGTTAACTAAAGAAAAAGTAAGATGAGATAAAATAAAAGATGAAAGAGAAGAAAGTTTAATCGGTTGGACAAAATATATAGATACATTAGTATATCTATATCTAATCCACTAACATATCTCCTCTCTCTTAATTATTACAAGATTACTTACTAATATGTTGGCTCCATAAACAAAATGACACCTAGCCCATTAAGTAAATATCTTTTGGAATTTGGGAGCTTGTAATGATGACATTCACTCCCCCTTTCTCTCCTTATCCTTGGCCGGCCAAGTGGCCTTCTTATCCCCAAATCTTGCTTTTGCTTTTATGGAAAAATCTAGCATACAAAATGTCTAAAGTACCCTCATCAATTGGGCTACAAGTTGGGCCATAAAAAAAAATTATTTTGGGCTTTCCATAAATAACCTATTGGACTTTTAATTAACTAGTTTGACTTACTAAATACTATGAACTTGGGCCTCCACTCTTAAATAATTGTGCTACTAGCATACTTGCCCATTAAATTTAATAGTGGTCTAGCTTAATAATCAAATTATCTACATGTCCAAGGCTTAAATAATTATTGGGCTTATTTAAACTACTAGCCATCCTTAGTAATATTAACCCTATTATCTCATGAACTATTACTCATTATTATTGATATCTACACTTTCACATCAATCAATAATGTTAATTAACTTACATAACCCAATTAGACTTGTCTTATTCAAGTTTATTGAGTACTTACTTAGGGTTTAACCTCTTAAATCTATTTCCTAGATTATTAAAATACTTAAATTAGTTCATTAACTTATATAACTTATTAGCGAGACTTTCTTTAAACATTATATCATACTAACCACATAATCATGTCATCATCCATAAAGTATTATTGATTAGGTAATACTCATCTACAATATATCACATAAATTCTTGGTTATTACAGACCCCTAAAATTATTTCGTCTCGGGGGATGTGTAAAGGATGTTACGAACAAAAAAATAGCTCAAGAACAGACTCATTCTGATATCAGATGATGAAGTTATGACGGTACGAAATAGGTGCGATGAAAACGATAAAGTAGTCAAAATTGACAAAAAAGGCACCTAGTGCACTGCTAGTTGGGCACGGGGTGAGCCACTGGCATGGCCTTTTGGGAGCGGACCGTGCCGTAACAGCAGTCGGCTAGACAGCTTTAACTTGCTTTAGTAAATTAGACATAACTCTTTCATATAAACCCCGATTGAGGTGATTCAAGATGATCCGAAAAGTTAAGAAATAGTCCTACAAATTGTTTTCTATAAGAATTGAGAGTTAAGGTCGAGATCAGTTTTGAAATTAATCCTTTTTAGGGTTGTTGTGTAATCGGGGGCAAGGCGTGGTGGTTTCTTTGGGACATCGTGAAGCCAAGTCATGTTTAGCTAGTATTTCTAAGTTCTAAACATTGGAATTTGGAAATATAATCTAGAGGAATTTAAACCAAGGAATGGTAGTTGAATTGGAAGTATCAATGGTACATAATGGTGTCAGTTGAGCTTTCGGGCTAAACAAGTCGAGCATGCGACGTACGAATGTCGAAACGCCGAATCGAATGTTAACGAACTTGAAAAGTGTTCTGATTCTAATGAAACGAAAATTGTAAGATATGAAATTATGTTAATGTAAACCAATATGGAGAATTTGTATGAGAGTCCCAAACGCCACGACGCCGAGAGGTGTTTTGAAGAATGATCGCGTTAACTAAATTATAAAGCGCGAACAATATGGAATAAGAATAATGATAACATAAACCAATAAACGAAGTCTATGTATGAATAATTGGTATGTTCGACCTTATAATATATATTGGTCATTTGAAGAGCTACTGGATAACGTTCTGGTAAATCGCGTAGAAGGCATGTGTTTTGAAATTACTCAGATAATTATTCTATGCAAGTTTCGTATGTTTGTGAAAATGTGTTGTGTTTGTACAAGATGCTTGTCTATGAATTGTGTTATATGCCAATTATCTGCACTTATGTGTTTTTGAAATGATCTGTTTAATTATTAAATTGTTCAAGTTGTTAAGTTTCATGTATTCATGAACTACGTTATGAATAAGTCCATGCTACTTGTTTCGGCTGGACATATGTTAAGATGTTGAATTGAAATAGTTATATGTTGTGTCATAAGAATGGTGTAGAAAGGTGAAGGTCATTAGGATCATTTAATGAATATATGGGTGATGTGTAAAATGAAAGGAATTTGGTTTATTCCTGTTTATTCAAATTGCTTCTCAACTATTGATGAGTTGATGAAGTTTTCAAAGAATGCTGAATTGGTTCTTAATTTTGTTGTTTATTCAACTGTTATAACTTAATGAGTAATTAAATGCTAACTCTTACAAAAGTCTAAAACTTTTGCAGCTAGAGCAGAGGACTTGAATAGTCAAATGGTATTAAGTGAAAAGGATTTTGTTAAAGGAAAAGACTTAGATGTACAAAATTACATGTTGTAATGTAATTGAATGTTATAATTGTAATATTTGTATGATGTAACATTCATTAATATTATGATTTGAAGATGTAAAGGTCTTACAACCTGGGATTAGCAGTGATATGTTATAATAATATATTAATTACATTCATGTCGTTAAGATTATGTTGAATGGGTAGTACTGTGGAGCACCGAACCCGAGATTGAAGGCAAGCCCGAGGTTTAAGGGCTTTACAATGTTACCTCCAACATACAACAAACTTCCTAGTAGCCCAAAGAAGTTGAGAAAAAGGAATAGAGATGAACCTTAGCTAAGAGGAGATAACAACCGTGGGAATTTGGTGAATTTTTTTTAAGAATTCTCTTAGATGCAGAGTTTTTTGGCACTATGGACATAATTCAAGGTTTCACAAGAAACAACAAGGGAACCAATCTACTAATGAAGTTGTTGTCAGTCAAGAAAGAAATGAAGCTATAGTCAACCAAGAGGAAATACATTTAACACCACATATTGTAATTTAGCAGTCTCAAACAAGATTAAAACTTCCAGTAAGTTATATAACAGTATACTATTTTTAATATTACCTTTGGAAAAAAATAACCTTGTAAAATAGTTAATTTAGCTCATGAGGAGCTCAACCTCTGAAAGAGGTGAGCAAAGATCAAATGTTGATAATACTAGTGTAAGTATTCATTTGGTTCACATATGTTGTCATTTTTTTATATTTACAGTGTTCAAATTGAATGAGGATAACTCATGTATTGTTTTTGGTAGGTTCAAAGTGGCACAAGTCGAATGAAGAATACTGTACCTGAGAAGCTAGCTTTATGATGGAGTACCTCAAACACAATTGTAACAATCCATAATTTTTATATGTAATTTCAAATATTTATTGAATTAAATAAATATTTTAGTTGATGTGTTTATTGTTAAATAAATATTTGTTTAACTTGATTATTTATTAATTAAATAAATAATTCATGAGTTGTGGGAATTAACTTGAATAAGTGTAATATATTAATTCACACAGAAGGGGAAAAGGAGCAGCTGATAGAAGAGGTTGCGAAACTGAAGGATAACCTAAAAGATATGTGATAAACCCATAGTTTTAAGCAATACTTTTAGAATCATAATGAGATCATGCTAGTGAGATCTAAATTCTTAGATAACTTAAAAACTAAAATGTTCCCAATCGATGGATTACTAAAAAGGGAATTAGTAAATCCGGATAGATTGGTACATACATTGCTTGCTCATTGGATAAGGATGATCGATCTCATGACCATTTGTGTGGAGATACTAAAGCAAGTATGTAGGTGCTTATTTGAGAATAAGTTCACTGAACGTGGCTCGCTAAGGAATACCTAATGAAGTTTTACTTGCATGTCAATAGGAATTTCTGAAGTGATAGTAGTATAAGTAATTCTTAGACTTGAGATCATCATAGTATCTTGTGTATGATGAGTTATACTTTAACTTATTCTTTAGGACCCTTAGATTATATCAAAAGGTATGCTTGTGTATAATAAATTATACATGAAGATAATATATGACCAACAAAGAATCTACCGCTTTTAGTAAAAGAAGAGAAATGTCCTATGTGATTCGATAAATGACAACCCAGTAGTCATTGGCCAAGGCAGAACGAAATTAGAAAGGAGTTTCTATTTTTTATTATTTGGAGTTGTGCATTTAAGAATTGAAATACATATAATTAAATAAAATAAAACTTGACAGTAAATCCATGTCTTATATTTAATTGGGACATTGTATGGTAGAAGGTTTGAATTGTACGGTAACTATTTACTTAAAGGTTCTTTTATGATTAATGTTGAAATCTATATTATCTGGAAAGTCGTTAATCGCTAGGGAGGCTTATCCCTATTGTAGAATAAATATTATTTATTTAATTAAATTAATAGTTTAATTTATTTATTTAAATATGATTAGAATTGTTTTAATTGATTTATTCACAACCGGTTTAATATGGAGAACCTAAAGGGTCACACTATAAAAGAAAGAATATTTATTTAAGAAGTAAAAGGCATAATCGTAATAATAAGTTAAGTATATCTAATTTAATATATGGTGATAGAATAAATTAAATAGCTTAATATTTATTATTTAATATTTTGGAAATATTAAATATAAATTAATAAGAGTAGTCTTATTATTATTATTATTATTATTATTATTATTATTATTATTATTATTATTATTATTATTATTATTATTATTATTATTATTATTATTATTACTATTATTACTATTATTATTATTATTATTATTATTATTATTATTATTATTATTATTATTGTTGTTATTATTTAATTCATAAAGGAGTTTGAAAATTAATTAATAAAAGTACTCTCATATATTCCTAATAAAATTAGGAGGCTAATTAATTAAAAGAGTTTAATTAATTATTCTTAATAAGATTAGAAGCCTAATTAATTAAAGGAATTTAATTAATTAAAATAAAATTCAATTCCTTAATTGTTAAGGAGGGTTGCCTATATTTATAAATAAGAGGAGTCTTATTATAGGTGAGGGTTGTTGTTGACGCTTTCACAACATACGTGATTCCAATTGTTGGATAGTACGCCCCTTTTTCTACAGAGATAGAAAAACTAGGGTTTGAGCCAAACACCCATCTTATTGAATTTTTGTTCTTCCTTGGTGGATCACCTCTAGAGGCCAAACACTTGGGTGGCTAACATTGATCAAAGGAATGAATCAAACCCGGTGGATTCAAGTTGAACGTGAGAAAGAATTGGAGGTGAACTCGTACTTGAGAAAACTAATTTCTACAAGGGTATGAATCTGTTCTCCATCTCTTTTCTTTTGATTGATATTTATGTACAAAGTAAGATCATGGTGATGGGTTTGTATGAAAATTTTAAATTTCTATTTTATCGCGCTTCCGCACCTTTTGTGTAATTTGATTGCATGTCCGCGTTATATAAAATCACTACTCCAAAAATGGCCTCTAGTGAAGGACAAATCCTTCACAAGACATACTATATCACTCACAAGTGATTTATTGCGAAGAAATATTTCTTTCACATGATTGCTCGCATTAGACCTCCTCGCAATTGTGTATCATTCGCTAAGTAGTAACTAAATATTTTTTTGTGAATGATAAATTGTGAATAACTTTTTTATTCACAAATTGTATTTGGTAATGTAATATTGTTATTTAGTGAAAGATTAGTTTCCTTCATAAATAATATTTTAAGAAGGACTATTTGACATTAGTGAATAACTTTATTCCCTCACAAATAATATATTATGAAGAACAAACTTATTTAACGAGAGAAAATTGTCTTTCACTAATTATAAATTGAGAATGTATCTTCAAATTAGTGAGGGAAATAATCCTTCATTTATGACTAACTAGTTAACTAAAAAAATTTTAGTGAGGGAAATAATCCTTCATTAATGTCAATTTCTTAAGTAAAATCATTCACAAATTATAAATTTATAAATAAAAAATTAATTGATAAATAATCAAAATTCATTGCATATTATAATTTATTTTCAAATCAGTGATTTCATATTTATTATTATTACTATTATTTTTATTAATTGCTATAATAAATATTATATAAATGTCGTACTTGTTTCAAACTAATTGATAAACTGCATAAATAGCCAATAATTAAAACTAACACTTCATATATAAATAGATAATGCTCAAGTCACAATAAGTACATAATTTGTTATTGTTGTGTAAAATCTATATACGCTCACACGCAAGTGTACGCGGTCAACAAGTAATATAATGAAAAGTCAAGTATCGTTCCCACAGAGACTAAATAAGAAATTAATCCTAACAATTACCAGCTTTATATTAATCCAAATTTTATTAAACTATCCAATTCAATTATTATAATTACTAACAACTAAAAACATAAAAATACTAAGCAATCAACAAACTCAAAAACTGTAATTCCAAGCAAATATTGGAGAATTAGGCTTACAACTTCACTCTAAGTATCACTCCGATTATTACACCTTATTCTAGTTTAATGCCCTATCCCAGTTTATTAATCAAGAACTAGCCACCTCTCGATGCACTAATACTATATTAACTTAAATTCACAAATTAGATAAAATTAAGCTAAACACCTTAATCAACTAATTCACTATATCTCTATGTGAATTACAATCAAATAAAGTTTAAGTTCAAGTTCTCTTCCCAATTACATGCGATGTTAAGCATATCTCTACCCTAACTGTAAAGGCCCCGGATCCGGGTTCTAATCACCACAGATATGGTATACTAATACTATTACTATTTGAGGAAGATATAAACATAAATTATTTATACATTAAACTTACACTATTCCCAAGGTCGAGAACCTTCACGTTATACCTGTATTCCATATCTATCCGACATATAATGTCGCTGGCTTCTCTTATATCCGACGTATTCATCTTAATCTGCAATGTTTGTCATGATATAGCAAGGGTGAGCAACAAGTTAGCCCAACAAGTTTTAAATACAATGAAGATATATCATGATTGAAAGAATTTAACAATAAGCTGGCTACAATTCTACAATATAATTGTGAACTAGCATGAACAAATTTTCATAGCTGAATGAACATTGAACATAAACATATCAACTAAACCAGATGGTAATGAAGGTGATCTGCCTTTCATACCTGATGAACACATGCAATATGCACAGAGTGCAAATCAATAATTCATAGACATGGTAATTAGTAATGATTAACCACAAGCATATTTTATAATGTCAACTCGAGGTCGAGTTAGAAAAAACTTGCCTGTATCACCGACTACAGCTACGGAATATATATATCTTTGTCTGAAGACCTAATATTGATAATATCGATCTCCACATTAGAATAATATCATCACAATATCTATGACTAAATAAAGTTATAAAATAACCTAAACACATAAGCACGTATCCCTATATTCATTCAACTAATTCTTAGTTGATGTTCGTTGAACTCTAAATTTCCTTGAAGCTTATCCAAACCAAACTGAATTTTTGTATTTATATGCATTCATGATGTTAGAACTAGCATCTAGATAAGGATTTTGTGACACCCCCAAATCCGGGTACTTCCATTCCCACATGATTTGGTGTTCACTATAGAAACATCATATATCTATCTACCTATAATAAATGCAAACCATACAATAGATAGAAATAAATCCTCCCCTTATAGGGTTATAACATCTGAATAATAAATACAATCGCAGGTCATATTAACCTTAAACATCTGTGCGGAAACATAAACAAATAATAAGTCTTAAACAACATCAAGTCTTGACAATAACATTCTTAAAATTTTAATAACACTTCTTCATCACTTAATAGCTTTGCCCTTCCCTTTGCTAGAAGAAGGCTTGTCGGTTCTTTCATTCTTAACTGCAATGCTATTATTACGCAAGAATGAGTGAAACAACCCGGGTCAAATCCCGAGTCCGGAACAAATCTCGGGTCAAATCCCAAGTCCGAATCGAATCAAATCCATCAAAATAAGGCCTCAAACCACTGGCCCAATAGTATCTTCTTGGGTCATCTTAGCCCACCACAGGCTCCCAAAAGGTCATGACTTGAAGGTACTATTGGTAGTAACTTATTTTCTTATATGCAGACAAATTTTTCCCCTATCTTTCGATGTGGGACTGGGGTGTTACAAACTCCCCCACTTAAATTTCTGAAGTCCCCGTCAGAACTGATCACACACACGGCCCAAAGATCTTTGCCTCTCTAGCCATTGTGGGATAATACCGACTGGCTTCGTGTCCCCACCTCCAGACCTCCATCTCTCCATTGTGGGATAATACCACCAGCCTTCGTGTCCCCACCTCCGGCAACCCGATTGGATGACCCAACCCGAGCTTTCGAGAGTTGGCTTTGATACCATATGAAACAACCCGGGTCAAATCCCAAGTCCGGAACAAATCTTGGGTCAAATTGTAACGACCCCAAAATTCATACAATTTAAAATCTCAACTTCGGTCGTTAACCATACATTAAATCTCTAATTTTACATCATTATTCGATATTAAAAACACTAAAATAGCGGAATATTTAAAATGTTTATACATATCCTTCTTTCTTGCCCTGAATCGCAACCTTTACACTACATCTCTTTGATTCAATCTTATATCATGAATCGTTACAACAAAATGACTATATAAAGTCTTACATCATAACTAAATATCCATATACATTGGATAGCTCAACTTACAATTCAACAACATATTACGTTCAAAATATGAAATACATGTCTCATAAAACATAAGTAATCTTCGTGAATATAGATCTCTATAACTCACTTAGCACATATCTTTACCTTAAAATCTTGACCTGCAAAAGTGGTTATTTGCAAGAGTGAGCTCGACAGTCCAGCAAAGTCTAACAGTTTTCATACATCACATAACACATAATAACATGCTCGATATACATCTCATTAAAGTAACATGGCATACATGCTTTTAATTCACATAGCAAATATAAAGATTGAGTTCCTAACTCAATCATCATTACTTAGCCAAAATAATGCAGTCATATATTAACTTTAACATTTCATGATTCAACATGCATAACATATCATGTAATTTAAAATAATTCATCAAATCCACGTAGAAAATAGGCACCGAAAGACTAGCCTTGATCGTTATAAACCTTAGGTAGGAGTACCGTAGGCTATAACCTTAGAGAAGAGAGGTGAAGATAATGAACGAATAAGCTCAAATTGAGTTTGAACAATAAGGGATTAAAACTTGCGTGAAAGGATTCAAAGAAGAATCTCGCAGAGTTATCAGGAATATGAATTTGGGGTTACCCAACTCCAATAATAAGGATGTAAGGTGATAATAAATAGACAATGTCTATAAAAAGAGAATGATAAAAAAGTTATGAATAGAGAGTTATGTCTAAGTGTGGTACAATCGTACTCTTTTATAGTTGATGTATGGTATCTGGGCTAAACGATTCCCTCATGGAGCGGAGGTATATACGAACTAGCAACTCGGAACCTAGTTTGTTGGTTGTTTGTGGGAAACCACTCAGCATACCATATTGAAACTGTTAGAGACTCGATGTGTACCAAGTGTAGAAATGGACACGTATGATGAGAGTTTAGAACTTGAATGAAATTTTGAGCGATGTTAATGAAGTTATAAATTCTTAAAGGAAGAATTGTTATATAAACAAGAAGATTCAAAGAAGAATCTTGAAGATATAAAGATAAGAAATGGGAGTTTCCTAACTCCAATAGCCAAGATAACGAATAATGTCGTAAATGATGAAAAAGAGAAAGAATGAGGATCGTAAAACAAAACGATCACGAGTTAACAAAAGAATTTTAAGAGAGATGATTATAGAATAAGGTCACGACGTGATCTGTTTAAGTTATAAAAGAAAGATGGTCTGTAATGTTTGAATGATTATAGCTTAATGATATGAAGATGGTGTACTATGAAATAGTACGAGATAACTCATGAGGAGTTATAGATGATGTGATACGAGGAATTCGTATCGAGAAAAGAGCAAGTTAAAAGAAAGATAGAGTTAGGTGGGATTTCAATTGAGAACTCATGTGATGGCTGAGTTGTACAAACCTTTGTATGGGCAAGGGTTTTGTGCTTGCACTCAGTTTATCACATTGAAAATCATTGGAATGTTTATGTCGCGCTATTTGCTATATGCCTGTTGAGAAGGTGATTCTTTTCTCATGTGTATAACAGATAGGTAGAGTATAGTTAGAGAATATTATAAGGTTAAGTGCGAGTTCTTAAAACTCATACTTATGGTAGGTTCGTGACTCATAATTATATGGTATGTTTTTGAACCCCTCATCGAATGGAAGCCTATGGTCTGACTAGGATAAGTTCTTAAACTCATATGATTGTGGCAAGTTCCTGAACTCATAACGTGTGGTAAGTTTGATGAACTAGGGTATAATTAAGTGTGAATGGAGTATTGAGGATGATAGGAATAGATAGACCTATTAAGCAATGGATCATTTTAGAAAGTGGAGTTGATGGTGGAAGCATAGGTATTCTAAATCTACTAGCTATGCTAGACTTTCGAAATTTATTGACTTCGTGCTGATGTTTACACTTTTATTTTCTTAAAAAACAACGATCAAGGCAAGTCTTTCGGTTCCTATTTTATACGTAGATTTGATGAACTGTTTTAAATTACATGATATGTTATGCATGTTGAATCATGAAATGTTAAAGTCAATATATGACTGCATTATTTTGGCTAAGTAATGATGATTGAGTAAGGAACTCAATCTTTATATTTGCTATGTGAATTAAAAGCATGTATGCCATGTTACTTTAATGAGATGTATATCGAGCATGTTATTATGTGTTATGTGATGTATGAAAACTGTTAGACTTTGCTGGGCTGTCGAGCTCACTCTTGCAAATTACCACTTTTGCAGGTCAAGATTTTAAGGTAAAGATATGTGCTAAGTGAGTTATAGAGATCTATATTCACGAAGACTACTTATGTTTTATGAGACATGTATGTCATATTTTGAACGTAATATGTTGTTGAATTGTAAGTTGAGCTATCCAATGTATATGGATATTTAGTTATGATGTAAGACTTTGTATAGTCATTTTGTTGTAACGATTCATGATATAAGATTGAATCAAAGAGATGTAGTGTAAAGGTTGCGATTCAGGGTAAAGAGATGTAGTGTAACCGTTTTAAATATTCCGCTATTTTAGTGTTTTTAATATCGAATAATGATGTAAAATTAGAGATTTAATGTATGGTTAATGACCGAAGTTGAGATTTTAAATTGTATGGATTTTGGGGTCGTTACACAAATCCCAAGTCCGAATCAAATCAAATCCATCAAAATAAGGCCTCAAACCACTGGCCCAATAATATCTTCTTGGGTCATCTTAGCCTACCACAGGCTCCCAAAAGGTCATGACTTGAAGGTACTATTGGTAGTAACTTATTTCCTTATATGCAGACAAATTTTTCTCCTATCTTTCGATGTGAGACTGGGGTGTTACAGTGAGCACGAATGCCCACAAGTATAATAATGAAATAATAATATAATAACATGCGAGTGAATCAAAGACTTCTGAAATAAAGCTCAAGTTTTGAACAAAAAATGATTACCAAGAATCAAAAGAATTCTGAGGGTCATAAGACCTTGAACTATGTCCTAGGTTATCAAGAGTTGTACTTGAAACCTTTAACAGTCATAAGACTATGGACTCTTCTTCTCGTACTTAGGGGGATCAGCCCTTAGTGCCATACTGTGCACAATATCTTAACGCTAACGCATAAGTAATCCTCTATACAGGGTTGTTCATCTCAGTTTGACATTAGAGTCCGCACCAAAGGAAGTTTGGTTTGGATAATTCATCAAGGGTTCTGAAATTTAGAACACTCATCAACTATGGACTAGTCGAATCATTAAGCGTTCGATAGTCTAACAAGGTTTAATAGAAACTGAATATTTAACTTGAATAAAATCTCAAAAGGTATACAATAGAATAAGTATTGTATAACAACATCATGCTTGAAAGATTAATGGGCTTTAATATAACAAAACAAACTTGATCAATAATAATGAGAACTTGCTCAATGTAGAAAGGTGAATTCATCACTTATATAACGATAACAAGTAGGGTTAGGAAACTTGCCTCATGCTTAAATTACACTTTAATTAAACTCTTTCCTTGATTTAAATCCTACATATTATTTACATTCATAATACCAGTTAATTATAACGTACTAGTCATCACAAGTTTATTCTTTTGTCTAACTCGAATTCATGACTATACTTAGTCAATTACTACACTTATTGTCAAAATTAAGACTTCACGAACAATAAGCTAACTATGCATTCAATCATTCAATTCACACGTAATTGTGTTATGGACGTGTTAAGAATTTATTTTGACATCTCATTATACTTCTAACAGAATTTTATGTTCATTAGATTAAGTTACTATCACATTTCTATACTTGAATACTAAAAATTTGCATTTCTGGACATTCTGCTAAGTGGTGCTGCGGCGCCACAGTTATACTTGGTCTTCGTGCTGTGGCGCCGTGGCGCTGCGGTCAGATGCTTGGCGCTGCGGCAGACTTCAGTTCTGGAGTTGGCGCCGCGGCGTGAAACTCCAGATTTTGATTCTCAGTTCGCGAAGAACACAAAGTTCAGCGAAATAAACACTACATGATCATAAATTTCACAAATTTAGCATACCCACATGCTAGATTTCATGCATAATCATTACCCAACATTTATAGAGTGATTTTAACCCATTAAAACACATAATTACAGAATTAAAATATGTAAATTTCACTGTTCTTGATGTTCTTGAAGATTTTGAACATAAATCATAAAATTTAACGCCACGAATTCGTTATAAAACCAAATCCATCCATTCAAGTTTTGTTCTCTTCGTTTTAGCATGCATAATCATATACTAGTGTGAATTTTACAGAACAATTTATGTTTGACATATTAATTTTACGTATAAGGGCCATATGGCCATATTCTATACTCTGTAAATAACATACGTTATAATATTATGAAACTTATGATATGGGAATCTATAATATATAGTAACAACATGTTATACTACCATATCATCACCTATATTCTCATAACCATACCATTCACAAATTACAGAGACAGAAAACTTGAAAGCCAAATATTTTACAAAACTTAAACAACATAAATAAACAAGGTTGAAGAATTTACCCAAAGTGTAGATTAGTAGGAGGTGAATTCCTTCTCAACTCTTCTTCAATCACACACTCACAATCTCCTCAAAATTATAAATTTTTCTCTCTAAATTCTCTGACTCTCAGGTTGAACACTCAATGAAAATACGTAAAACAAAGCAATTGACCCCTTTAAGTGCAGAGTTGAGGTCAGTTACTCCATACGTGGTTTAACTGCCCCCAACTCCTCTTAAGGCCTCATTTGGCTAGCCTTTAAGGCTTATATCCAATTAATTTAATAAAACCTTTATAATATAGTTTGAAAAATGTCACACCCTTTATAAAATAAATCAACTATCTAGTTTAATTTATTTTAAATAAAATAAAATAATTTCTCATTAAATTCACATAGTCGCATAATTGAATTTTTCATTCATTAATAATGTCAAATTATTAAATCTCTAATTAATTATTAAATTAATTAAAGTAACATTAGGCTCAATAAATATTCTTTTTTTTATTTAATAAGCTCACATAAATACATACTTGAATAATAAATATTCTCCACATAAATATAACACATATAATTAAATTAATCTATCACAACTGCATCCATTAATTATTTAATCTAATAATTAATTCATCAAAAAATATTTATTTAATTCAATAAATATTAAAATTAAATTACAAAATTTCGTTTGTCACAGATTTAGCGTACCAATTACTTTCTTTACGTTCAGAAATAAGAAAAACTGATTACAATGCATGTGTGTATGAATATGGCTTGTTGGAGTTCAAAATCGATACTTGGTTTGTAAACTAATTTGCAAATTGAGTCTTGAATATGTTAATTTGGTAAGAAATGAAGAGAACGTAGTTTGAATAAATTAATTTGGTGTACAATGGTGATCACAGTGATGATTTTTGCTAAAGATATTAAAACATGGAGTTTTGACAAAAAAATTGGAATTTAAAATACTTTATTTGATTGTAGTTGTTGTTAATGGTTCTAAATCAGTATATATATATATATATATATATATATATATATATATATATATATATATATATATGATGGGTAATGATTATGTGAAATTTATATGAATTAGACGTGTTAAATTGGTTGCTAGAAATTTAGATATAGGCCAAATTGGCTTTGCCTGCGTTCGTCGCCTGAAACTGTAATTCGGCGCCGCAACGGCAACCTTAGCGCCACAGCACCATGTCTCGTGCCGCAGCTCCAGCCCCAAGCCAGTGTCTCGCTTCGCAGCGCCGTTTCCAGTGTAAACTGGGCCGCCACAGCGCCGGTTAGCAGAATGGCCAGAAAGTTATTTTTATTACACAAAGTCTGTAATTGTTGATAAGGTGCAATGTTGGGACTGTTAAAATGTGATTTTTATATTATGGTGATATGTGGCGAATAGTAAGAACATTATTAATAATCAATGAGTTATAGTATTGCATTACTAGTGTGACTTGACTATATGATTAAGAACCAAGCCATACATGAAGTAGATACTTAATTGTATACGGGGTATATGCAGTAACTAATTATGTCATGATGATGTGTATATAGGATATTATGAATCAAGTTATTACAGTTTAGCCTACACGCAAGGCAAGTTTCTAAACCTTACCTCTTGATATTGAGCAAGTTTCTTAACTCTACTTTTACATCTATTCTAACTTGATTATGTTCATGCAAACTCTTCAACCTAACTCCTACTTTGAGAAGGGTTCCTATCTTTAATGTTGTTTCTTATTATGCAAGTTCCTAAATTATGTTATTCTTATGTTAAGCAAGTTTTATTCCCTAACTTGTTATTAATCATGCACATTCATTAACTCACTTCTTTTATTGAGTAAGACTAATAGCCTTAACTTATTATTGTTCAAGTAAGGTTTGTTATAATATTCAATGCCTACTTTCTAGTCCATTTCTAAGTCATGCTTTCGATGTATAATGTTGATACACTTATAATTCATGACTAGTTCATATTATATTATTATCTAGCACTTGAAGTGATATCAAACTATATTCATTCAACTAATCCTTAGTTGTTGTTTGTTGAACTCTAAATTTCCTTGAAGCTTATCCAAACCAAACTTCCTTTGCTGCGGACTCGTATATTAAAACTGAGATGAACAACCCTATTATAGGGGATTACTTACGCGATGCGTTTAGATGTTTATGCACAATATATTGTACGAAGGGCTGATCCCTCTAGGTACGAGAAGTCCCTATAGTCTTATGACTGTTTAGGTTTAAGTTGAAAGAATACTTATAACTTTGGACATAGTTCATGGTCTTATGACCCTCAGATATATTTCATATTTCGATTCTAGTTTTTGGTTATCATTGACAGAGTATTATCCAGTTTTGATGAGCTTATTCGTTGGCAGTATTATTCTAATGTTGTTCATTGCTATATCTAGTGAGCATTTGTTTTGCTCACTCTTGCATAAATATAACTATTACAGCTAAGGTTGATGTAAGAAGAAGTGTGTACACCTTAAGACTCCGAATAAGTCGAAGGTGGTATTTTATGGTAGTAAATCGCTAAGATAATCTCATTGTCTGACGATGGTGCACGCACAGAGATTGCTTAGAAAGGGTTATAAAGGTTATTTGGCTCACATGGTTGATACTCGGCGAGTCAAGGGTGAACTGAGTCAGATACCTATTGTAAGGGATTTCGTTGATGTCTTCCCAGACGAGATTCTGGGATTGCCACCGAATAGAGAGATTGAGTTTGTTATTGATTTAGCACCAGGACACTGATTTACAAAACGTCGTATCGTATGGCACCTGTAGAGATGAAAGAGTTGATGACTCAATTACAAGAGTTGTTAGATAAGGGATACATTCGACTGACCGTATCACCGTGGGGAGCACCAGTCTTATTCGTAAAGAAGAAAGATGGGTCGCTAAGACTTTGTATCGACTACCGAGAGTTGAACAAGGTCACCATTAAGAATAAGTACCCGTTGCCCAGGATAGATGATTTGTTTGATCAGTTGAAAGGGGCAAAGTACTTTTCAAAGATTGACTTGAGAATCGGTTATCACTAACTGAAAGTGAGGCCGGAGGACATTCCAAAGACGGCATTCAGGACTCGGTATGGACACTTTGAGTTTCTGGTAATGTCATTTGGATTGACGAACATGCTAGCATCATTTATGGATTTGATGAACAGAGTGTTCAAATAGTATTTGGATAAGTTTGTTGTCGTATTCATCGATGACACTCTAGTGTAGTCAGATACGGAGGAAGAACACGCCGAGCATTTTCAGATAGTGTTGGAGACATTAAGGAGGGAGAAGATGTATGCAAAATTCTCCAAGTGTGAGTTTTGGTTGCAGAGAGTGCAATATTTAGGGCACGTTATCGACAAAAATGGTGTTTCGGTGGATCCAGCGAAGGTAGAAGCAGTTATCAATTGGGAGCAGCCGAAGACGCCGACAGAAATTAGGAATTTTTTAGGATTAGTGGGATACTATCGAAGATTTATCCGGGATTTTTTAAATTTAGCATTGCCGTTGACCAATCTTACCAAAAAAATAACTAAGTTCGTTTGGATGGAGAAGTGTGAAGAAAATTTCCTAGAATTAAAGAAGAGGCTTAGTCAAACACCTGTGTTGGCCTTACCGGACAACATGGGAGGGTTTATAGTGTATAGTGATGCGTCAGACAAGGGTCTTGGTTGTGTACTGATGCAACACGACAGGGTCATTGCGTACACTTCACGTCAGCTGAAAGATTATGAGAAGGGATATCCGACTTATGACCTTGAGTTAGCAGCAGTAGTTTTCGTCTTGAAGATTTGGAGACATTATTTGTATGGCGAGAAGTGTGAGATATATACGAATCACAAGAGTCTGAAGTATATCTTCACGCAAAGAGAGTTAAACATGAGGCAACGCTGATGGTTAGAATTGATCAAAGATTATGATTGTGAGATTCTGTACCATCCAGGCAAAGCAAATGTAGTGGAAGACGCCTTGAGCAGAAAAGGCATAGAGAAGTTATTGAAGTTGACCATTCAAGAAGAATTGGTGAAAGATTTCGAACGACTAGACTTGGAAATTAGGTATCGATGGAGATCAACAAACAATTATTTACGGTGACAGCGAGCGCGACTTTATTCGATAAGGTTAAAGAGGCACAAGAAAAGGATGAAGATTGCAATAACATCAAGAAACGATTGACTGAAGGTGATGAATTGAAATTTAAGGTTGATAACACTGTATTGCTAAGATTTGAAGGACGAATGTGGGTACCATTAGTACCAGAATTGAGAGAAGAGATTTTACAAGAAGCGCACAATATGAGATATTCGATACACCCAAGAAGCACGAAGTTGTACCAAGATTTGCGTCACCACTTCTGGTGGCCAAACATGAAGAGAGAGGTTACGGAATGCGTAAGTAGATGTCTAACTTGTCAGAGAGTCAAGGCAGAGCACCAACGACCAAGCGGGTTATTATAACCATTAGAGATTCCAGAATGGAAATGGGAGCACATCATAATGGACTTTGTGGTGGAACTTCCGGCAACGCAGAAAGGGCACGACGCCATATGGGTGATTGTAGATTGTCTTACTAAGTCAGCTCACTTTTTGCCGATTAAGATTAAGTATAGTTTGGACCAGTTAGCCAAATTGTATGTCAAGAAAATTATCTCAAGGCATGGGGTGCCGGTATTTATTGTATCAAATAGAGATCCGCGATTCACGTCAAACTTCTTGAAGAGTCTTCAAAAAAGAATGGGGACACAACTATGAATGAGTACCGCGTATCATCCGCAGACTGATGGGCAAAGTAAAAGAACAATTCAAACACTTAAATTCATGCTCCAAGCTTGTGTGATGGACTTTAAGGGTAGTTGGGAGGATCACCTTCCATTAGTAGAGTTCGCGTATAACAATAGTTATCACGCCAGTATTAGGATGCCGCCATACGAAGCACTGTATGGGAGGAAGTGTAGAACACCCTTATGCTGGGACGAAGTTGGAGAACGTCTACTGTTGGGAGCAGAATTGGTACAATAGATGGTAGAAATCATCAAGGTGATAAGAGCTCGACTAGTAGCAGCTCAAGATCGCCAAAAGAAGTATGCGGACTTACATCACAAGAAGAAAGAGTTTGAATAAGGAAGCTATGCATTTCTAAAAGTATCTCCCTGGAAAGGGAAGATTCATTTTGGGAAGAAGGGCAAGTTGAGCCCTAGGTTCATAGGACCGTTCTAGATTCTGAGGCGAGTTGGTGAAGTGGCGTACGAGGTAGCGTTACCTCCTGAACTCGAGCACATTTACAACGTGTTTCACGTGTCAGTATTGTGGCCATATAAACCAGACTAGAAACACGTTATCTCCTATGAACCAATCCAAGTCGAGAAAGACTTATCGTACGAAAAAGTTCCTGTCCAGATACTAGATAGGAAGGAACAGAAGCTGAGGAATAAAATCATCCATTCCGTTAAGATTCTCTAGAGGAATCACGCAGTCGAAAAAGCTACGTGGGAACTAGAAGAGAAAATGAGAGCGAATTATCCATTTTTATTTGAGTAACCTTATTTTTACAATTCTGAGGACGGAATTTTTATAAGGGGGGGTTGTAATGACCGTGAATTTTTAAACTCCTTATTAATTAAATATGTGATTTAATTTTTAATGAGTTAATTTTGTGAGTCTATTTAAACCGTATGTGGTTATGTGAATTTATGAAATAACTAAAGGGAGTCACTAATAGTTTATTTAAATTAGTGGACTAACCCTAAGATTTTAATATCAAAGAATAGATATGATTATTATTAATTAAGTATTTAATTTATTTGAATATAGTGGCAGGATGTGAACATATTGATTAATTGTAATTATGGAAAATTTATTGATAAGGTGTTAATTAATAATTAATATGAATAAATAATAATTAATGTGTAAGAGATTAATAAATATAATATGATTATATGTTTACTTGATTAATTGGTGCAAGCATGCAATATAGTAAACCTTTATCATATGGTAGTTAACTATATTTTTATATAGTACAAGGTGACACATTAATATGTCTGTATATTATATATAGACTATATAGAAAGAATTATTGCATTCATGAGAGTACATAAATAATCCCCAACTTTTCATTTTGTAGTAGCATTAACACATTAAAATTTTATTTTGGGAATTATAGTAACGAAACTAAACTTATTGCTGAGATTTAATCCTTGTACAAAATTAGAAGTCTCGCCTATTAGTTACGTATTAGGCCAATGGCCTATTCCCTACCATTGTGTGAAGTCCAGCAAGAACAAAAAAGGCTATTATAGCCATGATCATGAGCTGAGAGATGGGAAGAGGGAGTTGGTGATCTCTTTCCACCAAACTCTCTCAATCCAATGAATTATTCTTCCATCCATTGGTTTGATTTCTTGGTTAATGGCTTAGCATGGTCAATAAACTTTCTATAAATTGAACACTTCTCTTCTTATTCCTTGTTGCTGAGATTGTCTGAGAAGTGCATTAGTGAGTATTAGTTGCTGAGCTATTAAGGAGTATTATCAGAGGAGAGAGGGAAATCAATTTAGGCTTCAAGTGGTATAAAATCTAAATTTTTGTTCTTGAATTGGGTTTTGGCAAATTCTTACAATTCTCAAGAATTCTCTGTTAATTGATGTAGAATAACATGTCATTGTGTTGTCTGAGGTTGTTTGCATGCTTAGAAGCATTGTAGTTGGTTTGGTTGCAGATTTAGCATGGTTTATGTTAAGGCTCTGCAAATACATAGCCATTATTTTTCATACTACTCGAAGTGGCGCGCCTGCTGCCAGTCATGTGTACTAATTTTTGTGATCATGTTCCGTTCTGAGAATGCTACTTTGATTATTATATGCTTATAAACAACCTTAACACATGTGATGAGGATGTTATGTATATAGGAGTCATGCTAGCTTGTTTTGGTTGGAATATTAAAAGAAAACTTGAAGATTTGGAAAATAGTTTTGATAAACTTTTTGCAAAACATGTTCTAACCTTGGATGTGAGTGTGTTACGTTCTGATATGTCTTGACTTATGTCAATATGTTAGTTATATGGTTAAAGGTAATATAAGATATTCAAGCATGCTTAAAAAGAGAAATTTCTAGAAAAAGGAGTATATTGGCTATGTATAAGCGAACTATGTATACACTAAGTTTTGAACTTAAAAATATGCTCATGTGACCTATTATGTGATTATGAAAGCATGATTTAGACTATGCAAACTCATCTCGTATGCTTAAAGAAGTTTTACTATTAGAGACTTAAAGTTTTGAAAATGAACTTGATAAACTATACATACATTAAGTTGAGAACTTGTATATATGTTTTTGATGTCTAACATGTATTGTATATGAAAGTATGATGTGTGGTAGGTAAAGTGGCTTGCATGATTATTAGCTTAACATGTGAAGTCTTGATTAAATAAAAACGAATAATGACCTATGATATGTTTTGATGAAGGGTTAAATTTAGTTATTCACATCATAACATGTGTGTTGTGCATGATTATTCATATATATGCAAGACGGGGGTACACTGACCTTCTACAGAATTAGCCATGTCTTGGTTTGCACCAGGAGTAGCGCGGCTGCGCCACTCCTTAGTACAAACCAAGCGAGGCCGCGCCGTCCTACAGTGAGGTCTAAGTTCTGTAAATAAATTGAGAACTGATGCATGCGTATATGATTACTTTAATCTGTAATACTTGTCCAGTATAGTATGCATGAGATAAAAAGCATGTTATTGAAAGAATTCTATGATGAATTAGTGTTTACAACTTTAAAGTCAATAGTAATTTCAACTATGACATAGTGTGTTAGAAACTAATCGGGTAATGTAATGATACATGTATAGAAGCATGATATGTGATGTAATATCCCGAGTGTTTATGATAGCGATCCTTAGAAAAGGAAATGAATGGGTTAAGATATATAATATTCAGAATATAATTGAGTTCAAGTAAAAGTTATGAAATGAAACCTAGAATTTGTTAAAGTAATGAATGTAGTAGGAAATAAAAAATTTATATTTAGATAAAATGATGAAAGATTACTCTGAGTTAATTGTTTAATTTTTGTCTTCGATTCCGGGGACAGAATCTTTGTAAGTAGGGAAGATTGTAACGAATGAGTGGTTTGAGTTGTGATTCTGAGGACAGAATCCTTGTAAGGAGGGAATGATGTAACAATCCAGATTTTTAATTATAATATTTAAATATTTATTGAATTATATAAATATTTAATGGTTGTGTTTATCGTTGAATAAGTATTTATTTAATTGATTTGATGTGATTTGATTATTTATTTGTTTAATAAATAATTAATGAGTTAAGGAAATAATTATTTTGAAATAGTAATCTAATTTAATTCAATAATTAAGTTAGAGAGTTTATAATGATTAAAAAAATTATTATATTATGCAATGAATTGTTATTATAATTAATTAAATTAAGTATGAAAACTTAATTAATTAGAAGTGTGATAAATAACTATATTATAAGTGATTATTAAAATAAATTAAAGTAGTTTTAATTTATTTTGCCAAACAAAGCCCTATGGCTTTTGGACTTTTTAAATGTGATTTATTAATAATATAAATTAAAAAAAATATATAAATATATATAATAATTTTTGGTAATGGCTGAATTAATAAGGTTATTAGTAACGTTGGTTTTTTAGACGTTAGTAAATCGTGGTTGGCTTTGATTTTTACGTAAACTGCATTTGAACTTAACGTAAGTCAAAGAAAATAGAAGAAAAGAGAAAGGTTTGCAGAGAAGAGATTTTGGTCAGAAAGTTTTGGGAGAGAATTATCAGAGAAATTGTGAGTGTGTACATGAGGTTTTCAAACAATTCCAGTGGTGTTATCAAGGATTACTGAGCAATTAGAAGGTATGTGGCATAACCTTTATACGTATATATGTTTTACATAATTGTGCCTAAAGTCTCTATGTATATGTGAATTGGACTGTAATATAAGGTTCTTTACAAAAATTGTCTGTAAACTATGCTTTACTAAATCATGTGTTTTGGTAATAACTAGCATGTATATATGTATATATATGATTGTATGCTTAATGTATAGATAAGATTGTATGCTAATTTACGGCTACAAGAAGGAAATAGTTTTACAGTAAAGATATGAACAGTGATTGTTAAATTTTGTATGATAATAAAATTAGATTATACTAATTGAGAGATTAAACTATGATTATGTTAATTCATTTGTTACAAATTACAGAGAATTGTACTTAAAGTAAACAAATTGGTTGTTATTAGAATTTACAGTGTTTACTGTGTTAAAATATATCAACTATGGAGTTTTGGTTTTAAAACAGTATTTTCAAAGAATTAAGTTTTCTGAAATCGTTGTTTAGTGGTTAGTAACTAGTATATGAATGATTGTTAGCATTTATGTGTAAATTACGTGAAGATATACATGTTAATTGGGGTTAATTGCTGTTAAAAATAAAGACAGTAGCTTTGTTTTGTTCTTCGTGGTTGGGTTAATTGCTGTTAAAAATAAAGACAGTAGCTTTGTTCTGTTCTTCGTGGTTGGGTTCTGTAAGTCTCGGCGCCCCAGCGCCAAAATTTGAGCCCCAGCGCCAAAAATCGCGCCCCGACGCCAAAATTTGCCCCCTGGCGCCAGAAGTTCGCACCCCAGCGCCAGAAGTTCGCTCCCCAGCGCTGAAATTCGCGCCCCAGCGCTGAAATTCGCGCCCCAGCGCCAATCTCGCACCCCAGCGCCACTAGTTGGCTTAGTCCCCGCGCCCCAGCGCCGGATTTGTAGTCTGACTCGGACAGTTTTAACCTCCTTTAGTAAAATGGCCATAACTTTCTCATACGAACTCTGATTGAGGTAATTCAAGATGATCCGGAACGAGGACGAGTAGACCTACAACTTTCATGCTTTAAGTTTTTTAATTTGAGGTCTATAATAGTAGTCAAAATGGTCATCTTTAAGACTATTATGTTTTTGGGGGCAATTAGGGGGCGTCGGGCATGCACATATGCATGTGTAGTGCTCTTGACGATAAAAGATGATATCCTAAGTTATATACCATGTATGTTAGTAAATATAATGATGCTTAATATTAATAAATAATGTATTAGATAAGTTATAGAAGCATAGTAAGCATACACAAGAGAGGCAAATCGGGCGTGTGACGATTGAACGTCGAAACGCCATGCCAAGTGTTAATGAACTTAAAAAGTGTTTCAATTCCATTGAAATGGATATTATAAGATATGGAATGGGTTTAATATAAAACCAATAAGTAGTCCTAGCAAGACTTAAGCACTTGAACTTCGAGTTTGACTAAGAAGAAATATAGTGAGTCATAAGTCGAAAAGTTAACACAATCTAATTGACCATTGTGTGCTAATTAATAGAAAAGATTATAAGATATGGAGTAGAGTTTACATTACAATTGCTATGTGTTGTTATGTGACTAATAGTTGATGTGTATGATTATATAATTGTGTAGGGCACATGAAGTGCAGATAACTGTAAGTTGTTAAGCTATTATTGGTAAACAACGATCAAGGCAAGTCTTTGGGTTCCTATTTTCTACGTGGACTTGATGAACTATTTTAAATTGCATGATATGTTATGCATGTTGAATCATGAAATGTTAAAGTCAATATATGACTGCATTATTTTGTCTAAGTAATGATGATTGAGTAAGGAACTCAATCTTTATATTTGCTATGTGAATTAAAAGCATGTATGCCATGTTACTTTAATGAGATGTATATCGAGCATGTTATTATGTGTTATGTGATGCATGAAAACTGTTAGACTTTGCTGGGCTGTCGAGCTCACTCTTGCAAATAACCACTTTTGCAGGTCAAGATTTTAAGGTAAAGATATGTGCTAAGTAAGTTATAGAGATCTATATTCACGAAGATTACTTTTGTTTTATGAGAAATGTATTTCATATTTTGAACGTAATATGTTATTAAATTGTAAGTTGAGCTATCCAATGTATATGGATATTTAGTTATGATGTAAGACTTTGTATAGTCATTTTGTTGTAACGATTCATGATAGAAGATTGAATCAAAGAGATGTAGTGTAAAGGTTGCGATTCAGGGTAAAGAGATGTAGTGTAAACATTTTAAATATTCCGCTATTTTAGTGTTTTTAATATCGAATAATGATGTAAAATTAGAGATTTAATGTATGGTTAACGACCGAAGTTGAGATTTTAAATTGTATAGATTTTGGGGTCGTTACATGTGATGATTTGATTCTTGTAAGTGTGGACTCATATTAGTTTATACATACTAATTGGAAAGACCGACTTGTTAATGTTAGGTCGTTTCAACCCAAGTTAATTAAAGCTAGAATTATATTGCAGCTGAGCAAACAGGCAAGTTCCTTAATTCTTACTCTTTTACTTGAACAAGTTTCCTAACTTACACAACTTTGAGTTTTATGAAAGTTTCCTATCCTTCTCATATTGCATTGAGAAGGTTATTATTGAATTGAAAGTTATTCATTTAAGCTTGAAATTTATTTCCAAGCATGCTATTAAGTGGTTTAATTACCTTACAATTATTCAACATCGATATTATTGATATTCGCACTTAGTGCACTTGAGTTCATACAGTCTTGGACTTGTACATTATTTAATGTTCTATAATTCTTGAACTGTGTCAGATAGAGTCTGAACCTTTGTTCGGTCAGACAAGTGTATGAAGTTTTATAAAAGTTATCCAAACCAATTGATGGTAAAGATTCTTAGACTAAAAGAACATCCCTTTTGATAGGGGAGTACCCCAGGTATCTAATATAAGATACAAAGAGCAGATTTAAATGTTATGCATATACATAGTGTACGCGAGGCTGATCCCCTCAAGTACTTATTCTGTAGTCAATAACCAAAGGGTCAATTAACTATTGATTCTACTGGAGTGTTATATTTCGAAGTCTACTTGACTAGCAGTTATTCTAAAAGAAATCATTACCTTTGCTTCTAATATTCATATTGTTGAATTCTTCAGATATTCATATTGTTGAATCCTTCAGATATTCATATTGTTGAATTCTTTGTCAGATATTTTCCATTCATCATGATATATCCTTATTGTTGTATTTAAACTTGTTGTGTAAACTTGTTGCTCATCCTTGCTATATCATGAATTATTTTACAGCTAAGCCCGAGACCTGAGGAAAGGAAAAGAGTAAAGGAAAGATGTAGGATAGTTGCGAGGAGCAGAATTTATCTTATGCTTAATTTAAATTACTGTTATGTAATATGAACCCTAATTACTATTATAGGGTATGTTTGTAAGACAATATTAAGGTTATCGTATCTTGGGACTAGTAATACCTTTTGAATGAACGACGGACGTTTATTATTTTTCGCATTTTAGTTATCGTATGTTGTTTAAAAGTGGATGTTAGTATTTTTTTTCGTGATGACCGAACCGGGGTTAGAGGACCCGGTTTCGGGGGTGTCACAGTACCTGTTAAAATCTTGGATAAGAAGGAACATATTTTACGCTCCAAGGTTATACCTCAAGTCAAAGTTTTGTGCAGAAACCACAATGTTGAGGAAATGACCTGGGAGTTAGAATCTGAAATGAAATCAAGGTATCCTCACCTCTTCGTCATACCAGGTATGTACAACAATTTCGAGGACAAAATTTCATAAGAAGGGGAGGTTGTAAGACCCCAATTTTTATGAATAAAGATTAATTTTTTTCAAAATATATTTTTGAATATTATGGTGTGGATTTGATATAATGTTATAGTTGTGGGTAATATTTATAAATTTTGCAAAGTAAGCAAGTTGTTATAAAATATTTGATTGGTCAGAAAATATTCGTACGACGTCACAATCATTGGTGGACCCTACAATGGAATTATTGTCAGAGTTAAAAAATGACAGAAAAAACTTTTATAAAAGTAACGGCAAAGGTTTTATCGTTAACTGTTGATGTAGCAATCCAGAATTTTAATGATAATTTTTAAATATTTATTGAGTTATATAAATATTTAATGGATGTTTTTAATGTTGAATAAATATTTAATTTGATTTGACTTGATTGGTTAATTATTTGTTAAGTAAATAATTAAGGAGTTAAGAAAATTAATTGTTATGAGATAGTATATTAAATTAATTTAATAATTAAGTTAAAGAGTTTATAATGATTAAATGAATTATTATATTTTAATTTGAATTTGTAATTAAAATGACGTGTTAGTTGATTAAATAAAATTATAATTATAAAGAAAATTATAATTATGTTGTATTGATTTATATGATGAAATAAATTAATAAATTATTATAAAAATTAATTAAATTGAATATTAAAATTTAATTAAATAAAAGTGTGACAAATAACCTTACTATAAAGGAGTTATTAAAATAAATTAAAGGAGTTTAATTCAGTTTTGCCAAACAAGGCGTAATGCATATTAAGTCTTTAATTTAAATATGTTTACCAAACAAGGTGTAAGATTTAATGGGTTATTTTTAGTTAGCTATCCAAACAAGCCTTATGGCTTTTGATTTTTGAATAAAATTATAAATGATGTCAGTTAAAGTTATAATTATATTATATACTTAATACCTATATTATTATTATACGTTATATTTTAGTACGTAAGTTATAATAGAGAAGAAAGACTCAGAAGAAGAAAAAGAAGAGAAGAAGCAAAATTGAGAGAGAACTTGAGAGATTTCTAGAGAGGTTTTGAGAGAAGAATTGGGGAAAAGAAAGCTTGTTGATCAAAGGGAAAGTTATCATCTTCTAGAAAACAAGGTATCATCTTACTCTTTTAAATTTTTTTAAAGTTCTAGTTTTATTCTCTTCCAAAATTCTCTGTAAAATCTTTGTAGAGGTTGAATTATTTGTTATATATAGTTTTATATGATAAATTGGTTGTTATAAAGTTGTTTCATAAGTTTATAGATGAATTAATTCATGTTATGTAATTATTTATAAAGAATACCATATTAGAGTGAATTGGTATGAAAATATATGAATATGGCTTGGTTTAGAGTAAAATTGAGGTTTAATTCTTTGTATAATATATAAATTGAATATTGAATTTGAAAGAGGATAAATAAATATAAATAAGGTATTTTGAATTAACTATTTTGGTTGAAAAATAAAATCACAATGATGATTTTCACTGAAAATGTCAACAAGTGAAATTTTATCAAAAACAGTGAAATTAGATGTTTTAAATTCGATGTTTATGTTGTTGTATGGGTAAAATCATGTTAAGAGTCTTTAAATTAAGTTTATGTGAAGTCTTTGTATGTATTACATGTTAATTTGGTTGTTAGAAAGTAGCTTGTAGGGCAAATTTGGCTTTGTTTATGCTGTTACCGATGTTAGTAACCGAGGACTGTAGTTCGGCACCGTAGCACGGCCCAGCAGTACAATTCTCGTGCCGCAGCGCCAGCGTCGCGCCACGACGCCGGCCCACATTGTAAACTGCGGCGCTGCAGCGCGAGTTAGCAGAATGGTCAGACAGTGTGTTTTAGTTACACAAAGTCTGAAAAAGTTGTTATGATTTAATAAAAGGACTGTTAAGATATTATTTCAGTATTTCTATACTAAGAATGAGCATATTTTTACTATGCTACTAGTTTTTATTACTAATGTAATTTGATTACGTGATTAAAAATCAAACCTTACATGTTGTATATACTTATTTATATATGGAATGTTGGTAGTGACTAATTATGTCATGATGACATATGTATATAGGGTATTGTGATTCGAGTTGTTACGATTTAGCTTACACTCAAGGCAAGTTTTCTAACTCTATACTTTCGTTGAGCTAGTTCTATTATTATTACATTGTGCAATTTTATTCTTACAATTGAGCAAGTTTCATGTATTTAGTTTATTTATAATGATGTAAGTTGTCCAAATATTATTCTGATATTGATCAAGTTATTCTTGTCTTTAACTTGTTAGTTAGCATGCAAGTTTGCATATTCCGATGTTGATCAAGTTTTATCAATTTGTTATGCATGCTTAATACTCAATTCTAAATAACCTTGGCTTAATATTATTCAAGCAAGGTACTTTATAATTATTCAATGTTTATGCTATTAGCTTATTCCTAAAGCATGACCTTAGTATAAAATGTTGATTCATTTATGATTTATTCCATAACATAACGTTATGAACTTTTATTCAACTAATCCTTAGTTGATGTTCGTTAAAACTAAATTACCTTGAAATGTATCCAAACCAAACTTACTTTGGTGCTGACTTATATTCTTAATACTGAGATGAACAACCCTTTTATTAGGGGATAATTTACGCTTAGCGTTGAAATATTTGTGCACAATACATTGTACGAAGGGCTGATCCCCTAAGTACGAGGGGTCCTTATAGTCTTATGACTGTTAAAGTTTAAGTTGAAAGATTACTTATAACTGTGGACATAGTTCATGGTCTTAGGACCCTTAGATATATGATTCAGAATTTTGATTATCTTTAATAGAACATATTGTTCAGTTCTATTGAGTCTATTATTTGGCAATTGTTGTAAAGATTTATTCATTATCATTTTAAATGAGCATTTTTTTCTCACTCCTGCTTATATAACTGTTACAGCTAAAATTGAGAAGGTCGATGTACCTAGCACCAGTAAAGGAAAAGGAAAGATGAACAAGTATTGAAGACTTATAATATGTTGACATTTTTATTGTCAGACTTTATTTTAATGATTGTAATGAAGTTATTTAAATTTTCCGCATATGATTGATTGTATTTAAAGGTTAGATAACCTGGGAGACTTTTATTGATGTAACCCTTTAATGGGAAGGTTTATTATTCAATTTTATTATGATTGAGTAGTTAGATATAAATATTTTATTTAAGTGAACACCAAATCTTGTGGTAATGAAATACCTGGATTTGGGGGTGTCACAAGTTGGTATCAAAGCTTTAGGTTATGAACCTTAGGTGGGGAAAAAGCCTTAAGAAGTGACCTTTGAAAAGATAGCGGTGATAAACTCTTATCGAATTTTAAGGAAGAAGTAATAAAACACTTATGTGCTTATGTGATTACAACTTATGTGCTCGTGAGTATTGAGTAATAATGATCAGTAATTAAAACTTAAAATTTTTTTATCAGGATGACTAATGTCAGAGAATCCAGTTAGGCTAGGGAGGAAGGACCTCAGATGCCTAGGGAGGAGGAGTCTCGTGACATTCAAGTTGTGACGCCCCCAAAATAGGTATACATCACCCATTATGAGTCGCCAAATACATGGTATAGAATACAAATACAAACTTAGATATACAACATGAGCTGTGAGTTTTAATACAAATATTGTCTTCTAGACAGTATTCAAACTCAAAATAAGTCCTCAACACTATCACAATATTTCACAAAATAGTGAGGACTACTAATGCACCATCTCGAACCATTACTGTAATATCCCGAGTGTTTATGATAGCGATTCCCGAGTGTTTATGATAACGATCCTTAGAAAAGGAAATAAATGGGTTAAAAGATATATAATACTCAAAATATAATTGAGTTCAAATGAAAGTTATGAAATAAAACCTAGAATTTGGTTAAGTAATGAATGTAGTAGGAAATATAAAATCTATATTTAGATAAAATTATGAAAGATTACTCTGAGTTATTTGTTTAATTTGTGTCTCCGATTCTGGGGACAGAATCTTTGTAAGTAGGGAAGATTGTAACGAATGAGTTGTTTGAATTGTGATTCTGAGGACAGAATCCTTGTAAGGAGGAAATGATGTAACAATCCAGATTTTTGTTATAATATTTAAATATTTATTGAATTATAAATATTTATTGATTTATATAAATATTTATTGGATGTGTTTGTTATGGGATAAACAATTATTCAATTTGATTGATTTGATTTAGTTAATTATTTATTTGTTAAATAATTAATGTATTATGTGGATTGAGTTATGTGATTAAGTGAATTATTTAATAAATTATTATTAAATAAAGTGTGACAAATAACTATGTTATAAAGAGTTATTAAAATAAATTAAAGTAATTTTAATTTTATTTTTGCCAAACAAGTCTTACGTATATTAATCCTTTAATTTTAAATGATTTGCCAAACAAAGCCGTAAGGCTTTTGGTTTTAATTTTTGAATTATTGTTATATAAATATAATACGTATAATATATATAATAGTTTTATAACTGATAAATTAATAAGGGTAATTAGTATACGACGGTTTTAAAAATGTTTTGGAAAGCGTATGTTGATTTGTTTTAAGTTTTAGCTATAGCCTGTTGTCTGTATTGTCTAAACCTAAGCTTAAGAAAAACTACAGAGAAAGAAAAGAGAAGAAAAGATTCTGAGAATTTGTGACTGAGAGAAAAGGTTCTGTGTTCGTCAAAGCTATTCTCAGTGAAAGGTTATCTAAAAGCAACAAAAAGGTATGTGTTATAATCTTAACATAGATTTTATAGTATAACTATTTAGCATCTGTGTTTCTTAAAACTCAACTTCACTGTATATGAGTTTTTACAAAGGTTGTCGGAAAATCATGTTTATGTAATTGATTTTGAAATCCTGAATAATTATAATTGTAATTGATACAACTAGCATATATATATATATATATATATATATATATATATATATATATATATATATATATATATATATATATATATATATGTTGCATGCTAAATTACATTGAGAAAGATAACTTGGTTTTACAGTGAAAAATAAATATACGAATATATGTTTTGCATGATAACAAAAAAAATTCGTGTATGCTAGTTATGAAGTTGAAGGTCATGTATGTTTATTTGGTATGAATTTCAGAAAAATCGTAGTTTAAAGGAATCAAATTGGTTATAACCATGAATTACAGTTTACTGTATTTTATATATCGATAATGGAGTTTTGGTTTTTAAAACAGTGTTTTCAAAGATTTAGTTTCCTAGTATTGTTGATTAATTGTGTTAAAACTAGTATATGCATGTTGGGTAGTGTATATATGTGTAATTTATATAAGATAGCATGTTAATTTAGATGTTAGTAGTGTTAAATAGACAGAAATTAGTTGTTCTGTTCTCCGATGGTTGGGTTCTGCAAGTTTCGGCGCCCTAGCGCCAAATTTCGCAACCCAGCGCCACTGGCTAGCTTATAATTCACTCCCCAACACTAGAATTCGCGCCCCAACGCTGGAATTCGCGCCCTAGCGCCACTGTCTCGCGCCCCAGCACTGAAAAAGTTGTCTGGGTTGGACAGTTTTGACCTCCTGTAGTAGAATCGCCATAACTTCCTCATACAAACTACGATTGAGGTGATACAAGATGATCAGGAACGAGGACGAGTAGACCTACAACTTTCGTGCTTTAAGATTTTCAATTTGAGGTCATTAGGATGGGTCACAATGGTCATCTTTAGGACTATTGTGTTTTCGGAGGCAATCGGAGGGCGTCGGGCATGCACATATGCACGTGTAGTGCTCCTGACCATAAAAGATGATGTCCTAAGTTATAAAACATGAATAATAGTAAATATAATGATACTTAACATTAATATATGATGTTTTAGATGAGTTATAGAAGCATAGTAAGCATACATAAGAGAGGCAAATCGGCCGTGTGACGAATGAACGTCGAAACGTCGTGCCAAGTGTTAATGAACTTAAAAAGTGTTTCAATTCAATTGAAATAAATATTATAAGATATGGAGTGGATTTAATATAAAGCTAATAAGTAGTCCTAGTAAGACTTAAGCACTTGAATGAACTGCGAATATGAAATACAGTGAGATATAAGTTGAAAGTTAACACAATTAAGTTGAACATTGTGTATTTATGATAGGAAGGGTTATGAGACGTAGAGTAGAGTTTACATTATAATTACTATATGTTGTTATGTGACTAATAGTTGATGTGTATGATTATATAATTGTGTAGGGCACGTGAAGTGCAGATAACTGTAAGCTGTTAGACTGTTGTTGGTAAACAACGATCAAGGCAAGTTTTTCGGTTCCTATTTTCTACGTGGACTTGATGAACTGTTTTAAATTGCATGATATGTTATGCATGTTGAAATCATGAAATGTTAAAGTCAATATATGACTGCATTGTTTTGGCTAAGTAATGATGATTGAGTAAGGATGTAAGACCCCGAATTTTATGAAATAAAAGTATTCAATTTTTCTTATAATTACTATTCAGTAAATGGTTAAATTGATAAATGTTAAAGTTAAGGGTGATATATGATTTTTTTTTCAAAATACACAAGTGGTTATAAAATAATCATTGTTGTCGGGGAATATTCGTTTGGTCGTGGAATATTCTTTCTGTCGGGGAATATTCGTACGACGGCGCAGCTATTTATGGGCCCCATAACAGAATAACTGTCGAAGGAAGAAAACGACAAATTTGAGTTTTTACAAATAACGGCGTAGTTGTTACCGTTAACACTGTTGGAATACCCGGTGGTTAAAATACAGTAATACGCGTTATTGCACAGTAGCACACGGTATTGCACCAATTATTGATTCTTACGTAAGAAGGCACTACTCAATAATTGTTACAGTAGTTATTATTCAATATTTTATTTTATTGATTCAATAATTGCTGCGTTGATATTTTATATTATTGATTGTTTCAATAATTGTTGCTGCACAGTATTTTCCTTTATCAGATCAATAATTCATATTATTTGAATAATATTATTAGATAACATTATTGGCAATGTCTAGAAAGTTCTGTCTAAGGAGAGGTTTGGTCATCTAATTGCGCGTCAGTAAGGAAAAATCCTTATTGGAAAGCCCCCTCTTTCCTGGGAGCGGCCTGGTTGTCATAAATGTGATTCTGTAATATTATTTGTGAATAATTAATTATTGATTCATATGATAAGGAAATATTTATTTTATGTGGATATAAATGAGGGATATATTTTTGTGGTTAAAAATGAAGGAGTTAATGTTGAGATTTTTATCCGTATTTTTGTCGGAATGGAGGTATTAAAAATCAGGGTTTTTGAGATATTTTGCGGGGGTTATAATTTTTAATACGACCGTTGGATCGTGGTAATATTTGGATATGTTATACATATATAAGTTTAGTATATGTCCATAAATTTTGAACCGTTAAAAATGAACGTATGATTTATTATGAATTTTACAAGATGACTGGTTCAGAAATTGTTGAATTTTCAGAGTTTATCATTTTGATGGAAAATTCTAGAATTGGTGGGCCCCACTTGTGGTTGGTGAATAAATGTGCTGAATTATATTTCAAATATGGTGGGTGAGAATAGTAGCAGGTAAAGCCATCAGGTTGCAGGTCAAACCTACCAAAATTTTCCTATAAATAGATGGCTAAGTTAGAATTGAAAATCACACCAGAAACATAAGCTTTCTCTCTTTCTCTCTCTATATTATGAAGCATATTTTGTGAGTTTTTAGATACTTGGTGAGTTGCTATTCATCAGTGCAAGTTTTCTTCAGCATCATATCCGATATCCAGTCAGAAGTACTGCTCTTTTGAGGTAAGGGATAGTAAGGGATATTAAGGGATTTTAAGGGTTGTTATGATTTTCAGTTTCATAATTTTTCTGACCTTCAAAAATTCTAGAAAAATTTGAAATGATATTTTGATGAGTTTTCTTGATTGAGAGTTATGAATTTTATGAGAAAAGACTATTTTAAAAGTAACCGCTTATAACTCCTTGTGGTTAACTCCAAAATTGATGAAATTTTTATTGGGAGTACATGTATATGATAGGAGTATACTCTGTGAATTTCAGAATTTTTAGATAATAGTACAATTTTTGATAAATGTCTAAATATTCGGCTGTTTTGGCCATATGAAAAATAGTAAATGACTTTTAAAAATTCTGAGAAAAATATATGTTCACTATGGGACTATATTATGCTAAATTCCAGAAAAGAAATATTTTTGGAACGGATTTGGTATTTTTCATGAAAATAGTCTAGTTATGAGAAAATGAATTAAATATGTTATGTGAAGTAAGAAAATTGGAAAATAGGATTTTATGGCTTGAGAATCCTATATATGACGTATATGCAGATTTTTGATGAGGGTTTTGGTTATTGATGATGAAATTGTAAGAGTTGGCATTTTATGATGATTAAATGCATTAATTAGTAAAGTGTAAACAATTAAAATAAATTGTTTATAAATTTAAGTAATGTTATTCTTTCAATATCATTATACCGAAATATTGGTATGGATTTTATCATGGAATTTCTATCATTTGTGTCGGGGTTACTATTCATGAGTTACTATTCACGACAAAATTAGTTTCTTTTTCTAACCAAATTATAGTTGATTTATGAATATTGCTCTTGAAATTAAATCCATATTTTGATCATATTATTTTTATTATCATATATAACATTTTTATAACCTTGATGTTGAAATTCTCTTTCGCTTGAGTGTAAAGATGGGTAGATTTTTGGTATGATCATGATTATGGGTTATCTTTGGCCAGTAGTGCAAAGTTGAATCGTTGATTGGTATGATCATGACCATTGAATTTATAAGTGAATATCTTTAGCTTAAGTGCAAAGGTGAATGGATCACCATGGTTATAATTATTGTTTATATAAATTTTGAAATGATTATATATTTCTTTGAGATATTAATATTTTTGGCCTGTAGTGCAAAGATGAAATATTGATGAATATCTTTGGCCTGTAGTGCAAAGATGAATTGTTGATGAATATCTTTGGCCCGTAGTGCAAAGATGACATGTTGTTGAATATCTTTGGCCAGTAGTGCAAAGATGAACAGATGTTGAGATAAACATGACCAACTGGTGATACAAATGAATATCTTTGGCCGTAGTGCAAAGATGAAGTTATTAGTATGATTATGAACAGGAAATGTGATTTGGTGTAACCATGATCTTTGATGTTTCAGGTAAAGATAGGTGATGAAAATTATCTTCGTCCTGGATGAGAAGAGGAATTTAGAACTACAGTTATGATTATGAGTTATTCATATGATTGTGGACCAGAATTGTTGATTGATGTTACAGGGATTAAACATTGTTGATGGATTTTTAACATGGAGAAGATAATAGACTTTATAGTCTATTTGACTCTTCTAATGGATTGCTCGTTCCGCTGCAACTATGGTTAAAATTTTTATCATTTACCATTTGTTCTAAATCTCTGATTTATTATTGATGAAGGCTATTGATAATTTAATTATCTTTAGTCATGATATTCTTTACTGAGCTAGTTGTGCTCACCCTTTTGCTTCACAATTCCTTTCAGGTAATAAGAGTGTAGCTGGGTCGAGCGGGGGTAACAAGGAAATAGAACGGTGGTCATCATTTAGTAGTTATATTTGGTGAAGAAAATAGGGTGAGGCGAACCCAACGTTGGAAGGGTGTTTTGTCACTATCATACAAGATGTCTAATGACATACAACCTCGTGTCATCATAGGACAGGGTTGTGCTCATCCACTTGCTGAGTATATCAATGGGCACTACCTATATAATCTTGGTGTTTGTTTGAAGTATAATTCTCAATTAGAGACAATGGAGATAATGATAAGTCAAGAGGAGACTCACCATTGGGAAGAATATGATAGTAATCTTCTCGTTTTTCTTTGGGGTCTATTGGGTCAACCAAGGATAATTCTGTGGCCATATGATATATATCATAACCTAGACGCGTGGCCTCCCATGTACGAAGGTTTCCTTGAGCACTTCCCAAAGATTCTAATTTCTAAAACAGTTTTTGACTATACCTTTATGTAAGGTGTCATTGTGAGGTGATGTCCACGGTTAGAACATGAGTCACATTTGGTATATATTTGTATCCAAACTCACAGCATATGTGTTGTTGTATTTTGCACGATAATTATTGTAATAAAGTTGTAGTTGTTTTCTGTACCATGTATTTGGCGACTCAGAATAGGTTGGATGGAATGGACCTATTTTGGGGTTGTCACATTTGGTATCAGAGCTTAGGGATATGATCTCTGGCGGAGATCGGGGAATAAAACTAGGAGGGGAGAGATGAGTAAATCCTTCGCTAGTGTGTCCTACCTAAGCTTATTTGTTGGTCAGTCATAATATCGGGATATTATGTGATATGTTAATTTGTTAAATTAACACTTGTTTTGAAGCTGTATTCTAGAATGTTATTTGAAATACAGGAGATGAGCAATGGAGAAATTATGATGACAGAGAAGATGGAATTTAAAATGAAAGGAAGGTATTCTCAACTTTTTGAAATACCAGGTACGTAAATTTCGGGGACGAAATTTCATAAGGAGGGGAGATTGTAAGACTCCGAATTTTATGAAATAAAAGTATTCAATTTTTCTTATAATTACTATTCAGTAAATGGTTAAATTGATAAATATTAAAGTTAAGGGTGATATATGATTTTTTTTTCAAAATACACAAGTGGTTATAAAATAATCATTGTTGTCGGGGAATATTCGTTTGGTCGTGGAATATTCTTTCTGTCGGGGAATATTCGTACGACGGCGCAGCTATTTATGGGCCCCATAACAGAATAACTGTCGAAGGAAGAAAACGACAAATTTGAGTTTTTACAAATAACGGCGTAGTTGTTACCGTTAACACTGTTGGAATACCCGGTGGTTAAAATACAGTAATACGCGTTATTGCACAGTAGCACACGGTATTGCACCAATTATTGATTCTTACGTAAGAAGGCACTACTCAATAATTGTTACAGTAGTTATTATTCAATATTTTATTTTATTGATTCAATAATTGCTGCGTTGATATTTTATATTATTGATTGTTTCAATAATTGTTGCTGCACAGTATTTTCCTTTATCAGATCAATAATTCATATTATTTGAATAATATTATTAGATAACATTATTGGCAATGTCTAGAAAGTTCTGTCTAAGGAGAGGTTTGGTCATCTAATTGCGCGTCAGTAAGGAAAAATCCTTATTGGAAAGCCCCCTCTTTCCTGGGAGCGGCCTGGTTGTCATAAATGTGATTCTGTAATATTATTTGTGAATAATTAATTATTGATTCATATGATAAGGAAATATTTATTTTATGTGGATATAAATGAGGGATATATTTTTGTGGTTAAAAATGAAGGAGTTAATGTTGAGATTTTTATCCGTATTTTTGTCGGAATGGAGGTATTAAAAATCAGGGTTTTTGAGATATTTTGCGGGGGTTATAATTTTTAATCCGACCGTTGGATCGTGGTAATATTTGGATATGTTATACATATATAAGTTTAGTATATGTCCATAAATTTTGAACCGTTAAAAATGAACGTATGATTTATTATGAATTTTACAAGATGACTGGTTCAGAAATTGTTGAATTTTCAGAGTTTATCATTTTGATGGAAAATTCTAGAATTGGTGGGCCCCACTTGTGGTTGGTGAAGAAATGTGCTGAATTATATTTCAAATATGGTGGGTGAGAATAGTAGCAGGTAAAGCCATCAGGTTGCAGGTCAAACCTACCAAAATTTTCCTATAAATAGAGGGCAAAGTTAGAATTGAAAATCACACCAGAAACATAAGCTTTCTCTCTTTCTCTCTCTATATTATGAAGTATATTTTGTGAGTTTTTAGATACTTGGTGAGTTGCTATTCATCAGTGCAAGTTTTCTTCAGCATCATATCCGATATCCAGTCAGAAGTACTGCTCTTTTGAGGTAAGTGATAGTAAGGGATATTAAGGGATTTTAAGGGTTGTTATGATTTTCAGTTTCGTAATTTTTCTGACCTTCAAAAATTCTAGAAAAATTTGAAATGATATTTTGATGAGTTTTCTTGATTGTGTCCAAAAATGGTGATTTTTGGATGTATAGATTGAGAGTTATGAATTTTATGAGAAAAGACTATTTTAAAAGTAACCGCTTATAACTCCTTGTAGTTAACTCCAAAATTGATGAAATTTTTATTGGGAGTACATGTATATGATAGGAGTATACTCTGTGAATTTCAGAATTTTTAGATAAAAGTACAATTTTTGATAAATATCTAAATATTCGGCAGTTTTGGCCATATGAAAAATAGTAAATGACTTTTAAAAATTCTGAGAAAAATATACGTTCACTATGGGACTATATTATGCTAAATTCCAGAAAAGAAATATTTTTGGAACGGATTTGGTATTTTTCATGAAAATAGTCTAGTTATGAGAAAATAAATTAAATATGTTATGTGAAGTAAGAAAATTGGAAAATAGGATTTTATGGCTTGAGAATCCTATATATGAGGTATATGCAGATTTTTGATGAGGGTTTTGGTTATTGATGATGAAATTGTAAGAGTTGGCATTTTATGATGATTAAATACATTAATTAGTAAAGTGTAAACAATTAAAATAAATTGTTTATAAATTTAAGTAATGTTATTCTTTCAATATCATTATACCGAAATATTGGTATGGATTTTATTGTGGAATTTCTATCTTTTGTGTCGGGGTTACTATTCATGAGTTACTATTCACGAGTTACTATTCACGACAAAATTGGTTTCTTTTTCTAACCAAATTATAGTTGATTTATGAATATTGCTCTTGAAATTAAATCCATATTTTGATCATATTATTTTTATTATCATATATAATATTTTTATAACCTTGATGTTGAAATTCTCTTTCGCTTGAGTGTAAAGATGGGTAGATTTTTGGTATGATCATGACTATGGGTTATCTTTGGCCAGTAGTGCAAAGTTGAATCGTTGATTGGTATGATCATGACCATTGAATTTATAAGTGAATATCTTTAGCTTAAGTGCAAAGGTGAATGGATCAACATGGTTATAATTATTGTTTATATAAATTTTGAAATGATTATATATTTCTTTGAGATATTAATATCTTTGGCCTGTAGTGCAAAGATGAAATATTGATGAATATCTTTAGCCTGTAGTGCAAAGATGAATTGTTGATGAATATCTTTGGCCCGTAGTGCAAAGATGACATGTTGTTGAATATCTTTGGCCAGTAGTGCAAAGATGAATAGATGTTGAGATAAACATGACCAACTGGTGATACAAATGAATATCTTTGGCCGTAGTGCAAAGATGAAGTTATTAGTATGATTATGAACAGGAAATGTGATTTGGTGTAACCATGATCTTTGATGTTTCAGGTAAAGATAGGTGATGAAAATTATCTTCGTCCTGGATGAGAAGAGGAATTTAGAACTACAGTTATGATTATGAGTTATTCATATGATTGTGGACCAGAATTGTTGATTGATGTTACAGGGATTAAACATTGTTGATGGATTTTTAACATGGAGAAGATAATAGACTTTATAGTCTATTTGACTCTTCTAATGGATTGCTCGTTCCGCTGCAACTATGGTTAAAATTTTTATCATTTACCATATGTTCTAAATCTCTGATTTATTAATGATGAAGGCTATTCATAATTTAATTATCTTTAGTCATGATATTCTTTACTGAGCTAGTTGTGCTCACCCTTTTGCTTCACAATTCCTTTCAGGTAATAAGAGTGTAGCTGGGTCGAGCGGGGGTAACAAGGGAATAGAACGGTGGTCATCATTTAGTAGTTATATTTGGTGAAGAAAATAGGGTGAGGCGAACCCAACGTTGGAAGGGTGTTTTGTCACTATCATACAAGATGTCTAATGACATACAACCTCGTGTCATCATAGGACATGGTTGTGCTCATCCACTTGCTGAGTATATCTATGGGCACTACCTATATAATCTTGGTGTTTGTTTGAAGTATAATTCTCAATTAGAGACAATGGAGATAATGATAAGTCAAGAGGAGACTCACCATTGGGAAGAATATGATAGTAATCTTCTCGTTTTTCTTTGGGGTCTATTGGGTCAACCAAGGATAATTCTGTGGCCATATGATATATATCATAACCTAGACGCGTGGCCTCCCATGTACGAAGGTTTCCTTGAGCACTTCCCAAAGATTCTAATTTCTAAAACAGTTTTTGACTATACCTTTATGTAAGGTGTCATTGTGAGGTGATGTCCACGGTTAGAACATGAGTCACATTTGGTATATATTTGTATCCAAACTCACAGCATATGCGTTGTTGTATTTTGCACGACAATTATTGTAATAAAGTTGTAGTTGTTTTCTGTACCATGTATTTGGCGACTCAGAATAGGTTGGATGGAATGAACCTATTTTGGGGTTGTCACATTTGGTATCAGAGCTTAGGGATATGATCTCTGGCGGAGATCGGGGAATAAAACTAGGAGGGGAGAGATGAGTAAATCCTTCGCTAGTGTGTCCTACCTAAGCTTATTTGTTGGTCAGTCATAATATCGGGATATTATGTGATATGTTAATTTGTTAAATTAACACTTGTTTTGAAGCTGTATTCTAGAATGTTATTTGAAATACAGGAGATGAGCAATGGAGAAATTATGATGACAGAGAAGATGGAATTTAAAATGAAAGGAAGGTATTCTCAACTCTTTGAAATACCAGGTACGTAAATTTCGGGGACGAAATTTCATAAGGAGGGGAGATTGTAAGACTCCGAATTTTATGAAATAAAAGTATTCAATTTTTCTTATAATTACTATTCAGTAAATGGTTAAATTGATAAATGTTAAAGTTAAGGGTGATATATGATTTTTTTTTCAAAATACACAAGTGGTTATAAAATAATCATTGTTGTCGGGGAATATTCGTTTGGTCGTGGAATATTCTTTCTGTCGGGGAATATTCGTACGACGGCGCAGCTATTTATGGGCCCCATAACAGAATAATTGTCGAAGGAAGAAAACGACAAATTTGAGTTTTTACAAATAACGGCGTAGTTGTTACCGTTAACACTGTTGGAATACCCGGTGGTTAAAATACAGTAATACGCGTTATTGCACAGTAGCACACGGTATTGCACCAATTATTGATTCTTACGTAAGAAGGCACTACTCAATAATTGTTACAGTAGTTATTATTCAATATTTTATTTTATTGATTCAATAATTGCTGCGTTGATATTTTATATTATTGATTGTTTCAATAATTGTTGCTGCACAGTATTTTCCTTTATCAGATCAATAATTCATATTATTTGAATAATATTATTAGATAACATTATTGGCAATGTCTAGAAAGTTCTGTCTAAGGAGAGGTTTGGTCATCTAATTGCGCGTCAGTAAAGAAAAATCCTTATTGGAAAGCCCCCTCTTTCCTGGGAATGGCCTGATTGTCATAAATGTGATTCTGTAATATTATTTGTGAATAATTAATTATTGATTCATATGATAAGGAAATATTTATTTTATGTGGATATAAATGAGGGATATATTTTTGTGGTTAAAAATGAAGGAGTTAATGTTGAGATTTTTATCCGTATTTTTGTCGGAATGGAGGTATTAAAAATCAGGATTTTTGAGATATTTTGCGGGGGTTATAATTTTTAATCCGACCGTTGGATCGTGGTAATTTTTGGATATGTTATACATATATAAGTTTAGTATATGTCCATAAATTTTGAACCGTTAAAAATGAACGTATGATTTATTATGAATTTTACAAGATGACTGGTTCAGAAATTGTTGAATTTTCAGAGTTTATCATTTTGATGGAAAATTCTAGAATTGGTGGGCTCCACTTGTGATTGGTGAAGAAATGTGCTGAATTATATTTCAAATGCGGTGGGTGAGAATAGTAGCAGGTAAAGCCATCAGGTTGCAGGTCAAACCTACCAAAATTTTCCTATAAATAGAGGGCTAAGTTAGAATTGAAAATCACACCAGAAACATAAGCTTTCTCTCTTTCTCTCTCTATATTATGAAGTATATTTTGTGAGTTTTTAGATACTTGGTGAGTTGCTATTCATCAGTGCAAGTTTTCTTCAGCATCATATCCGATATCCAGTCAGAAGTACTGCTCTTTTGAGGTAAGTGATAGTAAGGGATATTAAGGGATTTTAAGGGTTGTTATGATTTTCAGTTTCGTAATTTTTCTGACCTTCAAAAATTCTAGAAAAATTTAAAATGATATTTTGATGAGTTTTCTTGATTGTGTCCAAAAATGGTGATTTTTGGATGTATAGATTGAGAGTTATGAATTTTATGAGAAAAGACTATTTTAAAAGTAACCGCTTATAACTCCTTGTAGTTAACTCCAAAATTGATGAAATTTTTATTGGGAGTACATGTATATGATAGGAGTATACTCTGTGAATTTCAGAATTTTTAGATAAAAGTACAATTTTTGATAAATATCTAAATATTCGGCTGTTTTGGCCATATGAAAAATAGTAAATGACTTTTAAAAATTCTGAGAAAAATATATGTTCACTATGGGACTATATTATGCTAAATTCCAGAAAAGAAATATTTTTGGAACGGATTTGATATTTTTCATGAAAATAGTCTAGTTATGAGAAAATAAATTAAATATGTTATGTGAAGTAAGAAAATTGGAAAATAGGATTTTATGGCTTGAGAATCCTATATATGAGGTATATGCAGATTTTTGATGAGGGTTTTGGTTATTGATGATGAAATTGTAAGAGTTGGCATTTTATGATGATTAAATGCATTAATTAGTAAAGTGTAAACAATTAAAATAAATTGTTTATAAATTTAAGTAATGTTATTCTTTCAATATCATTATACCGAAATATTGGTATGGATTTTATCATGGAATTTCTATCATTTGTGTCGGGGTTACTATTCATGAGTTACTATTCACGACAAAATTGGTTTCTTTTTCTAACCAAATTATAGTTGATTTATGAATATTGCTCTTGAAATTAAATCCATATTTTGATCATATTATTTTTATTATCATATATAACATTTTTATAACCTTGATGTTGAAATTCTCTTTCGCTTGAGTGTAAAGATGGGTAGATTTTTGGTATGATCATGACTATGGGTTATCTTTGGCCAGTAGTGCAAAGTTGAATCGTTGATTGGTATGATCATGACCATTGAATTTATAAGTGAATATCTTTAGCTTAAGTGCAAAGGTGAATGGATCACCATGGTTATAATTATTGTTTATATAAATTTTGAAATGATTATATATTTCTTTGAGATATTAATATTTTTGGCCTGTAGTGCAAAGATGAAATATTGATGAATATCTTTGGCCTGTAGTGCAAAGATGAATTGTTGATGAATATCTTTGGCCCGTAGTGCAAAGATGACATGTTGTTGAATATCTTTGGCCAGTAGTGCAAAGATGAACAGATGTTGAGATAAACATGACCAACTGGTGATACAAATGAATATCTTTGGCCGTAGTGCAAAGATGAAGTTATTAGTATGATTATGAACAGGAAATGTGATTTGGTGTAACCATGATCTTTGATGTTTCAGGTAAAGATAGGTGATGAAAATTATCTTCGTCCTGGATGAGAAGAGGAATTTAGAACTACAGTTATGATTATGAGTTATTCATATGATTGTGGACCAGAATTGTTGATTGATGTTACAGGGATTAAACATTGTTGATGGATTTTTAACATGGAGAAGATAATAGACTTTATAGTCTATTTGACTCTTCTAATGGATTGCTCGTTCCGCTGCAACTATGGTTAAAATTTTTATCATTTACCATATGTTCTAAATCTCTGATTTATTATTGATGAAGGCTATTGATAATTTAATTATCTTTAGTCATGATATTCTTTACTGAGCTAGTTGTGCTCACCCTTTTGCTTCACAATTCCTTTCAGGTAATAAGAGTGTAGCTGGGTCGAGCGGGGGTAACAAGGGAATAGAACGGTGGTCATCATTTAGTAGTTATATTTGGTGAAGAAAATAGGGTGAGGCGAACCCAACGTTGGAAGGGTGTTTTGTCACTATCATACAAGATGTCTAATGACATACAACCTCGTGTCATCATAGGACAGGGTTGTGCTCATCCACTTGCTGAGTATATCAATGGGCACTACCTATATAATCTTGGTGTTTGTTTGAAGTATAATTCTCAATTAGAGACAATGGAGATAATGATAAGTCAAGAGGAGACTCACCATTGGGAAGAATATGATAGTAATCTTCTCGTTTTTCTTTGGGGTCTATTGGGTCAACCAAGGATAATTCTGTGGCCATATGATATATATCATAACCTAGACGCGTGGCCTCCCATGTACGAAGGTTTCCTTGAGCACTTCCCAAAGATTCTAATTTCTAAAACAGTTTTTGACTATACCTTTATGTAAGGTGTCATTGTGAGGTGATGTCCACGGTTAGAACATGAGTCACATTTGGTATATATTTGTATCCAAACTCACAGCATATGTGTTGTTGTATTTTGCACGATAATTATTGTAATAAAGTTGTAGTTATTTTCTGTACCATGTATTTGGCGACTCAGAATAGGTTGGATGGAATTGACCTATTTTGGGGTTGTCACATTTGGTATCAGAGCTTAGGGATATGATCTCTGGCGGAGATCGGGGAATAAAACTAGGAGGGGAGAGATGAGTAAATCCTTCGCTAGTGTGTCCTACCTAAGCTTATTTGTTGGTCAGTCATAATATCGGGATATTATGTGATATGTTAATTTGTTAAATTAACACTTGTTTTGAAGCTGTATTCTAGAATGTTATTTGAAATACAGGAGATGAGCAATGGAGAAATTATGATGACAGAGAAGATGGAATTTAAAATGAAAGGAAGGTATTCTCAACTTTTTGAAATACCAGGTACGTAAATTTCGGGGACGAAATTTCATAAGGAGGGGAGATTGTAAGACTCCGAATTTTATGAAATAAAAGTATTCAATTTTTCTTATAATTACTATTCAGTAAATGGTTAAATTGATAAATGTTAAAGTTAAGGGTGATATATGATTTTTTTTTCAAAATACACAAGTGGTTATAAAATAATCATTGTTGTCGGGGAATATTCGTTTGGTCGTGGAATATTCTTTCTGTCGGGGAATATTCGTACGACGGCGCAGCTATTTATGGGCCCCATAACAGAATAATTGTCGAAGGAAGAAAACGACAAATTTGAGTTTTTACAAATAACGGCGTAGTTGTTACCGTTAACACTGTTGGAATACCCGTTGGTTAAAATACAGTAATACGCGTTATTGCACAGTAGCACACGGTATTGCACCAATTATTGATTCTTACGTAAGAAGGCACTACTCAATAATTGTTACAGTAGTTATTATTCAATATTTTATTTTATTGATTCAATAATTGCTGCGTTGATATTTTATATTATTGATTGTTTCAATAATTGTTGCTGCACAGTATTTTCCTTTATCAGATCAATAATTCATATTATTTGAATAATATTATTAGATAACATTATTGGCAATGTCTAGAAAGTTCTGTCTAAGGAGAGGTTTGGTCATCTAATTGCGCGTCAGTAAGGAAAAATCCTTATTGGAAAGCCCCCTCTTTCCTGGGAATGGCCTGGTTGTCATAAATGTGATTCTGTAATATTATTTGTGAATAATTAATTATTGATTCATATGATAAGGAAATATTTATTTTATGTGGATATAAATGAGGGATATATTTTTGTGGTTAAAAATGAAGGAGTTAATGTTGAGATTTTTATCCGTATTTTTGTCGGAATGGAGGTATTAAAAATCAGGATTTTTGAGATATTTTGCGGGGGTTATAATTTTTAATCCGACCGTTGGATCGTGGTAATTTTTGGATATGTTATACATATATAAGTTTAGTATATGTCCATAAATTTTGAACCGTTAAAAATGAACGTATGATTTATTATGAATTTTACAAGATGACTGGTTCAGAAATTGTTGAATTTTCAGAGTTTAGCATATGCGTTGTTGTATTTTGCACGACAATTATTGTAATAAAGTTGTAGTTGTTTTCTGTACCATGTATTTGGCGACTCAGAATAGGTTGGATGGAATGGACCTATTTTGGGGTTGTCACATTTGGTATCAGAGCTTAGGGATATGATCTCTGGCGGAGATCGGGGAATAAAACTAGGAGGGGAGAGATGAGTAAATCCTTCGCTAGTGTGTCCTACCTAAGCTTATTTGTTGGTCAGTCATAATATCGGGATATTATGTGATATGTTAATTTGTTAAATTAACACTTGTTTTGAAGCTGTATTCTAGAATGTTATTTGAAATACAGGAGATGAGCAATGGAGAAATTATGATGACAGAGAAGATGGAATTTAAAATGAAAGGAAGGTATTCTCAACTCTTTGAAATACCAGGTACGTAAATTTCGGGGACGAAATTTCATAAGGAGGGGAGATTGTAAGACCCCGAATTTTATGAAATAAAAGTATTCAATTTTTCTTATAATTACTATTCAGTAAATGGTTAAATTGATAAATGTTAAATTTAAGGGTGATATATGATTTTTTTTTTTAAATACACAAGTGGTTATAAAATATTCATTGTTGCCGGGAAATATTCGTTTGGTCGTGGAATATTCTTTCTGTCGGAGAATATTCGTACGACGGCGCAGCCATTTGTGGGCCCTATAACAGAATAACTGTCGGATGAAGATAACGACAAAAATTGAGTTTTTATAATTAACGGCGTAGTTGTTACCATTAACACTGTTGAAATACCCGGTGGTTAAAATACAGTAATACGCGTTATTGCACAGTAGCACACGGTATTGCACAGTATTTTTGAAATTATTGATTCTTACGTAAGAAGGCACTACTGAATAATTGTCACAGTAATTACTGTTCAATATTTTATTTTATTGATTCAATAATTGCTGCAGTGATATTTTATATTATTGTTGTTTTAATAATTGTCACTGCACAGTATTTTCCATTATCAGATCAATAATTCATATTATTTGAATAATATTATTAGATAACATTATTGGTAATGTCTAGAAAGTTCTGTCTAAGGAGAGGTTTGGTCACCTAATTGCACGCCAGTAAGGAGAAATTCTTATTGGAAAGCCCCCTCTTTCCTGGGAACGGCCTGGTTGTCATAAATGTGATTGTATAATATTATTTGTGAATAATTAATTTTTGATTCATATGATAAGGAAATATTTATTTTATGTGGATATAAATGAGGGATATATTTTTGTGGTTAAAAATGAATGAGTTAATGTTGAGGTGTTTTATCTATATTTTTGTCGAAACGGAAGTATTGAAAATCAAATTAAGGTTTTTGAGATATTTTGCGAGGGTTATAATTTTTAATCTGACCGTTGGATCGTGGTAATATTTGGATATGTTATACATATATAAGTTGAGTATATGTCCACAAATTTTGAACCGTTAAATATGAACGTATGATTTATTATGAATTTTACGAGATGACTGGTTTAGAAATTATTAAATTTTTGGAGTTTATCATTTTGGTAGAAAATTCTAGAATTGGTGGGCCCCACTCTTGGTTAGTAAAGAAATGTGTTGAGATTTTTATTCAAATGTGGTGGGTGAGAATAGTAGCAGGTAAAGCCATCGGGTAGCAGGTCAAGTCTGCTTCGGCGTGCTAACATTTTTCTATAAATAGAGGGCTAAGTTAGAATTGAAAATCACACCAGAATTCATAAGTTTTCTCTCTTTTTCTCTCTAGATTATCGAGTGTATTTTGTGAGTATTTAGATACTTGGTGAGTTGCTATTCATCAGTGCAAGTTTCTTTCAGCGTCATACCCGATATCCAGTCAGAAGTGCTGCTCTTTTGAGGTAAGGGATAGTAAGGGAGTTTAAGGGTTATTATATTTTTCAGTTCGTACTTCTTCTGAAAATTTTAGAAAAATTTGAAATGATATTTTGATGAGTTTTATTGATTGTGTCCAAAAATGATGATTTTTGGATGTATAGATTAAGAGTTATGAATTTTATGAGAAAAGACTATTTTAAAAGTAACCGCTTATAATTCCTTGTGGTTAACTCCGAAATTGATGAAATTCTTATTGGAAGTATACCTATACAATATCAGTGTACTCTGTGAATTTCGAAATTTTTGGATAAAAGTACAATTTATGATAAATATCTAAATATTCGGCTGTTTTGGCCATATGAAAAATAGTAAATGAGTTTTAAAAATTTTGAGAACAATATATGTTCAATATGGGACTATATTCTGCTAAATCCTAGAAAAGAAATATTTTTGGAACTGATTTGGTATTTTTCGTAAAAATAGACTAGTTATGAGTAAATGAATTAAATATGTTATGTGAAGTAAGAAAATTTGAAAATAAGTTTTTATGGCTTGAGAATCCTATATGAGTTATATGCAGATTTTTGATGAGGGTTTTAGTTATTGGTGGTGAAATCTTATGAGTTTGACATTTTAGGATGATTAAATGCATTATTTAGTAAAGTGTAAACAATTAAAATAAATTGTTTATAAGTTTAAGAAATGTTATTTCAATATCATTATACCGAAATATTGGTATGAATTTTATTATGGAATTTTTACTTTTTTGTGTCGGATTTACTATTCATAAGCTACTATTCACGAGTTACTATTCATGAGTTACTATTCACGAAGTTACTATTCATGAGTTACTATTCACGAGTTACTATTCACGATAAAATTGGTTTTTTTTTCTAACCAAATTATAGTTCATTTATGAATATTACTCTAGAGATTAAAACTATATATTGATTATATTATTTTTATTATCATATATAACATTTTTATAACCCTAATGATGATATTCTCTTTCACTTGAGTGTAAAGATGGGTAGATTATTGGTATGATCATGACTAGGGTTCTCTTTGGCCACTAGTGGAAAAGTTGAATTGTGACTGGTATGATCATGACCATTGAATTTATAATTGAATATCTTTAGCTTAAGTGCAAAGGTGAATTGATCAACATGGTTATAATTATTATTTATATAAGTTTTAAAATGATTATATATTTCTTTGAGATATGAATATATTTGGCCTGTAGTGCAAATATGAACTGTTGAGGAACATCTTTGTCCTGTAGTGCAATGATGAATTATTGATGAATATCTTTGGCCCGTAGTGCAAAGATGGTTTGTTGATGAATATCTTTGGCCGTAGTACGAAGATGGATTTATTAGCATGATTATGAATAGGAACTGTGGTTTGGTATAACCATGATCTTTGATGTTTCAGGTAAAGACAGGTGATGAAAATATTCTTCGTCTTGGGTGCGAAGAAAAATTTAGAATCACAATTATGATTATGAGTTATTCATATGATTGTGGAAAGGAACTGTTGAGTAATGTTACAGGGATAAAACATTGTTGGTGGATTTTTAACATGGAGAAGATAATAAACTTTATAGTCTATCTGACTCTTTTAATGGATTGCTCGTTCCGCTGCAACTATTGTTGAAAAATTTTATCATCTACCATATGTTCTAAATCTCTGATTTATTACTGATGAAGGCTATTGATAATTTAATTATCTTTAATCATGATATTCTTTACTGGGCTAGTTGTGCTCACCCTTCTGTTTCACAATTCTTTTCAGGTAATAAGAGTGTAGCTGGGTCGAGCGGGGGTAACAAGGGAATAGAACGGTGGTCATAATTTAGTAGTTATATTTGGTGAAGAAAATAGGGTGAGGCGAACCCAATGTTGTAAGGGTGTTTTGTCACTATCATACAAGATGTCTAATGACATACAACCTCGTGTCATCATAAGACAGGATTGTGCTCATCCACTTGCTGAGTATATTTACGAGCACTACCTATATAATCTTGGTGTTTGTTTGAAGTATAATTCTCAATTAGAGACAGTGGAGATAATGATAAGTCAAGAGAAGACTCACCGTTGAGAAGAATATGATAGTAATCTTCTCGTTTTTCTTTGCGGTATATTGGGTCAACCAAGGATAATTCTGTGGCCATATGATATCTATCACAACCTAGAAGCATGGCCTCCCATGTACCAAGGTTTCCTTGAGCACTTCCCAAAAATTCTAATTTCTAAAACAGTCTTTGACTATACCTTTATGTAAGGTGCCACTGTGAGGTGCTGTCCACGGTTGGGACATGTGTCACATTTGGTATATATTTGTATCCAAACTCACAGCATATGTGTTGTTGTATTTTGCACGACAATTGTTGTAATAAAGTTGTAGTTATTTTCTGTACCATGTATTTGGCGACTCAGAATAGGTTGGATGGAATGGACCTATTTTGGGGTCGTTACATAAGCAATGGATCATTATAGAAAGTGAAGTTGATGGTGGAAGCATAGGTATTCTAAATCTACTAGCTATGCTAGACTTTCGAAATTTATTGACTTTGTGCTGATGTTTACACTTTTATTTTCTTGAAAAACATTGGATCAAATGATGGAACCAATGAGTTTTAACAACAATACTGTTATTCGTATGTCTATGCTAATTACTTCGGATAAACAAAAATGATTTGTAATATATCAAAATATATTTTATATCATTAATGCATCATGTAACCTGGTGCAAAGATGATAAAAACGATGGAGTCATCAATGCAGTATTACCTAGTGTTGGATGTGATCTAAGGATCGTCAGCCCACTATGTTATGATGTAGTATGATAAAGTCACCAAATGACGGAATCCTCAACGGACTGTAAATACAGTGCGGTATCATGACTTCATAAAAAGATTTTTGAGATTTCTTTAAGATATGAGAATACATATGTATGTATGTATATGTATATTTCGGTTAATGTCCGAGTTATTGTAGAGGTCTATGCTATTTGATTCAGCTAGACAAATATTGAAAGATGTTCATGAAATTCAAGAGTTTCTTGAGAAGTTATGCCAAACCAAATTGTTTTGGTGCGGATTTAGATGTTGAAAAGCTGAGATGAACAACCCTATTATTAGGGGTTACGCTTAGTTTATACTTTGCGCTGAAATGTTTGTGCACAATACACGTACGAAGGATTGATCCCCTAAGTACCTTGAAGTCATTATAGTCGTATGACTATAAAAGTTAAAGTTAAAAGATTACTTATTACTATGGACAAGGTTCGTGGTCATTAGACCATCAGTTGAATGCTTGCACTCTAAATTCTGAGATGAACAACTCTTTTATTAGAGGTTACGCTTAGTTTATACTTTGCGCTGAAATGTTTGTACACAATACATGTACAATAGGTTAATCACCTAGAGTACTTGCGGAGGGTGTTTTCAGTCTTTGTGATTGATAAACATTCTGTCAAAGAGGGTTTAAAGTGTGAAGAACCGGGGGTGAAACACTATTAAACCTAGAGAATAGAGTTCATGGTCTTGTGACCCTCAGCATGATTTGGAATCTTTTATATTCCTGAGTTATTCATACTACTTCCCAATTATTGAACAATTGTGGAAGATTCTTGTTATTCTGCAAGATGGAAGTGAAAAAGGAAAATATTCCTTAGAAAGAAGTAAGTCGTATAATGCGACACTGAATGATGAGTATGTTGAATAAGTGAGAAAAAAGATTTTGAAGTGAGAAGTAGATGAGTTATCAATGAATAATGTGAAACTTTTAATAGAAAAGTTAATAATTGTAGAATGATCTTTATGGAAAGAAAGTGGTTATAGAAACCAATGAATGAATGAAGTTGTGATGTAAAATCTACTTTGATAGAATGAATGAATAAAAATTAATAAATAAAATTTCGAGGACGAAATTCTTAGAAGAAAGGGTGAGTGTAATATCCCGAGTGTTTATAATAGCGATTCCCGAGTGTTTATAATAACGATCCTTAGAAAAGGAAATAAATGGGTTAAAAGATATATAATACTCAAAACATAATTGAGTTCAAATGAAAGTTATGAAATAAAACCTAGAATTTGGTTAAGTAATGAATGTAGTAGGAAATATAAAATCTATATTTAGATAAAATGATGAAAGATTACTCTGAGTTATTTGTTTAATTTGTGTCTCCGATTCTGGGGACAGAATCTTTGTAAGTAGGGAAGATTGTAACGAATGAATTGTTTGAATTGTGATTCTGAGGACAGAATCCTTGTAAGGAGTGAATGATGTAACAATCCATATTTTTGTTATAATATTTAAATATTTATTGAATTATAAATATTTATTGATTTATATAAATATTTATTGGATGTGTTTGTTATGGGATAAACAATTATTCAATTTGATTGATTTGATTTAGTTAATTATTTATTTGTTAAATAATTAATGTGTTATGTGGATTTAGTTATGTGATTAAGTGAATTATTTAATAAATTGTTATTAAATATAGTGTGACAAATAACTATGTTATAAAGAGTTATTAAAATAAATTAAAGTAATTTTAATTTTGTTTTTGCCAAACAAGGCTTACGTATATTAATCCTTTAATTTTAAATGATTTGCCAAACAAAGCCGTATGACTTTTGGTTTTAATTTTTGAATTATTGTTATATAAATATAATACGTATAATATATATAATAGTTTTATAACTGATAAATTAATAAGGGTAATTAGTATACGACGGTTTCAAAAATGTTTTGGAAAGCGTACGTTGATTTGTTTTAAGTTTTAGCTATAGCCTGTTGTCTGTATTGTCTAAACCTAAGCCTAAGAAAAACTACAGAGAAAGAAAAGAGAAGAAAAGTGTCTGAGAATTTGTGACTGAGAGAAAAGGTTCTGTGTTCGTCAAAAGCTATTCTCAGTGAAAGGTTTTCTAAAAGCAACAAAAAGGTATGTGTTATAATCTTAACATAGGTTTTATAGTATAACTATTTAGCCTCTGTGTTTCTTGAAACTCAACTTCACTGTATATGAGTTTTTACAAAGGTTGTCTGAAAATCATGTTTATGTAATTGATTTTGAAATCCTGAATAATTATAATTGTAATTGATACAACTAGCATATATATATGTGTATATGTTGCATGCTAAATTACATTGAGAAAGATAACTTGGTTTTACAGTGAAAAATAAATATACGAATATATGTTTTGCATGATAACAAAAAAAATTCGTGTATGCTAGTTATGAAGTTGAAGGTCATGTATGTTTATTTGGTATGAATTTCAGAAAAATCGTAGTTTAAAGGAATCAAATTGGTTATAACCATGAATTACAGTTTACTGTATTTTATATATCGATAATGGAGTTTTGGTTTTTAAAACAGTGTTTTCAAAGATTTAGTTTCCTAGTATTGTTGATTAATTGTGTTAAAACTAGTATATGCATGTTGAGTAGCGTGTATATGTGTAATTTATATAAGATAGCATGTTAATTTAGATGTTAGTAGTGTTGAATAGACAGAAATTAGTTGTTCTGTTCTCCGATGGTTGGGTTCTGCAAGTTTCGGTGCCCCAGCGTCAAATTTCGCGACCCAGCACCACTGGCTAGCTTATAATTCGCGCCCCAGTGCTGGAATTCGCACCCCAGCGCCACTGTCTCGCGCCCCAACCCTGAAAAAGTGGTCTGGGTTGGACAGTTTTGACCTCCTGTAGTAAAATGGCCATAACTTCCCCATACGAACTCCAATTGAGCTGATTCAAGATGATTCGGAACGAGGACGAGTATACCTACAACTTTCATTCTTTAAGATTTTCAATTTGAGGTCATTAGGATGGATAAAAATGGTTATCTTTAGGACTATTGTGTTTTCGGAGGCAATTGGAGGGCGTCGGGCATGCACATATGCATGTGTAGTGCTCCTGACCATAAAAGATGATGTCCTAAGTTATAAAACATGAATAATAGTAAATATAATAATCCTTAACATTAATATATGATGTATTAGATGAGTTATAGAAGCATAGTAAGCATACACAAGAGAGGCAAATCGGCCGTGTGACGAATGAACGTCGAAACGTCGTGCCAAGTGTTAATGAACTTAAAAAGTGTTTCAATTCAATTGAAATGAATATTATAAGATATGAAGTAGATTTAATATAAAGCTAATATGTAGTCCTAGCAAGACTTAAGCACTTGAATGAACTGCGAATATGAAATACAGTGAGATATAAGTTGAAAGTTAACACAATTAAGTTGAACATTGTGTATTTATGATAGGAAGGGTTATGAGATATAGAGTAGAGTTTATATTACAATTACTATGTGTTGTTATGTGATTAATAGTTGATGTGTATGATTATATAATTGTGTAGGGCACGTGAAGTGCAGATAACTGTAAGCTGTTAAACTGTTGTTGGTAAACAACGATCAAGGCAAGTCTTTCGGTTCCTATTTTCTACGTGGACTTGATGAACTGTTTTAAATTGCATGATATGTTATGCATGTTGAAATCATGAAATGTTAAAGTAAATATATGACTGCATTATTTTGGCTAAGTAATGATGATTGAGTAAGGAATTCAATCTTTATATTTGTTATGTGAATTAAAAGCATGTATGCCATGTTACTTTAATGAGATGTATGTCGAGCATGTTATGATGTGCTATGTGATGCATGAAAACTGTTAGACTTTGCTGGGCTGTCGAGCTCACTCTTGCAAATAACCACTTTTGCAGGTCAAGATTGTAAGGTAAAGATACGTGCTATGTGAGTTATAGAGATCTATATTCACGAAGATTACTTATGTTTTATGAGAAATGTATTTCATATTTTGAACGTAACATGTTGTTGAATTGTAAGTTGAGCTATCCAATGTACATGGATATGTAGTTATGATGTAAGACTTTGTATAGTCATTTTGTTGTAACGATTCATGATATAAGATTGAAGCAAAGAGATGTAATGTAAAGGTTGCGATTCAGGGCAAGAAAGAAGGAAATGTATAAAAGTTTTAATTATTCCGCAATTTTATTAAGTTTAACATCGAATAATGATGTATTATTTAGAGGTTGAATGTATGGTTAACGACCAAAGTCGGGATTTAAATTGTATAGATTTTGGGGTCGTTACAATTACTCCGTTTTCGAACTAGTCCCAACTATGTTCTCATTTCCTGAAGAGAACAGCGAAAGCAAAGGGTGAGCTCAACTAGCCCAGTAAGAAATATTATGACTAAGATAATGCTGAATAAATTATCGTTAGCCTTCAGCAGTGTTAAACTGATAAAATATAATAAATATCAAGTTTAACTGCAGCGGAACAAGCAATGCATTAGAAGAGTCAAGTAGAGCATGATATCTACTATCTTCTATGATTTAAGAGTTTATCATCAATTTTATCGCTAAGACTCTGGTCAATAAATAGTATTTCAACCACGAATTATCCATGCACTACGGGCCAAGGATATTCATATTTTCACCAATGGTTATGATCATACCGAATTATCCTTGGTCATAATCATAATAACAACTGTCCATCAATGCACTACGGACCACTGAGGACTTTTACCACATCATTTGTAACATTTCGAGTCATGATTATACCGAATGATTCCTGGTCATGATCATACCAATCAACAGTTCATCTATTCACGTAAGCCAAAAATGACTTTCATCTATGAGGATGATGACAATGATATAAGAATTCAATTAAATGAAAGCAAAGGATAAATTTTAAAGATTTATAATTTAATTTATACAGAATTTAGTAATGTCCAAATTGTCAACATGATACTGCTTTGTGGAGTAAAATTCAAGAATAATATTGTATCAAAAATGATTTGGACTGAAAAGAAATCAATTTTGGTCATGAATAGTACTTTGGGTGAATACTACCCGAGTGAATAGTATACTATGAATAGTACTTCGACAATAGTACCACGTGAATAGTACTTTGTGAATAGTACTCGTGAATAGTATTTCGTGAATAGTACTCGTGAATAGTATTTTGTGAATAGTACTCCGTGAATAGTACCGTATAAATGAATACTACTCATAGATAGTACTCTGGCATGAAAAGCTTAAAATTTAACAAGAATGTGTAGAAAATATCCTTGTGAAACGATAATAGATAAAGCACAAATTTCAAGGTTATTCTACTAATTTCATGGAGTATAGAAACAATACTTTAACAAAATGAGGGTATAATCAGGAATACGAGATGAAATAATATTACTCACATACTACAGAGTATAGAAGAAAATATTATTCCTTATGAATACTGAAAAACGTAATATCTCTTACGAATACGAAAGAAATAATACCCCTTACTTCAGAAGAAGACTGGATACTGAAATAGTGAAGTAGCAAACTTCGCTTCTTCTTTCTCTCTATAGCTTCAATTCTCTCTCTATAGCTTCTCTATCTATAATTGCTCTTGTGAGACTTAGTGAATTGGTGAGAATGAAAGAAGAATGAGCTTCTATTTATAGGAAAATATAGTTTCGATAATTGCACATTTTGGGGCTCAAAATATTACAGCACAATACCTTCATCTTTTCCTTCATTTTTAATTTAGTTCTGCAAGTATTATCAAACTTGCACCACGTCCCCTAATAGTACATCATGTGAATCAATAGTACAATCATGTGAATCAATAGTAAAATTATGTGAATAAAATAATTACAGTATAGTACCTTCATCTATACCTTCATTTTTAATTTAGTCATGCAAGTATTATCAATCTTGCACCACCTCCCCTAATAGTACATGCATGTGAATCAATAGTACACACATGTGAACAAATAGTTATAAACATGTGAATTAATAACAATTAATTACTCATTTATCCGATTAATTACTCGATTGGTCAATATAACCTCCAGACATCAATTATTATCAAAATAAATGTCGATTTCCACTAACACTAATAATCCCAACATAATGGAACTATCAATTTCATCTTTAATCAACACGAACGTATTCATCATTAATATTATAACTCATAATATTTAACAACCAGATCATTCCCAGGAAAGAGGGGATTTTCTGATAAGGATTTCTCCCTATTGGAGCGCAATTAGGTGACCAAACCTCTTCTCGACAGAACTTTCTAGACATCGTCAATATTGTAAATAATAATATGAATAATTTTGTCGTCTCAATTATTGATTTAATAATATAAAATATTATACAGATGATACTATGACAATAATTGAATCAATAATATGAGAGATATGATGCAACAATTACTATAGCAATAATTGAGTATAACTAAGTGACTTCTCACGTAAGCATCAATAATCAATACCGTGTGCTACTATACAACCACGCGTATTACTGTATTTTTACTACCGGGTAGTTCAACAGTTTTAACGGTAACACTTTCACCTTTATTTTTATAAAATGATAATTCTGTTATTTTTTAACTACGACAATACATCCGTTGTGGGGTCCACCAATGATTGAGTCATCGTACGAATATTCCCTGTTAAAATGAATATTCCCCGACACAACGAATAATTTATATCAACTTGCTTTCTTTGCAAAATTTTAAAATATCATCCTTAACCTTAACCTTTTATCAATTTAATCATTTACTAAATAGAATAATAATTATAGGAAAATTGAATAATTTCATTTTACAAAATTCAGGGTCTTACAATCTCTCCTCCTTATGAAATTTTACCCTCAAAATTTACGTACGTACCTAGTATGTCGAAGAGATGAGGATAACTCGTCAGATTCTAACTCCTGAGGTATAACCTTTTAGCGTAGAATATATTCCTTCTTATCCAAGATTTTAACACGTATCTCCTCATACATTAAATCTTCTGCTATCTCGTCTAGTTCTAATTAAATAATGTTGTTCGGGTCGTCCACATATTTACGTAACATTGAAACGTGAAAAATATTATGAACACACGATATACTTAGCGGTAAAATGAGTCTATAGGCCACAGTTCCTACTCGATCGAGGATTTCAAATGGGCCAATTAAATCGAGGGTTGAGATTTTCTCTCTTCATCGACTCTTGCTTCTAGAATAACGTCTTCTTGAACCTACTTCTTCAAATTTTATCAGCTCTGAGTCTATAGCTTGAGCGGCTTTTAACTTTATCGATTAAAGTCAATTCTACTTGTATATTCACTATCTTTACGTAGGTTCTTGGAGTAATTAACTCTATCTCCATCCTTCGTAAGTCATACAAAATGGGCCTTTGCGTTGACAATATCGCACTCGTACTTGCATATGATCTTCTACTCAATGCATCAGCTACCACGTTCTCTTTTCCAGGATGGTATTGAATGGTATGGTTGTAATCTTCAACAGCTCGAGCCAACGTCTTTGGCACATGTTACGTTCATTTTGGGTAAAGAAAATAATTGAGGGTTTTAGAAATGGGTTTTGTACTAGGGTCAATATAAAATTCGATTTCACACTCTAGGAGGCTAAGAAGTCTTCAGGAATATGTTCGGAAATTTATTAACAATAGAAATATTATTCAAAACTGTGACTTTCATCCAAGACTTGGATAGCACGTCACATTGATACCTATCAACTTGCTATCGTCATTCACGGCGTCGCCTACGGAAAGTCTGGCTTAGGTGCATTCCACACAAGGAAGTCACCAGCGAAAGGCTCGGGGCTCTTTACTTATGGCTTGATATGACAGTGATTGACTTAGTGGTTTGGTTGCTTGAATTTGCATAACAGGTTGGTTAAGAATATGAAAGCTAACAACCTTACGAAAACAATTAATTTTTGCATGATGATTAGTTAACCAATCAATCCCTAAAATCACATCAAATGCAAGTATTTTCAAAGAGATAAGATCGACAAGTAACGTGAAAGTGTCGATTTGAATCAAACCAGATTTATAAACAGTGGATGTAACGAAGGTTTCTCATAACGGAGTTTCAACAGATAAGTCAAAGTCTAATTTTTCTGGAGTCAAATTTAAACGTTGAGCGTAAGTAGGAAAAATAAAAGAGTGGGTAGAACCGGTATTGAATAAGGTATAGACTTCATAAGCGTTTATGATTAACTTACCCATGATTACTTCGTTCGGCTTCCTCGACAAACGCTCTCACTTAAACTACCGGCTTTGACTTGTCTGGGACAGCCTTTGACGCCTCCATCCCAGCTGGACTTGACTTTGGTGCACGACAAAATCGGGCTAGGTGACCTTCTCTTCCACAATTGTAACATGCTTTGGACTGTTGCATACGATTTGGACTGATGTGTCCCTTCCCTCCACATTTGTAACATACGACCGACGATCGTTATCCTTCCTTAGAAACGGGTGCTGGTGCTGCCACCGACGTCTTTCCGTCATTGTTAAATCTTCTCTTCTTGAAATTTCTACTTCTATTATCCTAGCCATGATTACCACCGAAGTGGTTACAATTCTTTGCATGATAATTTCCCCCACGATGGTTATCATTGTTCCGATGGCCGTTGCCACTGGTATGATTATTATCGTGTTATTGATCATTACCTTTTGGTTGAGTTGACTCATTATCGCGCTCCACTAACTGAGCCCTATTCACAACATCTAAATATAAACAAAGTTTGTGAGAAATTAGGTATTGACGTATCTCTGGTTTCAAACCTCTTAGAAACATCTGTGTCATTCTCTCCTCATTATCAACCAAGTGGGACGCAAACCGAGACAACTCGACAAACTTAGCTTCGTACTGCGACACAGTCATATTGTTCTGCTCCAGCTTGATGAACTCTACCTCCTTCATGTGACGATTACTTTCGGGAAAGTACTTGTCGTTGAACAGTTCTTGGAACTTCTCCCAAGACATCTTCAGTGCGGCAGGTTGAGTGCGCTTTACAGATTTCCACCAGTAATCTACCTCTCCTCACAACATGAAGGTGGCAAAGGGAACCTTTTGCTCCTCGGAGCATCCCAAGACATCAAATATCTTGGTGATCTACTTTATCCACATCTCTGCCTTAAGTGGTTTTGGCTCTCCAATAAACTTCGGTGGTCCCAGCTCCTTGAACTGTTTAGCGGTGACCGTCCGAGAGTTGCAAGTGTTTCCACCTGTATTTTGAACAGGAGTCGCTCTCGCCTGATGTTACATGAATTTCATAAAGCCTCTGAACATCCCATCGTTCATCATTTGATATGTGTTGTTGTTTACCTAAGGATTATTGTCTTTCTGTTGCACATTATCCTGAGTATTGATCGTTGGTGACTCAACGGTCTCATGTGCTTCATTGCTTATCTCAACATTTTCGGATGCCATTTTCAAATACTGCCACAAAACAAGGGTTAATTGACATGTCACATATTATCCCTATACTCTGACCGACCAATTAAATACCAAATAAACTTAGGTAGGTCATACTAGCGAAGGAATTCCCCGTCTCTCCCCTTCTAGTTCTTGTCTCACATCTCAGCCAGGGATCATATCCCTAAGCTTTGACACCACCTGTGACACCCCCAAAATAGGTATACATCACCCATTATGAGTTGTCAAATACATGGTACAGAATACAAACACAAACTTAGATATACAACATGAGCTGTGAGTTTTAATACAAATATTGTCTTCTAGACAGTATTCAAAATCAAAATAAGTCCTCAACACTATCACACTATTTCACAGAATAGTGAGGACTACTAATGCACCATCTCGAACCATCACTCTGTTCCCCGACTAGTCCCGGCTATGTTCTCATTTCCTAAAGAGAATAATAAAAGCAAAGGGTGAGCTCAACTAGCCCAGTAAGAAATATTTTGACTAAGATAATGCTGAATTAATTATCGTTAGCCTTCAACAGTGTTAAACTGATAAAATATAATAAACATCAAGTTTAACTGCAGCAGAACAAACAATCTATTAGAAGAGTCAAGTAGAGCATGATATCTACTATCTTTTATGATTTAAGAGTTTATCATCAATTTTATCGCTGAGACTCAGCTCAATAAATAGTATCACAACCACGAATTATCCGTGCACTACGGGCCAAGGATATTCATATTTTCACCAATGGTTATGATCATACCGAATTATCCCTGGTCATAATCATACCAACAACTGTCCATCAATGCACTACGGGCCACTGAGGACTTTTACCACATCATTTGTAACATTTCGGGTCATGATTATACCAAATGATTCCTGGTCATAATCATACAAATCAACAGTCCATCTATGCACGTAAGCCAAAGATGACTTTCATCATAATATAAGCATGATGATGATGACAATGATATAAGAATTCAATTAAATGAAAGCAAAGGATACATTTTAAAGATTTATAATTTAATTTATCCAGAATTCAGTAATGTCCAAATTGTTAACATGATACTACTTTGTGGAGTAAAATTCAAGAATAATATTGTATCAAAAATGATTTGGACAGAAAAAAAATCAATTTTTATCATAAATAGTACTCCAGGTGAATAGTACCTGAGTGAATAGTACCCTATGAATAGTGCTTCAGGAATAGTACCCTGTGAACAGTACTTTGTGAATAGTAATCGTGAATAGTACTTCATAAATAATACTCGTAAATAGTACATTGTGAATAGTATCCCGTGAATAGTACCTTATGAATGAATACTACTCATGGATAGTACTCCGACATGAAAAGTTTAAAAATTAACAAGAATGTGTAGAAAATATCCTTGTGAAACTATACTAAATGAAGTGCAAATTTCAAGGATATTCTACTAATTTCACAGAGTATAGAAGCAATGTGAGACCCCAGATTTTATGAATAAATATTTAATTTTCTCGAAATAATTATGGTGTGGATTTGATATAATATTATAGTTGTGGGTATTATTTATAAATTTTGCAAAGTAAGCAAGTTGTTATAAAATATTCGTTTGGTCGGGAAATATTCTTTTTGTCGGGAAATATTCGTACGACGGCACAATCATTGGTGGACCCCACAACAGAAGTATAGTCGTCGTTAAAAAACGACAAAATTATCTTTCTATAAAAATAACGGCTGAGGTGTTACCGTTAAAACCGTTAAAACTGTTGAACTACCCGGTAGTAAAAGTACAGTAATACGCGTGGTTGCATAGTAGCACACGGTATTGATTATTAATGCTTACGTGAGAAGTCACTCAGCTATACTCAATTATTGCTACAGTAATTGCTGCATCATATTTCTTAAATTATTGTCATAGTATCATCTGTATAATATGTTATATTATTAAATCAATAATTGAGACGTTGTGGTAAGTTTGGTTATTTTTATAGGGGGCCATATGTCATCATCTAAGAGTCTCTTCGTCAATAGTAATTACCGTCGTCAATAGTAATTACTGTTGTCAATAGTAATTACCGTCGTCAATAGTAATTACCGTCGTCAATAGTATTTACCTTGGTCAATAGTATTTACCTTGGTCAATAGTAATTACCGTCGTCAATAGTATTTACCTTGGTCAATAGTAATTACCTTCGTCAATAGTATTTACCTTGGTCAATAGTATATACCTTGGTCAATAGTAATTACTTTCGTCAATAGTAGTTATCCCTTCAATATTACCAAGAGTCATTTGACCCTTCGTTAAGACCAAGAGTCATTTGACCCTTCGTTAAGACCAAGAGCCACCCTCAGTTTTTCTATAAATAGAGGCCTAGGGCTTCATTATTTTTCACGAATTCATTCAAGCTATAGAGAGAGAAATTATAGAGAGAATAAGAGAGAGAGAATAAAAGTATTCTGCTACTTCACTTTTCTAATATCTAGTTCTTTTCAGGTAGGGAATATTATTTCTTTTATATTCATGAAGAGAACTTCTGTTATTCCATTCTTTATTATTCTGTTGGAATAACCAGTATACGCGGTCTACCCTATACTTGGTGACATTCTTCTATTATTCTGTCTTTGTTATTCCGTTGGGACATCCTGTCTGTGTTTTACACCGGACCTGGTTCCATTATTTATTATTCTGTCAGAATATCCTGTCTGTGTGTTTTACACCGGACCTGGTTCTGTTTTGGTTATTATTCTGTTGGAACATCCTGTCTGTGTGTTTTACACCGGACCTGGTTCCATTTTTATTATTATTCTGTTGGAACATCCTGTCTGTGTGTTTTACACCGGACATGGTTCCATTTTTATTATTATTCTGTTGGAACATCCTGTCTGTGTGTTTTACACCGGACCTGGTTCCGTCTTGTTATTATTCTGTTGGAACATCCTGTTTGTGTGTTTTACATCGGACCTGGTTCCATTATTTATTATTCTGTCGGAATATCCTGTCTGTGCGTTTACGCCGGACCTGGTTCCATTATTATTATTCTGTTAAGAATAACCTGTCTGTGCGGTCTATCGCATGCATGGTGATTTCTTTTGTTATTCCATTCTTTATTATACTCAGTTGATTAAAACTTTGACTTCTATACTCCATGAAATTTGTGGAATATCCTTGATAATTGCGTTTCATCCAGTATCTTTTCATGAAAATATTCTTCTAAGCATTCTTGAATTTTACTCCACAAAGCAGTATCATGTTGACAATTTGGACGTTGTTAATTCTTGGATAAATTAATTCTTGAACTCGTTTTATTGAATTCTTATATCATTGTCATCATCCTCATGTTTATAAAATGTTGAAAGTCATCTGTGGCCTGTAGTGCATAGATGGACTTGGTATGATTATGAACAGGTATTATTCGGTATAATCATGACCGTAATGCTACAAATGATGTGGTAAAAGTCCTCATTGGCCCGTAGTGCGTTGATGGACAGTTGTTGGCATGATCATGACCATTGATGAATACACAAATATCCTTGGCCCGTAGTGCATGGAATTTGTGGTCGTGACCCTAATGAATATCCTTGGCCGTAGTGCAGGGATGATGTGAATTATTTATTAAGCTGAGTCTCAGCGATAGCAGTGTTGAAAAACCTTTTAAATCATAAAAGATAGTAGAGTTTATTTTCTACTTGACTCTTTTAATGGATTGCTTGTTCCGCTGCAGTTAAACTTGATGTCTATTATATTTTATCAGTTTAACATTGTTGAAGGCTAATGATAATTTATTCTGCATTATCTTAGTCATAATATTTCTTACTGGGCTAGTTGAGCTCACCCTTTCTTTCACTGTTCTCTTCAGGAAATGAGAACGTAGCTGGGGCAAGTCGGGGAACGGAGTGATGGTCCGAATGATAGTATTAGTTAGTTGTCCTCACTATTCTATGTAATAGTGTGTTAATAAATGTAATGAGGACTCCTTTTGAGTATGAATACTCTCTAGAAGATAATATTTGTATTCAAACTCACAGTTTATGTTTTGTCGTATTGTACACGACAATTGTATTAGTAAGTTATATTTGTATTCTGTACTATGTATCTGACGACCCAAGATGGGTGATGTATACCTATTTTTGGGGGCGTCAGAGTTGGTATCAGAGCTTAGGGATATGATCCCTGGCTAAGATGTGAGAATAGAACTAGGAGGGGAGAGACGGGGAATTCCTTCGCTAGTATGACCTACCTAAGTTTATTTGCATGGTATTTAATTGGTCGGTCATAATATAAGGATAATATATGACATATCAATTAACTTTTATTTTGTGGCAGTATCTGAAAATGGCATCTGAGAATGTTGAGAATAGCAATGGAGCACAGGCGACTGTTGATTCACCACATATCAGTAATCAGGATAATGTGCATCAGGAAGGTGACAATCCTCATGCAAACAACAACACTGACCAGATGATGAATGATGGAATGCTCAGAAACTTTATGCAGTTCATGCAACAGCAGGCGAGAGCGGCTTCTGTCCAAAATATAGGTGGAAACACTGAAAACTCACAGACGGTCACCGCTAAACAGTTCAAGGAGCTGGGACCACCAGAGTTTAAGGGAGAGCCAAAACCGCTTATAGCGGAAACATGGATAAAGCAGATTACCAAGATATTTGATGTCTTGGGATGCTCCGAGGAGCAAAAGGTTCCCTTTGCCGCCTTTATGTTGCGAGGAGAGGCAGATTACTGGTGGGAATCGATTAAGCGTACTCAACCTGCCGCACTGAAGATGTCTTGGGAGAAGTTCCAAGAGCTGTTCAATGACAAATACTTTCCCGAAAGTGTTCGTCACATGAAGGAGGTGGAGTTCATCAAATTGGAGAAGAATAATATGACCGTGTCGCAGTATGATGCTAAATTTGCTGAGTTGTCCCGGTTTGCGTCCCACTTGGTAGATAATGAAGAGCGAATGACGCGAATGTTTTTGCGAGGTTTGAAACCTGAGATACGTCAATATCTTATTTCTCATAAACTGTGTTTGTATTCAGATGTTGTGAATAGGGCTCAGTTAGTGGAGCGCGATAACGAGTCAACGCAACCAAAAGAGAGCAGTCAACAAAATGATAATACCAGTGAGAGCAGTCATCGAAGCGGTGACAACAAGCGTGGAGGGAATCAACAGGCCAGAAATGGTAACCACTTCGGTGGTAATCAGGGCCAAAACAATAAGAATGGTTATTTCAAGAAGAGGAGATTCAACAATGATGGAAAGACGTCAGCACCAGCACCCGTTGTTAAGGAAGGAGAACGACCACCTATCATATGTTTCAAATGCGGAGGGGAGGGGCACATCAGTCCAAACTGCGCGATGCCGTCTAAAGCATGCTATAATTGTGGAAGAGAAGGTCACTTAGCCCGATTTTGTCGTTCACCGAAGACAAGTTCAGATAGGATGGAGACACCAAAGGCCGTCCCAGAAAAGCCAAAGCCAGTAGTTTAAGAGAAAGCATTTTTTTTCGTGACGAGGAACCTAAATAAAATTATCACGGGTATGTTAGTCATAAACTCTTGCGAAGTCTATACCGTGTTAGATACCGGTTCTACTCACTCTTTTATTTCACCTAGTTGTGTTCAATGTTTGAAGTTAACTCCGGAGAACTTAGACTTTGATATGTCTGTTTAAACTCAGTTGAGAGAAATCTTCGTTACCTCCACTATTTATAAATCTTGTTCAAATCAACACTTTCACGTTACCTGTCAATCTTATCTCTTTGAAAATGCTTGCCTTTGATGTGATTTTAGAAATCGATTGGTTAACTACTCATCATGCTTCTCGTAAGGTTTCATATTCCTAACCAATCTGTTATGCAAATTTAAAGTAACCAAACCACTAAAGTCAATCATTGTCATATCAAGCCATAAGTAAAAATCCCCGTTCCTTTTGTTGTTGACTTCCTGGTGTGGAATGCACCGAAGCTAGACTTTTCGTAGGAGACGTTGTAAATGACGATGGCAAGTTGATAGGTATCAATGTGACGTGTTATCCAAGTCTTGGATGAGGGTCATAGATTTGAACGATATTTCTATTGTTAATAAATTTCTTGACGTATTCTTGAAGACTTCTTAGCCTACCCCAGAGCGTAAAATTGAATTTTGTATTGACCCCAGTACAAAACCCATTTCTTAAACCCTCAAATATTTCTTCAACTAAAACGAACGTAACATGCACTAAAGACGTTGGCTCGAGCTGTTGAAGATTACGACTGTACCATTCAATATCATTGTGGAAGAACGAACGTGGTAACTGACGTGTTGAGTAGAAGATCGTATGTGTTTACGAGTGCGATGTTGTTAAAATAAAGACTCATTTCATATAACTTACAAATGACGAAGATAGAGTTAAAGACTTGAGGGACCCATATAAAGATAACGAATATACGAGTAAAATCGACTTTAATCGATAACGTTAAAGCCGTTCAAGCTACACACCCAGAGCTGATGAATGTGAAGAAGAAGGTTCAAGAGGGCGTTATTCTAGAAGCACGAATTGACAAAGGGAGGAAATCTCAACTTTCGATTTAATTGGCCCATTTAAAATCCTCGATGAAGTAGGAACTGTGGCCTATAGACTCGTTTTACTGCCAAGTATGTTGCGTGTTCAGAACATTTTTTTTACGTATCGATGTTACGTAAATATGTGGACGACCCGAACCACATTATTAATTTAGAACCAGACGAGATAACGAAAGATTTAACGTATGAGGAGATACGTGTTAACATCTTGGATAAGAAGGATCATATTCGCTGCTCAAAGGTTATACCTCAAGAGTTAGAATTTGAAGTGAAGTCAATGTATCCTCACCTGTTCGGCATACCAGGTATGTACGTAAATTTCGAGGGCGAAATTCTATAAGGAGGGGAGATTGTGAGACCCCAGATTTTATGAATAAATATTTAATTTTCTCGAAATAATTATGGTGTGGATTTGATATAATATTATAGTTGTGGGTATTATTTATAAATTTTGCAAAGTAAGCAAGTTGTTATAAAATATTCGTTTGGTCGGGAAATATTCTTTTTGTCGGGGAATATTCGTACGACGGCACAATCATTGGTGGACCCCACAACAGAAGTATAGTCGTCGTTAAAAAACGACAAAATTATCTTTCTATAAAAATAACGGCTGAGGTGTTACTGTTAAAACCGTTAAAACTGTTGAACTACCCGGTAGTAAAAGTACAGTAATACGCGTTGTTGCATAGTAGCACACGGTATTGATTATTAATGCTTACGTGAGAAGTCACTCAGCTATACTCAATTATTGCTACAGTAATTGCTGCATCATATTTCTTAAATTATTGTCATAGTATCATCTGTATAATATGTTATATTATTAAATCAATAATTGAGACGTTGTGGTAAGTTTGGTTATTTTTATAGGGGGCCATATGTCATCATCTAAGAGTCTCTTCGTCAATAGTAATTACCGTCGTCAATAGTAATTACTGTTGTCAATAGTAATTACCATCGTCAATAGTAATTACCGTCGTCAATAGTATTTACCTTGGTCAATAGTATTTACCTTGGTCAATAGTAATTACCGTCGTCAATAGTATTTACCTTGGTCAATAGTAATTACCTTCGTCAATAGTATTTACCTTGGTCAATAGTATATACCTTGGTCAATAGTAATTACTTTCGTCAATAGTAGTTGTCCCTTCAATATTACCAAGAGTCATTTGACCCTTCGTTAAGACCAAGAGTCATTTGACCCTTCGTTAAGACCAAGAGCCACCCTCAGTTTTTCTATAAATAGAGGCCTAGGGCTTCATTATTTTTCACGAATTCATTCAAGCTATAGAGAGAGAAATTATAGAGAGAATAAGAGAGAGAGAATAAAAGTATTCTGCTACTTCACTTTTCTAATATCCAGTTCTTTTCAGGTAGGGAATATTATTTCTTTTATATTCATGAAGAGAACTTCTGTTATTCCATTCTTTATTATTCTGTTGGAATAACCAGTATACGCGGTCTACCCTATACTTGGTGACATTCTTCTATTATTCTGTCTTTGTTATTCCGTTGGGACATCCTGTCTGTGTTTTACACCGGACCTGGTTCCATTATTTATTATTCTGTCAGAATATCCTGTCTGTGTGTTTTACACCGGACCTGGTTCTGTTTTGGTTATTATTCTGTTGGAACATCCTGTCTGTGTGTTTTACACCGGACCTGGTTCCATTTTTATTATTATTCTGTTGGAACATCCTGTCTGTGTGTTTTACACCGGACATGGTTCCATTTTTATTATTATTCTGTTGGAACATCCTGTCTGTGTGTTTTACACCGGACCTGGTTCCGTCTTGTTATTATTCTGTTGGAACATCCTGTTTGTGTGTTTTACATCGGACCTGGTTCCATTATTTATTATTCTGTCGGAATATCCTGTCTGTGCGTTTACGCCGGACCTGGTTCCATTATTATTATTCTGTTAAGAATAACCTGTCTGTGCGGTCTATCGCATGCATGGTGATTTCTTTTGTTATTCCATTCTTTATTATACTCAGTTGATTAAAACTTTGACTTCTATACTCCATGAAATTTGTGGAATATCCTTGATAATTGCGTTTCATCCAGTATCTTTTCATGAAAATATTCTTCTAAGCATTCTTGAATTTTACTCCACAAAGCAGTATCATGTTGACAATTTGGACGTTGTTAATTCTTGGATAAATTAATTCTTGAACTCGTTTTATTGAATTCTTATATCATTGTCATCATCCTCATGTTTATAAAATGTTGAAAGTCATCTGTGGCCTGTAGTGCATAGATGGACTTGGTATGATTATGAACAGGTATTATTCGGTATAATCATGACCGTAATGTTACAAATGATGTGGTAAAAGTCCTCATTGGCCCGTAGTGCGTTGATGGACAGTTGTTGGCATGATCATGACCATTGATGAATACACAAATATCCTTGGCCCGTAGTGCAGGGGAATTTGTGGTCGTGACCCTAATGAATATCCTTGGCCGTAGTGCAGGGATGATGTGAAATATTTATTATGCTGAGTCTCAGCGATAGCAGTGTTGAAAAACCTTTTAAATCATAAAAGATAGTAGAGTTTATTTTCTACTTGACTCTTTTAATGGATTGCTTGTTCCGCTGCAGTTAAACTTGATGTCTATTATATTTTATCAGTTTAACATTGTTGAAGGCTAATGATAATTTATTCTGCATTATCTTAGTCATAATATTTCTTACTGGGCTAGTTGAGCTCACCCTTTCTTTCACTGTTCTCTTCAGGAAATGAGAACGTAGCTGGGGCAAGTCGGGGAACGGAGTGATGGTCCGAATGATAGTATTAGTTAGTTGTCCTCACTATTCTATGTAATAGTGTGTTAATAAATGTAATGAGGACTCCTTTTGAGTATGAATGCTCTCTAGAAGATAATATTTGTATTCAAACTCACAGTTTATGTTTTGTCGTATTGTACACGACAATTGTATTAGTAAGTTATATTTGTATTCTGTACTATGTATCTGACGACCCAAGATGGGTGATGTATACCTATTTTTGGGGGCGTCAGAGTTGGTATCAGAGCTTAGGGATATGATCCCTGGCTAAGATGTGAGAATAGAACTAGGAGGGGAGAGACGGGGAATTCCTTCGCTAGTATGACCTACCTAAGTTTATTTGCATGGTATTTAATTGGTCGGTCATAATATAAGGATAATATATGACATATCAATTAACTTTTATTTTGTGGCAGTATCTGAAAATGGCATCTGAGAATGTTGAGAATAGCAATGGAGCACAGGCGACTGTTGATTCACCATATATCAGTAATCAGGATAATGTGCATCAGGAAGGTGACAATCCTCATGCAAACAACAACACTGACCAGATGATGAATGATGGAATGCTCAGAAACTTTATGCAGTTCATGCAACAGCAGGCGAGAGCGGCTCCTGTCCAAAATATAGGTGGAAACACTGAAAACTCACAGACGGTCACCGCTAAACAGTTCAAGGAGCTGGGACCACCAGAGTTTAAGGGAGAGCCAAAACCGCTTATAGCGGAAACATGGATAAAGCAGATTACCAAGATATTTGATGTCTTGGGATGCTCCGAGGAGCAAAAGGTTCCCTTTGCCGCCTTTATGTTGCGAGGAGAGGCAGATTACTGGTGGGAATCGATTAAGCGTACTCAACCTGCCGCACTGAAGATGTCTTGGGAGAAGTTCCAAGAGCTGTTCAATGACAAATACTTTCCCGAAAGTGTTCGTCACATGAAGGAGGTGGAGTTCATCAAATTGGAGAAGAATAATATGACCGTGTCGCAGTATGATGCTAAATTTGCTGAGTTGTCCCGGTTTGCGTCCCACTTGGTAGATAATGAAGAGCGAATGACGCGAATGTTTTTGCGAGGTTTGAAACCTGAGATACGTCAATATCTTATTTCTCATAAACTGTGTTTGTATTCAGATGTTGTGAATAGGGCTCAGTTAGTGGAGCGTGATAACGAGTCAACGCAACCAAAAGACAGCAGTCAACAAAATGATAATACCAGTGAGAGCAGTCATCGAAGCGGTGACAACAAGCGTGGAGGGAATCAACAGGCCAGAAATGGTAACCACTTCGGTGGTAATCAGGGCCAAAACAATAAGAATGGTTATTTCAAGAAGAGGAGATTCAACAATGATGGAAAGACGTCAGCACCAGCACCCGTTGTTAAGGAAGGAGAACGACCACCTATCATATGTTTCAAATGCGGAGGGGAGGGGCACATCAGTCCAAACTACGGGATGCCGTCTAAAGCATGCTATAATTGTGGAAGAGAAGGTCACTTAGCCCGATTTTGTCGTTCACCGAAGACAAGTTCAGATAGGATGGAGACACCAAAGGCCGTCCCAGAAAAGCCAAAGCAAGTAGTTTAAGAGAAAGCGTTTTTTTTCGTGACGAGGAACCTAAATAAAATTATCACGGGTATGTTAGTCATAAACTCTTGCGAAGTCTATACCGTGTTAGATACCAGTTCTACTCACTCTTTTATTTCACCTAGTTGTGTTCAATGTTTGAAGTTAACTCCGGAGAACTTAGACTTTGATATGTCTGTTTAAACTCAGTTGAGAGAAATCTTCGTTACCTCCACTATTTATAAATCTTGTTCAAATCAACACTTTCACGTTACCTGTCAATCTTATCTCTTTGAAAATGCTTGCCTTTGATGTGATTTTAGAAATCGATTGGTTAACTACTCATCATGCTTCTCGTAAGGTTTCATATTCCTAACCAATCTGTTATGCAAATTCAAAGTAACCAAACCACTAAAGTCAATCATTGTCATATCAAGCCATAAGTAAAAATCCCCGTTCCTTTTGTTGTTGACTTCCTGGTGTGGAATGCACCGAAGCTAGACTTTTCGTAGGAGACGTTGTAAATGACGATGGCAAGTTGATAGGTATCAATGTGACGTGTTATCCAAGTCTTGGATGAGGGTCACAGATTTGAACGATATTTCTATTGTTAATAAATTTCTTGACGTATTCTTGAAGACTTCTTAGCCTACCCCAGAGCGTAAAATTGAATTTTGTATTAACCCAAGTACAAAACCCATTTCTTAAACCCTCAAATATTTCTTCAACTAAAACGAACGTAACATGCACCAAAGACGTTGGCTCGAGCTGTTGAAGATTACGACTGTACCATTCAATATCATTGTGGAAGAACGAACGTGGTAACTGACGTGTTGAGTAGAAGATCGTATGTGTTTACGAGTGCGATGTTGTTAAAACAAAGACTCATTTCATATAACTTACAAATGACGAAGATAGAGTTAAAGACTCGAGGGACCCATATAAAGATAACGAATATACGAGTAAAATCGACTTTAATCGATAACGTTAAAGCCGTTCAAGCTACACACCCAGAGCTGATGAATGTGAAGAAGAAGGTTCAAGAGGGCGTTATTCTAGAAGCACGAATTGACAAAGGGAGGAAATCTCAACTTTCGATTTAATTGGCCCATTTAAAATCCTCGATAAAGTAGGAACTGTGGCCTATAGACTCGTTTTACCGCCAAGTATGTTGCGTGTTCAGAACATTTTTTTTACGTATCGATGTTACGTAAATATGTGGACGACCCGAACCACATTATTAATTTAGAACCAGACGAGATAACGAAAGATTTAACGTATGAGGAGATACGTGTTAACATCTTGGATAAGAAGGATCATATTCGATGCTCAAAGGTTATACCTCAAGAGTTAAAATTTGAAGTGAAGTCAATGTATCCTCACCTGTTCGGCATACCAGGTATGTACGTAAATTTCGAGGGCGAAATTCCATAAGGAGAGGAGATTGTGAGACCCCAGATTTTATGAATAAATATTTAATTTTCTCGAAATAATTATGGTGTGGATTTGATATAATATTATAGTTGTGGGTATTATTTATAAATTTTGTAAAGTAAGCAAGTTGTTATAAAATATTCGTTTGGTCGGGAAATATTCTTTTTGTCGGGGAATATTCGTACGACGGCACAATCATTGGTGGACCCCACAACAGAAGTATAGTCGTCGTTAAAAAACGACAAAATTATCTTTCTATAAAAATAACGGCTGAGGTGTTACCGTTAAAACCGTTAAAACTGTTGAACTACCCGGTAGTAAAAGTACAGTAATACGCGTGGTTGCATAGTAGCACACGGTATTGATTATTAATGCTTACGTGAGAAGTCACTCAGCTATACTCAATTATTGCTACAGTAATTGCTGCATCATATTTCTTAAATTATTGTCATAGTATCATCTGTATAATATGTTATATTATTAAATCAATAATTGAGACGTTGTGGTAAGTTTGGTTATTTTTATAGGGGGCCATATGTCATCATCTAAGAGTCTCTTCGTCAATAGTAATTACCGTCGTCAATAGTAATTACTGTTGTCAATAGTAATTACCGTCGTCAATAGTAATTACCGTCGTCAATAGTATTTACCTTGGTCAATAGTATTTACCTTGGTCAATAGTAATTACCGTCGTCAATAGTATTTACCTTGGTCAATAGTAATTACCTTCGTCAATAGTATTTACCTTGGTCAATAGTATATACCTTGGTCAATAGTAATTACTTTCGTCAATAGTAGTTGTCCCTTCAATATTACCAAGAGTCATTTGACCCTTCGTTAAGACCAAGAGTCATTTGACCCTTCGTTAAGACCAAGAGCCACCCTCAGTTTTTCTATAAATAGAGGCCTAGGGCTTCATTATTTTTCACGAATTCATTCAAGCTATAGAGAGAGAAATTATAGAGAGAATAAGAGAGAGAGAATAAAAGTATTCTGCTACTTCACTTTTCTAATATCCAGTTCTTTTCAGGTAGGGAATATTATTTCTTTTATATTCATGAAGAGAACTTCTGTTATTCCATTCTTTATTATTCTGTTGGAATAACCAGTATACGCGGTCTACCCTATACTTGGTGACATTCTTCTATTATTCTGTCTTTGTTATTGCGTTGGGACATCCTGTCTGTGTGTTTTACACCGGACCTGGTTCCATTATTTATTATTCTGTCGGAATATCCTGTCTGTGTGTTTTACACCGGACCTGGTTCTGTTTTGGTTATTATTCTGTTGGAACATCCTGTCTGTGTGTTTTACACCGGACCTGGTTCCATTTTTATTATTATTCTGTTGGAACATCCTGTCTGTGTGTTTTACACCGGACATGGTTCCATTTTTATTATTATTCTGTTGGAACATCCTGTCTGTGTGTTTTACACCGGACCTGGTTCCGTCTTGTTATTATTCTGGTGGAACTTCCTGTCTGTGTGTTTTACATCGGACCTGGTTCCATTATTTATTATTCTGTCGGAATATCCTGTCTGTGCGTTTACGCCGGACCTGGTTCCATTATTATTATTCTGTTAAGAATAACCTGTCTGTGCGGTCTATCGCATGCATGGTGATTTCTTTTGTTATTCCATTCTTTATTATACTCAGTTGATTAAAACTTTGACTTCTATACTCCATGAAATTTGTGGAATATCCTTGATAATTGCGTTTCATCCAGTATCTTTTCATGAAAATATTCTTCTAAGCATTCTTGAATTTTACTCCACAAAGCAGTATCATGTTGACAATTTGGACGTTGTTAATTCTTGGATAAATTAATTCTTGAACTCGTTTTATTGAATTCTTATATCATTGTCATCATCCTCATGTTTATAAAATGTTGAAAGTCATCTGTGGCCTGTAGTGCATAGATGGACTTGGTATGATTATGAACAGGTATTATTCGGTATAATCATGACCGTAATGTTACAAATGATGTGGTAAAAGTCCTCATTGGCCCGTAGTGCGTTGATGGACAGTCGTTGGCATGATCATGACCATTGATGAATACACAAATATCCTTGGCCCGTAGTGCATGGAATTTGTGGTCGTGACCCTAATGAATATCCTTGGCCATAGTGCAGGGATGATGTGAATTATTTATTAAGCTGAGTCTCAGCGATAGCAGTGTTGAAAAACCTTTTAAATCATAAAAGATAGTAGAGTTTATTTTCTACTTGACTCTTTTAATGGATTGCTTGTTCCGCTGCAGTTAAACTTGATGTCTATTATATTTTATCAGTTTAACATTGTTGAAGGCTAATGATAATTTATTCTGCATTATCTTAGTCATAATATTTCTTACTGGGCTAGTTGAGCTCACCCTTTCTTTCACTGTTCTCTTCAGGAAATGAGAACGTAGCTGGGGCAAGTCGGGGAACGGAGTGATGGTCCGAATGATAGTATTAGTTAGTTGTCCTCACTATTCTATGTAATAGTGTGTTAATAAATGTAATGATGACTCCTTTTGAGTATGAGTACTCTCTAGAAGATAATATTTGTATTCAAACTCACAGTTTATGTTTTGTCGTATTGTATACGACAGTTGTATTAGTAAGTTGTATTTGTATTCTGTACTATGTATCTGACGACCCAAGATGTGTGATGTATACCTATTTTTGGGGGCGTCACAAGCAATACTTTAACAAAATGAGGGTATAATCAGGAATACGAGACGAAATAATATTACTCACATACTACAGAGTATGGAAGAAAATATTATTCCTTATGAATACTGAAAAACATAATATCCCTTACGAATACGAAAGAAATAATACTCCTTACCTCAGAAGAAGACTGGATACTGGAATAGTGAAGTAGCAAACTTCGCTTCTTCTTTCTCTCTATAGCTTCAATTCTCTCTCTATAGCTTCTCTCTCTATAATTGCTCTTGTGAGATTTAGTGAATTGGTGAGAATGAAAGAAGAATGAGCTTCTATTTATAGGAAAATATAGTTTCGATAATTGCACGTTTTGGGGCTCGAAATATTACAGTACAATACATGTGACACCCCCAAATCTAGGTACTTCATTCCCACAAGATTTGGTGTTCACTATCCATACATTCACATCTATCTACCCAAATATAATAAAATTAAATCATAAATCCTCCCTTTAAATAGGGTTACATCATTGATTAAAAATCTTCCCAGGTTGTCTAACCTTAAACATTCATATAAGCGCGGAAATAAAATTATTACATCACATCATTAATTTAAAAGTCTATCATCATAACATTAAATGAAATTACAAGTCTTCATCACTTGTACATTTTTTCCTTTCCTTTGCTATTTGAAGGCTCATCGACCTTCTCAACTTTAGCTGCAATAATTATATTTATGCAAGAGTGAGCAAAACAAATGCTCACTAGATATAACAATGAATCAACAAGACAATGAAAACTGCCAATGAATAGGCTCATCAAAACTGAATAGTACTCTATCAATAATAATTAAAGTTTGGAATCAAAATATGGAATATATATCTGAGGGTCTTAAGACCATGAACCATGTCCACAGTTGTAAATAATATTTCAACTTCAACTTTAGCAGTCATAAGACTATAAGGACTCCTCGTACTTAGGGGGATCAGCCCTTCGTACAATATATTGTGCACAAATATTTCAACGCTAAGCGTAAATTATCCCCTATTAATAGGGTTGTTCATCTCAGTATTTAGAGTACAAGTCCGTACCAAAGAAAGTTTGGTTTGGATAAGCTTTCAAGGGTAATTTGAAGTTTAATGATCATCAACTAGAGGATTGGTTGAATCAATAGTGTTTGATAACACAACAGTTGATCAATATTAGCATAATATAGAACAATGAATAAGTGTAAGCGAACTAACTATATTTCGAACTCATGCTTAGCAACAACTACAATGCATAAGTATTGAATGACAATAAACCTTGCTTGAACAATAATAAGCTAGGACTATGAATTATTGAATATACTTTAAGTAATATCAAGCTGAAAATAAAGCTGGCTCAAAAAGAGAATAACTTGTGTCAAGTAAATGAAATAAGATAATTTAACATTAGAATTAGAATTCAATAAAATTTCATTCATAATACACGAATGACAATAAAGAAACTTGTCTAACAATAAACAAGTTAGAATACATCAAAAAATGTTGGAATTCAAACTTTTGTTCGAATAAAGTTAAAGTCATGGCTAGCTTGCTCAAATAATGATTAGGAATACAAAAGTTCGCTTAATGAATGGTTAAAGTAAGAAACTTACTTAACATAAATGTAGAGTTAGAAAACTTGCTTAATAAAAAAAAGAGTTTAGAAACTTGCCTCGAGCGTAAGCTATAATATCAAACTCACGTTCACCTACACATAAGTTTAGAACCATAATACCTATTAGATATGCTAACATACCACAACATGTACATTTCTATCTAAACTTATCATTTTAGCACAAGTCTTATGCTACCATATATATATATATATATATATATATATATATATATATATATATATATATATATATATATATATATATATATATATATATATATTTCAGAATTCCCAAGTGTTAACATCACAACACTTATCTAACATTCATTAAGTTACGCATAATACGTTTATAATTTACTAATCACTTTTATAACTTTGAATTTACAATCTACCTAACATTACTATGTTTAACCTTGTTGTTACATGATTCCCACATTAACCTAACATTAAGCTAAGTTACATTGAACGTTCAAAGTCTGCAGAATTAGCAGACTTCACTATCTGAGACTGGTGGCGCGGTCGCGCCAGTTTTACACTGGATCACAGCGCGCGCTCGCGCGGCAGCGCACCCGTGCCAAGAGGCAGCGTTCGCGCAACGCACCAATTTCAGTTTTGTAGAACGTGATTCGGCACAGTTTTTAGGCTAACTAACACGAATTTCACCCACAAAATAGTGAAACCAACATCTACAATTGATATAAAACTATCACAAACATGATTACTATCATATTCAACCAATTACCACAATTTAACAACAACTTAAGCTAATTTAATTTCTCAAATTCCATATTTTCATATGAAAACTCTATTTTTTGGCAAAAATCATCACTGTAATCTCTATACCTGGCCAAATTGCTTCGTTCAAATTACGTTGTGCTCATTTCTTAATGAACTAATATGTACAAGACTCAATTTATAGTTTAACATATGAATTGACCATCAAAATTGGTACTTACATGAGCCATATGAAAAAATACATACAACATACACTGTCATTAATTTTTCTTCTACTGTTAACCGAATTAGCATGAAGTTTCTTGTTAAAGCATAAACTCTAGCATCATAAACACATATACTCACCATAATTCAGTTTTCTACAACAATTCAACACATTTGCAATTCACAGAAAATATACAGTTTGCCGAAGAACATATATATGTATATATATATATATATATATATATATATATATATAATACAAAGATTTAGATACAATACCTTCAATTTGTTTGAAATCCTTATTAGAACTATTTAGAATCCACAGCTCTCAATTCTCTCGCAAAACCTCTAAAGTAACTCTCTCTAAAATCCTCTGTAATTTTTCTCTGTAGCTTTTCTTAGGCTGAGGCTTAGACAATATAGATTGTACATAAAACTAAACTGACAACCTTAATACGCCAACTTAATAAAATGTCAGTTACAACAAAACCAACGTATAAATTATAAATATACTAGATTTATTATTTTAATTTATTTTATTTTATTTATATAATTCAAATTTAAAAAGGGAATCCAAAAGCAATAGGGCTTTGTTTGGCAAATCATTTAAAATTAAAGAGTTTATATCCTTAAACATTGTTTGGGTAAAACTAGATTAAAACTATTTTAATTTATTTTAATAACTCCTTATACTTTAGTTATTTGTCACACTATATTTAATCAAGCTTTCATACTTAATTTATTTAATTTAAATAACAATTAATTAAATAAATCACTTAATCACATAACTCAGTACAAATAATTAACCATCAAATTGAAATATCAATATAATAATAATTTTCTTAACTCATTAATTATTTATTTAACAAATAATTAACCAACTAAAATCAAATCAATTAAGGAAATATTTATTCAACAATAAACATATCCATTAAATATTTATATAACTCAATAAATATTTAATATTACAATCAAAAATCTGGAATGTTACAATATCTTCATCTTTTCCTTCATTTTTAATTTAGTCCTGCAAGTATTATCAAACTTGCATCACCTCCCCTAATAGTACATCATGTGAATCAATAGTACAATCATGTGGATAAATAGTAAAATCATGTGAATAAAATAATTACAGTATAGTACCTTCATCTATACCTTCATTTTTAATTTAGTCATGCAAGTATTATCAATCTTGCACCACCTCCCCTAATAGTACATGCATGTGAATCAATAGTACACACATGTGAACAAATAGTTATAAGCATGTGAATTAATAACAATTAATTTCTTATTTATCCGATTAATTACCCGATTGGTCAATATAACCTCCAGACATCAATTATTATCGAAATAAATATCGATTTCCATTAACACTAATAATTCCAACACAATAGAACTATCAATTTCATCTTTAATCAACACGAACGTATTCATCATTAATATTATAACTCACAATATTTAACAACCAGATCATTCCAAGGAGAAAGGGGGCTTTCTGATAAGGATTTCTCCCTATTGGCGCGCAATTAGGTGACCAAACCTCTATTCGACAGAACTTTTTAGACATAGTTAATATTACAAATAATAATATGAATAACTTTGTCGTCTCAATTATTGATTTAATAATATAAAATATTATTGCAGATGATACTGTGACAATAATTGAATCAATAATTTGAGAGATATGATACAGCAATTACTGTAGCAATAATTGAGTATAACTGAGTGACTTCTCACGTAAGCATCAATAATCAATACCGTGTGCTACTATGCAACTACGCGTATTACTGTACTTTTACTACCGGGTAGTTCAACAATTTTAACGGTAACACTTTCGCCGTTATTTTTATAAAAAGATAATTCTGTCATTTTCTAACTACGATAATACGTCCGTTGTGGGGTCCACCAATGATTGTGTCGTCGTACGAATATTCCCTGTTAAAACGAATATTCCCCGACAAAACGAATATTTTATATCAACTTGCTTTCTTTGCAAAATTTTTAAATACCACCCTTAACTTTAACCTTTTATCAATTTAACCATTTACTAAATAGAATAATAATTATAGGAAAATTGAATACTTTTATTTCATAAAATTCGGTGTCTTACACAGGTGGTTTGGCAATAACTACTTCCACGGGAGTTAGCTCCGGTGGTCACAGTGGTTGAAGATGAAGGTGATGATGTAGAAACGGATGAGAAGGATCCCGTTGAGCTGTCGTAGTCGAATAAGGATGACGAGGACGAGGAGGAAGAGATTCTACTGAACTCGATAGCTGTTTGTATGTACGATGAAGTTTACGACCGCAATGTGGAACTTCAGGATGCCGTCGAGGAGTTACAAGAGATAGTAGCTGAACAACAAACCTCGATGGCACAGAAGGACGATGAGATCCTACATCGAGGGGAACGTCTAAACAATGTCGAAGAGAAGCTGATTCACACAGAAGGAGAGAATGAACAACTGATCGAGGAGATCGCAGAACTGAAGAACAAGCTGTAGGAAGAATCTACTAAGAGGGAAAGAGCTGAAGATGCGTACGAGGAAGTTTATCAACGAGCCAGAATAACAGAGAGAGACGCACAGATTAATCGAGCTTAAGATCGGGTCATGGGTTATCCGATTCAGTTCGAGACGCTGCCATCGTTCATATTAGATCGCAGAACAATGTTCCGGATTATGAAGGAAGAGCGTCATAAGGCTACGCAGTATCTTAGTAGGACATTGTAATGAATGTACCTGTTATGCGATTAATAAAAATGTTAAGTAATATATATATCCCTAGTGTTACGTAACCTATGGGATATGATGATGATGTTATCCTGAAATTGTAGTAGTTCAGGAAAGTAATGTATATAGCAGTGATGTTATAGTTCTTATGTTTTTCAAAAAGATTATGAATGAATAAAAGTTATTATTTTAATTTATTCAAAGTGTTATGTGTTATGTGATGATTTCTTTTATGGGGAAAAGTTAAGTAGAAAATACTTAACGGAGTTGAGTAATAATCTAATGAGTGTATTTCAACAGAAAATGCCTCTAAGACGTCAACCACGACAAAGAACCCCTGAGGGAATAACCAATAACGACAATATTGATGCTAATCCAGTTCAGCAGCTGGTGACGTTACTGACGGGTGCACTGCAGAATCAACGGCAGAATCAAGCTACAACGTTTAAGGACTTCAAGGCAGTTAGACCACCAGAATTTCGTGGGTCCATGAATCCAGTTGAGGCACAGACCTGGATCATGAAGATGGAGAAAGTATTCGATGTTGCGAGAGTAGGGGAGAATCAGAAGACTACTTTTACAACATTCATGTTGAAAGCAGAGGCTAGTTATTGGTAGCAGACCAATAAAACTCGAGAAGGACAAGGGGTGATGACTTAGGATAGGTTTAAGGAGATATTCTTCGAAACCTATTTCCTAGAGAGTTCGAAGAGTCAGCTGGAGGTACAATTTTTAGAACTGAAGCAGGGAACAATGACAGTATCGAAGTATGCCGTAAAATTCAACGAGTTAACGAGGTTTGCGCCATACCAAGTCAGCACTGATGAATGCAAGGCTAAGAGATTTGAGCAGGGACTGAAACCCTGGTTGTACAGTAGGGTCTCTCTGTTCCAGCTGAAGACATTTACAGCTGTAATGGAGAAGGCAATTCTCGTTGAAGGTGGAGGCGAGGCCGTAACAAAGTTCAATCAAGAATAGAAAAAGAAGAAGAATGAAGTGGAGGTTAAGAATGGAGGTGGTGGTAGTAGAAATGGCAACAATAATCTAAAGAGCAAATGGAATAGAAATGTGGGTGCGGGAAATCAGTAGGGTAACCAGCAGAATAAGAAGTTCGAAGCATGTGCTACATGCGGGAAGTTTCACAAGGGTGTATGCTTAATGGGGAAACGAGTATTCTTTAACTGTGGCTAGGAGGGTCACATCGCCCCAAATTACAGTCAGCCCAAGAAGAACGTTTGCTTCACGTGCGGATCCAAGGATCACTTTACTCGTGAGTGCCCTAAGAAGAAGGCTTGAGAGACAACAAGAAGCAAGGGAGGTAGCAGTGGAGGTACATGGGCCATTGCTAGACCAACGACATCAAACAAACCCACGGCTAGAACCTTCAACATGACTGTGCAAGATGTTGTGCAATCAAAGGATGTGGTGTCAGGTATTATCGCAATCAATGATATTAATGCTTATGTATTATTTGATTCGGGTGCTACTTGCTCGTTTATATCTGATGAATTTGCTAAGAGGTTAGGATTGCTTAGTGAAGAATTGAATTTCCTTTTAAACATAGAAATTGCGAATAAGGAAGTGATTACTGTTAGGTGCATATACAAGAACTGTAGGGTGAATATTAAGGGGAATATCATGATGGTAGATTTAATCCCAATTAGACTTGGGGAGTTTGATGTTATTTTGGGAATGGATTGGCTGTTCAATTATGGAGCGGTAATTGACTGCCAAAAGAAATGTGTAAACTTTATGACTCCGTCAAAGGTAGTTTTCTATGGTAGCAAATCTCCTAGACAAATGATATGTCTGACGATTATACAGACCAAGAAATTGTTAAGTCAAGGTTGTGTGGGTTATTTAGCTTACATAGTCGATACTCAAAAGAAGGGTGTGAAACTGGAAGAGATACCAGTGGTTAGGGAATTCGTAGATGTGTTTTCGGAAGATTTTCCAGGACTTCCGCCTGACAGAGAGATTGAGTTTGTGATCGATTTAGCGCCAAGAATAGCACCGATATCGAAGGCCCCGTACATAATGGCTCTGGTAGAGATGAAAGAACTGATGGTACAACTGCAGGAGCTGCTAGACAAGAAGTATATTCAACCAAGCGTATCACCGTGGGGAGCACCAGTGTTATTCGTGAAGAAGAAGGATGGGTCAATGCGTCTTTTCATTGATTATAGGGAGTTAAACAAAGTCACTATTAAGAATAAATACCTATTGCCAAAAATAGATGACTTGTTTGATCAGTTGAAGGGTGCTAAATACTTCTCGAAAATAGATTTGAGAAGTGGGTATCACCAATTGAAGGTAAGGAAGGAGGATATACCTCGAACGGCATTCAGAACTCGGTATGGACATTACGAGTTTCTGGTGATGTCTTTTGGTTTGACCAATGCCCCTGCTGCATTCATGGATTTGATGAACAAGGTGTTAAAACCATTCTTAGATAAGTTCGTGGTGGTATTTATCGACGACATCTTGGTATACTCCAAAACTCAAGAAGAACACGTGGAACATTTACGGTTGACGTTGGAGACACTAAGAAAGGAAAAGTTGTACGCGAAATTCTCTAAGTGTGAATTTTGGCTAGATCGTGTACAATTTTTGGGGCATGTGATTGACAAAGATAGGATTTTAGTGGATCCATCAAAAGTGGAAGCTGTATTCAATTGGAAACAACCAAGAACACCGTCGGAGGTGAGGAGTTTTGTAAGACCCCAAATTTTATGAAATAAAAGTATTCAATTTTTCTATTTAGTAAATGGTTAAATTGATAAAAAGTTAAAGTTAAGGGTGATATATGAATATTTTTCAAAATAAGCAAGTGGTTATAAAATATTTATTTTTGGTCGGTGAATATTCGTGTGGTCGTGGAATATTCTTTCTGTCGGAGAATATTCGTACGACGGCTCAACTATTTGTGGGCCCCATAACGGAAAACGATTGGAGGAAGATAACGACAAAAATTGAGTTTTTATAAATAAGGGCGTAGTTGTTACCGTTAACACTGTTGAAATACCTGGTGGTTAAAATACAGTAATATGCGTAGTTGCACAGTAGCACACGGTATTGCACAGTATTTTTTTCAATTATTAATTCTTACGTAAGAAGGCACTACTCAATAATTGTTACAGTAGTTACTGTTCAATATTTTATTTTATTGATTCAATAATTGCTGCGTTGATATTTTATATTATTGTTATTTCAATAATTGTTGCTGCACAGTATTTTTCATTATCAAATCAATAATTCATATTATTTAAATAATATTATTAGATAGAATTATTGGCAATGTCTAGAAAGTTCTGTCTATGGAGAGTTTTGGTCATCTAATTGCGCGCTAGTAAGGAGAAATCCTTATTGGAAAGCCCCCTCTTTCCTGGGAACGGCCTGGTTGTCATAATTGTGACTCTGTAATATTATTTACGAATAATTAATTATTGATTCATATGATAAGGAAATATTTATTTTATGTGGATATAAATGAGGGATATATTTTTGTGGTTAAAAATGAAGGAGTTAATATTGAGGTTTTTATCAGTATTTTTATCAGAATGGAGGTATTAAAAATTAGGGTTTTTGTGATATTTTGTGGGGGTTATAATTTTTAATCTGACCGTTGGATCGTGGTAATTTTTGGATATGTTATACATATATAAGTTGAGTATATGTCCACGAATTTTGAACCGTTAAAAATGAACGTATGATTTATTATGAATTTTACGAGATGACTGGTTCAGAAATTGTTGAAGTTTCAGAATTTATCATTTTGGTGGAAAATTCTAAAATTGGTGGGCCCCACTCTTGGTTGGTGAAGAAATATGCTGAGATTTTTATTCAAATATGGTGGGTGGGAATAGTAGCAGGTAAAGCCATCAGGTTGCAGGTTAAGTCTGCTTCGGCGTGTTAATATTTTCCTATAAATTGATGACTAAGTTAGAATTGAAAATCACACCAGAAACATAAACTTTCTCTCTTTCTCTCTCTATATTATGAATCATATTTTGTGAGTATTTAGATACTTTGAGAGTTACTATTCAGTGCAAGTTTCCTTCGGCTTTGCATTCCAGTCAGAAGTGCTGCTCTTTTGAGGTAAGGGATATTAAGGGATTTTAAGGGTTGTTATGATTTTCAGTTTCGTAATTTTTCTGATCTTCAAAAATTCTGAAAAAATTTGAAATGATATTTTGATGAGTTTTCTTGATTGTGTCCAAAAATGGTGATTTTTGGATGTATAGATTAAGAGTTATGAATTTTATGAGAAAAGACTATTTTAAAAGTAACCGCTTATAATTCCTTGTGGTTAACTCCAAAATTGATGAAATTTTTATTGGGAGTACATGTATAGGATAGGAGTATACTTTGTGAATTTCAGAATTTTTAGATAAAAGTACAATTTTTGATAAATATCTAAATATTCGGCTGTTTTGGCCATATAAAAAATAGTAAATGACTTTTAAAAATTCTAAGAAAAATATATGTTCAATATGGGACTGTATTATGCTAAATTCCAGAAAAGAAATATTTTTGGAGCTGATTTGGTATTTTTCATGAAAATAGACTAGTTATGAGTAAATGAATTAAATATGTTATGTGAAGTAAGAAAATTGGAAAATAGGATTTTGTGGCTTGAGAATCCTATATGAGGTATATGCAGATTTTTGATGAGGGTTTTTGGTTATTGGTGATGAAATCTTATGAGTTTGACATTTTAGAATGATTAAATATATTATTTTAGTAAAGTGTAAACAATTAAAATAAATTGTTTATAAATTTAAGAAATGTTATTCTTTCAATATCATTATACCGAAATATTGGTATGGATTTTATTGTGAAATTTCTATATTTTGTGTCGGGGTTAGTATTCATGAGTTACTATTCACAATTTACTATTCATGAGTTACGAATATTACTCTTGAGATTAAAACTATATGTTGATCATATTATTTTTATCATCATATATAATATTTTTATAACCCTGATGTTAAAATTCTCTTTCACTGGAGTGTAAAGATGGGTAGATTATTGGTATGATCATGACTAGGGTTCTCTTTGGCCTGTAGTGCAAAGTTGAATTGTGACTGGTATGATCATGACCATTGAATTTATAATTATTGAATATCTTAAGCTTAACTGCAAAGGTGAATTGATCAACATGGTTATAATTATTGTTTATATAAATTCTGAAATGATTATATATTTCTTTGAGATATGAATATATTTGGCCTGTAGTGCAAATATGAATTGTTGATGAATATCTTTGGCCCGTAGTGCAAAGATGAACTGTTGTTGAATATCTTTGGCCTGTAGTTCAAAGATGGTCTGTTGATGAATATCTTTGGCCTGTAGTGCAAAGATGAACTGTTGTTGAATATCTTTGGCCGTAGTGCAAAGATGGATTTATTAGTATGATTATGAACAGAAACTGTGATTTGGTATAACCATGATCTTTGATGTTTCAGGTAAAGACAGGTGATGAAAATATTCTTCGTCGTGGGTGCGAAGAAAAATTTAGAATCATAATTATGATTATGAGTTATTTATATGATTGTGGACCAGAACTGTTGATTGATGTTACAGGGATAAAACATTGTTGGTAGATTTTTAACATGGAGAAGACAATAGACTTTATAGTCTATTTGACTCTTCTAATGGATTGTTCGTTCCGCTGCAACTATGGTTGAAATTTTTTATCATCTACCATATGTTCTAAATCTCTGATTTATTACTGATGAAGACTATTGATAATTTATTTATCTTTAGTCATGATATTCTTTACTGAGCTAGTTGTGCTCACCCTTTTGCTTCACAATTCCTTTCAGGTAATAAGAGTGTAGCTGGGTCGAGCGAGGGTAACGGGGAAATAGAACGGTGGTCTCTAGCTGTGGATGTTCTCCCGAAGCAGTATAGAAAAGTTCATTTAGTAGTTTTATTTGGTGAATCCAATAGGGTAAGGTGTACCCAACGTTAGAAGGGTGGTTTGCCACTATCATATAAGATATCTAACGACATACAACCTCGTGTCAGCATAAGACAGGGATGTGCTCATCCACTTGCTGAGTATATATACGATCACTACCTATATAATCTTGGTGTTTGTTTGAACTATAATTCTCAATTAGAGACAGTAGAGATAATGATATGTCAAGAGAAGACTCACCATTGGGAAGAATATGATAGTTATCTTCTAGTTTTTCTTTGGGGTCTATTGGGTCAACCAAGACTAATTCTGTGGCCATATGATATCTATCATAACCTAGACGCATGGCCTCCCATGTACGAAGGTTTCCTTGAGCACTTTCCAAATATTCTAATTTCTAAAACAGTTTTTGACTATACCTTTATGTAAGGTGTCATTGTGAGGTGATGTCCACGGTTGGAACATGAGTCACATTTGGTATATATTTGTATCCAAACTCACAGCATATGTGTTGTTGTATTTTGCACGACAATTGTTGTAATAAAGTTGTAGTTGTTTTCTATACCATGTATTTGGCGACTCAGAATAGGTTGGATGGAATGGACCTATTTTGGGGTTGTCACATTTGGTATCAGAGCTTAGGGATATGGTCTCTGGCGGAGATCGGAAAATATAACTAGGAGGGGAGAGATGAGTAAATCCTTCGCTAGTGTGTCTTACCTAAGCTTATTTGTTGGTCAGTCATAATATCGGGATATTATGTGATATGTTAATTTGTTCAATTAACCCTTGTTTTGAAGCTTTATTCTAGAATGATATCTGAAATAAAGGAGATGAGCAATAGAGAAATCATGATGACAGTGAAGATAGAATCTGAAATGAAAGCAAGGTATTCTCAACTCTTTGAATTACCAGGTACGTAAATTTCGAGGACGAAATTTCATAAGGATGGGAGATTGTAAGACCCCAAATTTTATGAAATAAAAGTATTCAATTTTTTTATTTAGTAAATGGTTAAATTGATAAAAAGTTAAAGTTAAGAGTGATATATGAATATTTTTCAAAATAAGTAAGTGGTTATAAAATATTTATTTTTGGTCGGTGAATATTCGTGTGGTCGTGGAATATTCTTTCTGTTGGAGAATATTCGTACGACGACGCAGCTATTTGTGGGCCCCATAACGGAAAGCGATTGGATGAAGATAACGACAAAAATTGAGTTTTTATAAATAAGGGCGTAGTTGTTACCGTTAACACTGTTGGAATACTTGGTGGTTAAAATACAGTAATACGCGTAGTTGCACAGTAGCACACGATATTGCACAGTATTTTTTTCAATTATTAATTCTTACGTAAGAAGGCACTACTCAATAATTGTTACAGTAGTTACTGTTCGATATTTTATTTTATTGATTCAATAATTGCTGCGTTGATATTTTATATTATTGTTGTTTCAATAATTGTTGTTGCACAGTATTTTTCATTATCAGATCAATAATTCATATTATTTAAATAATATTATTAGATAGCATTATTGGCAATGTCTAGAAAGTTCTGTCTATGGAGGGGTTTGGTCATCTAATTGCGCGCTAGTAAGGAGAAATCCTTATTGGAAAGCCCCCTCTTTCCTGGGAACGGCCTGGTTGTCATAATTGTGACTCTGTAATATTATTTTCGAATAATTAATTATTGATTCATATGATAAGGAAATATTTATTTTATGTGGATATAAATGAGGGATATATTTTTGTGGTTAAAAATGAAGGAGTTAATGTTGAGGTTTTTATCAGTATTTTTATCGGAATGGAGATATTAAAAATTAGGGTTTTTGAGATATTTTGTGGGGGTTATAATTTTTAATCTGACCGTTAGATCGTGATAATTTTTGGATATGTTATACATATATAAGTTGAGTATATGTCCACGAATTCTGAACCGTTAAAATTGAACGTATGATTTATTATGAATTTTACGAGATGACTGGTTCAGAAATTGTTGAAGTTTCAGAATTTATCATTTTGGTGGAAAATTCTAGAATTGGTGGGCCCCACTCTTGGTTGGTGAAGAAATATGCTGAGATTTTTATTCAAATGTGGTGGGTGGGAATAGTAGCAGGTAAAGCCATCAGGTTGCAGGTTAAGTCTGTTTCAGCGTGCTAATATTTTTCTATAAATAGAGGACTATGTTAGAATTGAAAATCACACCAGAAACATAAGCTTTCTCTCTTTCTCTCTCTATATTATGAAGCATATTTTGTGAGTATTTAGATACTTTGAGAGTTGCTATTCAATGCAAGTTTCCTTCGGCTTTGCATTCCAGTCAGAAGTGCTGCTCTTTTGAGGTAAGGGATATTAAGGGATTTTAAGGGTTGTTATGATTTTCAGTTTCGTAATTTTTCTGATCTTCAAAAATTCTGGAAAAATTTAAAATGATATTTTAATGAGTTTTCTTGATTGTGTCCAAAAACGGTAATTTTTGGATTTATAGATTAAGAGTTATGAATTTTATGAGAAAAGACTATTTTAAAAGTAACCGCTTATAATTCCTTGTGGTTAACTCCAAAATTGATGAAATTTTTATTGGGAGTACATGTATAGGATAGGAGTATACTCTGCGAATTTTAGAATTTTTAGATAAAAGTACAATTTTTGATAAATGTCTAAATATTCGGCTGTTTTGGCCATATGAAAAATAGTAAATGACATTTAAAAATTCTGAGAAAAATATATGTTCAATATGGGACTATATTCTGTTAAATTCCAGAAAAGAAATATTTTTGGAACTGATTTGGTATTTTTCATGAAAATAGACTAGTTATGAGTAAATGAATTAAATATGTTATGTAAAGTAAGAAAATTGAAAAATAGGAATTTATGGCTTGAGAATCCTATATGAGGTATATGCAGATTTTTGATGTGGGTTTTTGATTATTGGTGATGAAATCTTATGAGTTTGACATTTTAGAATGATTAAATACATTATTTTAATAAAGTGAAACAATTAAAACAAATTGTTTATAAATTTAAGAAATGTTATTCTTTCAATATCGTTATACCGAAATATTGGTATGGATTTTATTGTGGAATTTCTATCTTTTGTGTCGGGGTTACTATTCATGAGTTACTATTCACGATTTGCTATTCATGAGTTACGAATATTACTCTTGAGATTAAAACTATATGTTGATCATATTATTTTTATCATCATATATAATATTTTTATAACACTGATGTTGAAATTCTCTTTCACAGGAGTGTAAAGATGGGTAGATTATTGGTATGATCATGACTAGGGTTCTCTTTGGCCTGTAGTGCAAAGTTGAATTGTGACTGGTATGATCATGACCATTGAATTTATAATTGAATATCTTAAGCTTAAGTGCAAAGGTAAATTGATCAACATGGTTATAATTATTGTTTATATAAATTCTGAAATGATTATATATTTCTTTGAGATATGAATATATTTGACCTATAGTGCAAATATGAATTATTGATGAATATCTTTGGCCCGTATTACAAAGATGAACTGTTGTTGAATATCTTTGGCCTGTAGTTCAAAGATGGTCTGTTGATTAATATCTTTGCCCTGTAGTGCAAAGATGAACTGTTGTTGAATATCTTTGGCCGTAGTGCAAAGATAGATTTATTAGTATGATTATGAACAGGAACTGTGATTTGGTATAACCATGATCTTTGATGTTTCAGGTAAAGACAGGTGATGAAAATATTCTTCGTCGTGGGTGCGAAGAAAAATTTAGAATCATAATTATGATTATGAGTTATTTATATGATTGTGGACCAGAACTGTTGATTGATGTTACAGGGATAAAATATTGTTGGTGAATTTTTAACATGGAGAAGATAATAGACTTTATAGTCTATTTGACTCTTCTAATGGATTGCTCGTTCCGCTGCAACTATGGTTGAAATTTTTTATCATCTACCATATGTTCTAAATCTCTAATTTATTACTGATGAAGACTATTGATAATTTATTTATCTTTATTCATGATATTCTTTACTGAGCTAGTTGTGCTCACCCTTTTACTTCACAATTCCTTTCAGGTAATAAGAGTGTAGCTGGGTCGAGCGAGGGTAACGGGGAAATAGAACGGTGGTCTCTAGCTGTGGATGTTCTCCCGAAGCAGTATATAAAAGTTCATTTAGTAGTTTTATTTGGTGAATCCAATAGGGTAAGGTGTACCCAACGTTGGAAGGGTGGTTTGCCACTATCATACAAGATGTCTAACGACATACAACCTCATGTCATCATAAGACAGGGATGTGCTCATCCACTTGCTGAGTATATATACGAGCACTACCTATATATTCTTGGTGTTTGTTTGAAGTATAATTCTCAATTAGAGACAGTAGAGATAATGATATGTCAAGAGAAGACTCACCATTGGGAAGAATATGATAGTAATCTTCTCGTTTTTCTTTGGGGTTTATTGGGTCAACCAAGAATAATTCTGTGGCCATATGATATCTATCATAACCTAGACGCATGGCCTCCCATATACGAAGGTTTCCTTGAGCACTTCCCAAAGATTCTAATTTCTAAAACAATTTTTGACTATACCTTTATGTAAGGTGTCATTTTGAGGTGATGTCCACGGTTGGAACATGAGTCACATTTGGTATATATTTGTATCCAAACTCACAGCATATGTGTTGTTGTATTTTGCACGATAATTGTTGTAATAAAGTTGTAGTTGTTTTCTGTACCATGTATTTGGCGACTCAGAATAGGTTGGATGGAATGGACCTATTTTGGGGTTGTCACAAGTTTCTTGGGACTGGCTGGTTATTATAGACGATTTATTCAAGATTTTTCCAAGATAGCCACTTCGCTAACAAATTTGACAAGGAAAGCTATAAAATTTATTTGGACGGAGAAGTGTGAAGAAAATTTTCAGTATTTAAAGAAGAAGTTAAGTATGGAACCTGTGTTGTTATTACCAGATAGTACAGAAAACTTTATGGTGTATAGTGATGCCTCACATAAAGGATTAGGTTGTGTCCTTATGCAGAACGGTAAGGTTATTGCATATGCATCAATGCAAGTGAAAGACTATGAGAAAGGGTATCCGACTCATGATTTGGAATTGGCTTTAGTGGTATTTGCTCTAAAGATATGGAGACACTATCTCTATGGAGAAAAATGTGAGATTTACACAGACCATAAGAGTCTGAAGTATATTTTCACCCAGAAGGACCTGAACATGCGTCAAAGAAGATGGATGGAATTGATAAAAGATTACGATTGTGAGATCTTTTATCATCCAGGCAAAGCGAATGTGGTTGCAGATGCTTTGAGCAGGAAAGGTCGGGAAAAGTTGATGTTGATAACCACTCAGGAGAAACTTATTTCAGCAATGACAAAGCCAGAGTTTGAAATAAAATTTCCAAAAGAATCTGAATCCGATGAACGACTATTTCAGATAGAAGCTGGTTCAACTTTAGTGGACAAGGTGAAGAATGCTCAACTACAAGATGAAGAATGTGGGAAAATCAAAGAGAAAATGGTTGAGGGAAGTGAAGCGAAATACAAGATCGATACCGAAGGGTTACTGAGGTTCGAGGGAAGAATTTGGGTTCCAGCAGTACCGAAGATTAAAGAAGAAATCTTGTCCAAAGCTCATAATTCAAGATATTCGATACACCCGAGAAGTACGAAGATGTATCAAGATTTATGACGTCATTTTTGGTGGCCAAACATGAAAAGAGATGTCGCAGAATGTGTCGCAAAATGCTTGACATGTCAAAGAGTCAAGGCCGAGCATCAAGACCAAGCGGATTACTTCAACCGTTAGAAATACCTGAATGGAAGTGGGAACACATCATAATTGATTTTGTGGTAGGTCTTCCAACTACTCAGAGAGGATGCGATGCGATTTTGGTGATAGTGGACAGACTGACAAAATCAACACACTTTTTGCCAATAAAGATTATGTTCAATCTTGATCAGTTGGTAAGGTTGTACGTTAAAAAGATCATTTCGAGACATGGAGTGCTAGTGTTAATTGTGTCAGATAGAGATCTGCGGTTCACGTCAAACTTCTGGAAGAGACTACAAGAATGTATGAGGACACAGTTGAGATTGAGTACGTCTTATCATCCACAAACAGATGGCCAAAGCGAACGAACAATCCAGACATTAGAAGATATGCTGAGAGCATGCATCATGAACTTCAAAGGGAGCTGGGATGAACATTTACCTTTGGTGAAATTCTCCTACAATAACAGCTTCCATGCGAGCATCGGCATACCGCCTTATGAAGCATTATACGGTAGAAAGTGCAGAACTCCACTATGTTGGGATAAAGTCGGTGAACGCCAACTATTAGGACCAGAACTGGTACAACAAACTGCTGAGGTTTTCAAACTCATCAGGACAAGATTGGTAGCTGCTCAAGACAGACAGAAGAAGTATGCTGATCAAAACAGACAAGATCGTGCTTTAGACGTAGGAAATTAAGTATTCCTAAAAGTTTCTCCTTGGACGGGGAAAATTCATTTCGATAAAAAGGGAAAGCTAAGCTCTAGGTTTATTGGACCCTTCGAAGTGCTGCGAAGAGTTGGAGAAGTGGCTTACGAGATAGCTCTACCTCCAGAGTTGGAAAATATTCATAATATTTTTCACGTTTCGGTGTTACGACCGTATAAACCCGATTACAAGCACGTGATCGAGTACGAACCATTGCAGTTTGACAAAGACTTGTCCTATGAAGAGATTCCTATCCAGATAGTTGACAGGAAAGAACAGGTGCCCATGAATAAAGTTACACCTTTTGTGAAGGTGATATGGAGGAACCACGATGCTGAAGAAGCTACGTGGGAACTCGAGGATAAAATGATGAAAGACTGCCCTGAGTTATTTCTTTAATCTGTGTCTTCGATTCTGGGGACAGAATCTTTGTAAGTAGGGAAGAATGTGACGAATGATTTATTTGAGTTGTGATTCTAGGGACAGAATCCTTGTAAGGAGGGAAAGATGTAGCAAATTAGAATTTTAATGATAATTTTTAAATATTTATTGAGTTATATAAATATTTAATGGATGTGTTTATTGTTGAATAAATATTTAATTTGATTTGACTTGATTGGTTAATAATTTGTTAAGAAAATAATTAAGGAGTTAAGAAAATTAATTGTAATGAGATAGTATATTAAATTAATTTAATAATTAAGTTAGAGAGTTTATAATGATTAAATGAATTATTATATTTTAATATGAATTTGTAATTAAATGATGTGTTAGTTGATTAAATAAAATTATAATTATAAAGGAAATTATAATTATGTTGTGTTGATTTATATGATGAAATAAATTAATAAATTGTTATTAGAATAAATTAAATTGAATATTAAAATTTAATTAAATAAAAGTGTGACAAATAACCTTACTATAAATGAGTTATTAAAATAAATTAAAAGAGTTTAATTCAGTTTTGCCAAACAAGGCTTAATGCATATTAAGTCTTTAATTTAAATATGTTTACCAAACAAGGTTTTTAAGATTTAATGGGTTATGTTTAGTTAGCTAGCCAAACAAGCCTTATGACTTTTGATTTTCAAATAAAATTATAACTGATGTCAGTTAAAGTTATAATTATATTATATACTTAATACCTATATTATTATTATACGTTATATTTTAGTACGTAAGTTAGAATAGAGAAGAAAGACTCAGAAGAAGAAAAAGAAGAGAAGAAGAAAAATTGAGAGAGAACTTGAGAGATTTCTAGAGAGGTTTTGAGAAAAGAATTGGGGAAAAGAAAGCTTGCTAATCAAAGGGAAAGTTATCATCTTCTAGAAAATAAGGTATCATCTTACTCTTTTAAATTTCTTTAAAGTTCTAGTTTTATTCTCTTCCAAAATTCTATGTAAAATCTTTGTAGAGGTTGAATTATTTGTTATATATAGTTTTATATGATAAATTGGTTGTTATAAAGTTTTTTCATAAGTTTATAGATGGATTAATTCATGTTATGTAATTATTTGTGAAGAAAACCATATTATAGTGAATTGGTATGAAAATATATGAATATGGCTTGGTTTAGAGTAAAATTGAGGTTTAATTCTTTGTATAATATATAAATTGACTGTTGAATTTGAAAGATGATGAATAAACATAAACAAGGTATTTTGAATTAACTGTTTTGGTTGAAAAACAAAATCACAATGATGATTTTCACTGAAAATGTCAAAAAGTGAAATTTTATCAAAAACAGTGAAATTAGATGTTTAAAATTCGATATTTATGTTGTTATATGGGTAAAATCATGTTAAGAGTCTTTAAATTATGTTTATGTGAAGTCTGTGTATGTATTACATGTTAATTTGGTTGTTAGAAAGTAGCTTGTAGGCCAAATTTGGCTTTATTTATGGTGTTGCCGAGGCTGGTCACCGATGACTGTAGTTCGGCGCTGCAACGCGGCCCAGCAGTAGAATTCTAGCGTCGTAGAGCCACGCCGCAACACCAAGCATTGGCTTGTTCCTCGTGCAGCAGCGCCAGTGCTACGCCGCAGCGCCGGCCCACAGTGTAAACTGTGGCGCCGCAGCGCGAGTTAGTAGAACAGTCAAACAGTGTGTTTTAGTTACACAAAAATTGAAAAAGTTGTTATGATTTAATAAAAGGACTGTTAAGATATTATTTCAGTATTTCTATACTAAGAATGAGCAAATTTTTAATATGCTACTAGTTTTATTATTAATGTAATTTGATTACGTGATTAAAAATCAAACCTTACATGATGTATATACTTATTTATATATGGAATATTGGTAGCGACTAATTATGTCATGATGACATATGTATATAGGGTAATGTAATTTGAGTTGTTACTATTTAGCTTACACTGAAGACAAGTTTTCTAACTCTACACTTTCGTTAAGCTAGTTCTATTATTATTACACTGTGCAATTTTATTCTTACAATTGAGCAAGTTTCTTGTATCTAGTTTGTTTATGATGATATAAGTTGTCCAAATCTTATTCTGATATTGAACAAGTTATTCTTGTCTTTAACTTGTTAGTTAGCATGCATGTTTACATAATCTGATGTTGATCAAGTTTTATCAATTTATTATGCATGCTTAATACTCAATTCTAAATAACCTTGGCTTAATATTGTTCAAGCAAGGTATATTATAATTATTCAATGTTTATGCTTTTAGCTTATTCCTAAAGCATGACCTTAGTATAAAATGTTGATTCAGTTATGATTTATTCAATAACATAACGTTATGAACTTTTATTCAACTAATCCTTACTTGATATTCGTTAAACCTAAATTACCTTGAAATGTATCCAAACCAAACTTACTTTGGTGCGGACTTGTACTCTAAATACTGAGATGAACAACCCTTTTATTAGGGAAAAATTTACGCTTAGCGTTGAAATGTTTGTGCACAATACATTGTACGAAGGGCTGATCCCCCTAAGTACGAGGAGTCCTTATAGTCTTGTGACTGTTAAAGTTTAAGTTAAAAGATTACTTATAACTGTGGACATAGTTCGTGGTCTTAGGACCCTCAGATATATGATTCAGAATTTTGATTATCTTTAATAGGACATATTGTTCAGTTCTATTGAGCCTATTATTTGGCAATTGTTGTAAAGATTTATTCATTATCTTTTCAAGTGAGCGTTGTTTGCTCACTCTTGCTTATATAACTGTTACAGCTAAAGTTGAGAAGGTCGATGTACTTAACACCAGTAAAGGAAAAGGAAAGATAAACAAGTATTGAAGACTTGTAATATGTTGACATTTTTATTGTCAGACTTTATTTTAATGATTGTAATGAAGTTATTTAAATTTTCCGCACATGAATGATTGTATTTAAAGGTTAGATAACCTAGGAGACTTTTATTGATGTAACCATTTAATGGGAAGGTTTATTATTCAATTTTATTATGATTGGGTAGTTAGATATAAATGTTTTATTTAAGTGAACACCAAATCTTGTGGTAATGAAGTACCTGGATTTGTGGGTGTCACAGTTGAAATACCTGGTGATAAAAGTACAGTAATACGTTTGGTTGCATAGTAACACACGATATTTGATGCTTACGTGAGAAGTCACTCAGTTATACTCAATTATTGCTACAGTAATTGCTGCATAGTATCTCACATTATTAATTTTATTATTGTCACGGTATCATCTATACAATATTTTATATTATTAAATCAATAATTGAGATGACAAGTTATTCATATTATTATTTGCATTATTGACAATGTATAGAAAGTTCTGTCGAGGAATGGGGTTTAGTCACCTAATTACGCGCCAATAGGGAGAAATCCTTATCGAAAATTCCCCTATTTTCTGGGAATGATCTTGTTGTTAATATTGCAAGTTATATTATTGACGAATAAATGTTGTTAAAAATATTGAGAAAATTTTTATGAAGTATTTGTTGTAAGTTTGACGTATTATTTGGACCCCCACTTACTCATTTTTTAAAACTGTCGGTAGAAGTTATCTCAGTTTTGTTATATATATATATATATATATATATATATATATATATATATATATTATAATAAATTTTGTTTTTTTATGAAAAATAGAATATGTTATATTTTATTATGCATAGTGTCTGTATAGTGTTTTCATAGTGACTGCATAGTAAAATCAAAAAAATTTCAGCCGATCGGTGCGCGCCCGTGAACGATTCCCTGTTCAGTCCGTGATTTTCTAATTCAAATAACATCCTTCCATTCTCCTATAAATAGGATGATTAGTTTAGAATTGAAAATCACACCAGGATTAGAGAATTATTCTTCTATAATATTGAGCGTATTTCTTTCGAGTTTTAGGAAGTTTTGAGTGTAGAAAACAGTACAAGTTTTCTTCAAGAATATCCCCGCCCAGTCAGAAGTACTCTCTTTTTAAGGTCAGGGATATTATTTTTATTCAATATTCGTATGAAAAAAATATTTTCTTCCATATTTTATAGTATGTAAGTAATATTATTTTGTTTCAGATTCCGAATTCTACACTTATTTTGTTAAGTATTGCTTCTATACTCCTTGAAATTAGTAAAATATCCTTGAAATTTGCGCTTCATTTAGTATCTTTTCACAGAAATATTATTCTGAACATTCTTGATTATTTTTAACCTTTTCATGTCGGGATACTATTCACGGGATATTATTCACTCGGGTACTATTCATCCGGGGTACTATTCATGACAAAAATTGATTCTATTTATGTCTAAATCATTTTTCATACATTTTTGATATAATATTATTTTTGAATTTTACTCCACAAAGCAGTATCATGTTGATAATTTGGACATTATTGAATTCTGGATACATTAGATTATAAATCTTTAAAAATTTATCCTTACTCTCATTTAATTGAATTCTTATATCATTGTCATCATTCTCATGCTTATATTGTGATGAAAGTTATCTTTGGCCCGAAGTGCATAGATGGACTGTTGATTGGTATGATTATGACCAGAGATTATTCGGTATAATCACGACCTGTAATGTTACAAATGATGTGGTAAAAGTCCTCATTGGCCCGTAGTGCATTGATGGACAGTTGTTGCCATGATCATGACCATTAGTGATAACACAAATATCCTTGGCCCGTAGTGCATGGATAATTCAGTGATGTGAATTATTTATTAAGCTGAGTCTCAGCGATAAAATTGATAATAAACTTTTTAAATTATAGAAGATGGTAGATATCATGCTCTACTTGACACTTCTAATGGATTGATTGTTCTGCTGCAGTTAAACTTGTTATTTATTGTATTCTATCAGTTTAACACTGTTGAAGGCTAACGATAATTTATTCTGCATTATCTTAGTCATAATATTTCTTACTGAGCTAGTTGAGCTCACCTTTTGCTTTCATTGTTCTCTTCAGGAAATGAGAACATAGCCGGGACTAGTCGAAGAACGGAGTGATGGTCCGAGATGGTGGATATAGTAGTCCTCACTATTCTATGAAATAGTGTAATAATAATTGTAATGAGGACTTTATTTGAGTTTGGATACTGTCTACGAAACAATATCCGTGTTAAAATTCTCAGCTACATTTTTTTGTATTGTATAAATGAAGTTTGTATTTAAGTTCTGTACCATGTATTTAGTGACTCAGAATGGGTGATGTATACCTATTTTCGGGGCGTCACAAGTATGAATAACTCAGGAATTTAAAAGATTCCAAATCATGATGAGGGGTCACAAGATCTTGAACTTCTCTCTAGGTTTAATAGTGTTTCAACATAATACATCACAGTATAAACCCTTTTACAGGATGTTTGTCAATCACAAAGACTGAAAACACTGCAAGTACTTCCGGTGATCAGCCTATAGTACTACGTCGTGCACAACGTTTTTCTTTGTAATGACTATATGCGTTACTTTCGGAACCATTGTCTCCGATAACATGTCCCCTTTTTATAGGGTTGTTCACCTCAACTTCTCAATATCTGAATCTGCACCAAAATAATTTGGTTTGACAAAACTTCTCAAAGAACGCTTGAATTTCATAAACATCTTTCAATATTCATCTAACTGAATCAAATAGCATAGACTTCTAGCAATAACTCGGACATCAATCGAGATATATACATCCATATTATTTTTAACCAACTCAATTAGTATATCTTTCTTAGTTTTAAAGAAAACCAAATAAAAACTTTTTATGACGTTATGATACTATACCGTCTTAATAGTACGTTAAGAATTCCGTCATTTTGTGACATCGTCATACTACATCATACCATAGTGGGCTAACGATTCGATTATCACATCCAACACCAGGTTTAATTGTATTGATGACTATCGTTTCTCGTTTCTACACCATATTAAATGATGTACATGATTATACAAAATATATTTTGATAATTTAAAATTATTTTTGTCTAGCCGAAACAATTAGCATAGAAACAAGAATAATATCACTGTTTAAAAAAAACCCCATTGATCCAATAGTTTGTTCCAACATTTTTCAAAACTACAAAAGTGCAACTTCAGTACGAAATCAATAAATTTCAAAAATCTAGCACAGCTAAAAGATTTGGAATATCCAATTTCATTAACTTCAATCCTTACTCCATTGCTTCATTACTTAATCATTCTATCTATCTTCAGCGCTATCAATGCTCACTATACCAAAAAAATTTAGTTCTCAACTTACAATCTTTCTATAGCCAGTATAGTTCATCAAACTTACCACACATTGGAAGCTCAGGAACTTGCCACAATAATATGAGTTTAGGAACTTGTCCTAGCAATACGTAGTCCAAGAACCCATCAGGGACTGTCCATACGCTTAGGGGCTCAAAAATATACATATGATTATGAGTCATCAACTTACCATAAGTATGAGCTTTAAGAACTCGCACCTAATCCTGACAGTATCTAGCTAATCTTAATAGTCTCTAATTATCAAGTATACACATGAGAAAAGAATCACCTTTCCGCCATATATAGATTGATAGCGCGACACCAACATTCCAACGATTATCAATGCAATAGACTAAGTATAAGCACAAAACCTGTGACACCCCAAAATAGGTATACATCACCCATTCTGAGTTGCGAAATACATGGTACAGAAACAAATACAACTTCATTAATACAATTATCGTGCAAAATACAACAACACATATACTGTGAGTTTAAATACAAATATTGTCTAATAGACAGTATTCAAACTCGAAAGGAGTCCTCATTACAATTATTGATACACTATTTTATAAAAATAGTGAGGACTGCTTAAACAACTTTCTAGAGCCATCACTCCATACCCCGGCTAGTTCCTACTATATTCTCACCTCCCGAGAAGAAAAATGGAATAAAAAGGAAAAGGGTGAGCTCAACTAGCCCAGTAAAGAATATTATGACTACGATAGAGAACAATAAATTATCGTTAGCCTTTAACAAATCAGATAAAATATAATGGACAACTAGTTTTAGATCAATATTCGCAGCGAAAATAACAATTCATTAAAAGAGTTAAGTAGAGAATGAAATCTACTATCATCTATAAATTTAAAAGTCCATCATCAATATTTTATCCCTGTAACATCAATCAATATACATCTTGCATCAAATATTCATCTTTGCACTACGGGCCAAAGATATTCATTTGTATCACCAGTTGGTCATGTTCATCTCAACACCTGTTCATCTTTGCACTACGAGCCAAAGATATTCATCAAGTAATCATTCATCTTTGCACTACCGACCAAAGATATATAGTTATATCATCATTTAGGACCGAGGATGATGAAAAATAGTTTAAAGAAACGAATCCAGTGAGATAAAATGACAACGATTAGGGATTCGTACTTTAGATAATCCAATTTCAAAAATGCTCCATAATAAATCATAGTGGAGTAAAATTCAAGAATGAAGATCAAAACATGGATATAATCAAAGATAGTAACCATAATAGACGTCTTGGACAAAGAAGAGAAAATTTTATTTTTCTGTAAATAGTGCCGTATTCGTGAATAGTATCGTATACGTGAATAGTAACCCCGACACAAAAAGGTAGAAATTTCACAATAAAATTTATATCAATATTTCGACATAATGATATTGAAGAAAATAATATCATTTACGAAGAAAATAACATCTCTTACCTCAAAAGAACAGTACTTCCGACTAAAATATCAGGTATAAGGCTGAAGGAAACTTGTACTGAATAACAACTCTCAAAGTATCTAAATACTCACTAAAATACGCTCGATAATATAGAGAGAGAAAACTTATGTTTCTGGTGTGATTTTAAATTCTAACCTAAACACCTATTTATAGGAAAATGCTTAGAACGTCAAAGCAGACAAAATTAATAAAATATTAATATGTCATCACAACTGTCACGCACACCCCATGACTAAGTTCAGCACTCCACATTTGAAAAAATCTCAGCCCATTTTTTTACCAAAAATAAAAGTGGGTCCCACCCATAATTTTAATAAAAATATTTATTCTTGAAACTTCAATAATTCATAATAAATAGCCCTTTTTCAGAAATATGCGAATTTTATGTCCATTTTATAAGAAATTAAATTCTCTACAATTTTGTAGATTTAATTTTTTCCAAATTTCAAACGAAAAATGACCGAAATTCATATACGGACGATTTTTAACACCTCATTCTGATAAAAATACTGATAAAATATCTCAGTATTAATTCCTTCATTTATATCCACACAATAATTATTTCCCTATCCATCCACATAGAATAAATATTTTCTTATCATATAAATCAATAATTAATTATTCGCAAATAATATTACAGAATCACAATTATGACAACCAGGTTATTCCCACGAAAGAGGGGGCTTTTCGATAAGGATTTCTCCTTATTGGTGCACAATTAGGTGACTAAACCTCTCCTTAGACAGAACTTCCTTAAACATTGCCAATAATGCTATCTAATAATTGTGACGCCCCCAAAATTAGGTATACATCACCCATCTTGGGTCGTCAGATACTGGTACAGAATTCAAATACAACTTAATAATACAACTGTCGTGTTCAATACGACAAAATATAAACTGTGAGTTTGAATACAAATATTGTCTACTAGAGAGTATCCATACTCAAAAAGAGTCTTCATTACATTTATTAACACACTATTACATAGAATAGTGAGGACTACTAACTAATACTATCATTCAGACCATTACTCCGTTCCCCGACTTGCCCCAGCTACGTTCTCATTTCCTGAAGAGAACAGTGAAAGAAAGGGTGAGCTCAACTAGCCTTGTAAGAAATATTATGACTAATATAATGTAGAATAAATTATCATTAGCCTTCAACAATGTTAAACTGATAAAATATAATAGACATCAAGTTTAACTGCAGCGGAACAAGCAATCCATTAAAAGAGTCAAGTAGAGAATAAAATCTACTATCTTCTATGATTTAAAAGGTTTTTCAACACTGTTATCGCTGGGACTCAGCTTAATAAAATAATCCACATCATTGAATCACCCCTGCACTACGGCGAAGGATATTTATGTATTCATTAATGGTCATGATCGTGCCAACAACTGTCCATCAATGCACTACGGGCCAATGAGGACTTTTACCACATCATTTGTACATTACGGTCATGATTATACCGAATAATCCCTGGTCATAATCATACCAAGTCCATCTATGCACTACAGGCCACAGATGACTTTCACATTTTATAATCGTGAGGATGATGACAATGATATAAGAATTCAATAAAACAAGTTCAAGAATTAATTTATCCAAGAATTAACAACGTCCAAATTGTCAACATGATACTGCTTTGTGGAGTAAAATTCAAGAATGCTTAGAAGAATATTTTCATAAAAAGATACTGGATGAAACGCAATTATCAAGGATATTCCACTAATTTCATGAAGTATAGAAGTTAAAACTTAACCAACTGAGTATAATAAAGAATGGAATAACAAAAGAAATCATCATGCATGCGATAGACCGCATAGACAGGTTATTCCAACAGTATAATAAATAATAGAACCAGGTCTGACGTAAAACGCACAGACAGGATATTCCAACAGAATAATAATAAAGACGGAACCAGGTCCTGCGTAAAACACACAGACAGGATATTCCAACAGAATAATAATAAAGACGGAACAAGGTCCGGCGTAAAACGCACAGACAGAATATTCCAACAGAATAATAATAAAGACGAAACCAGGTCCGGCGTAAAACGCACAGACAGTATGGTCCAATAGAATAATAAAGACGGAACCAGTTCCGGTGTAAACACACAGACAGGATGTTCCAACAGAATAATAAAAGAATGTCACCAAGTATAGGGTAGACCGCGTATACAGGTTATTCCAACAGAATAATAAGAAATGGAATAACAACAGTTCTCTTCATGAATAAGAAAGAATAACACTCCTTACCGTTTTATAGAAGAGCTGAAATAAGAAAGTAGTTAAGTAGCAGAATACTTTTCTTCTCTCTCTCTATGGTTTCTCTCTCTAGAGTTCAGTGAATTCGTAAGAAATAATGAAGGAATGAGCTGCTATTTATAGAAAAATAGAATGCATAGTAACTAATCCATGAACGGTCCAGATTGATTATTTTAATCCGACGGTCCATATTTAAAGAAATTTTTTTTAAATAAAATATAATATATTCTATTTATAGAATAACTTTAATAAAGTATTCTGTTTTATATAAAAAGATGTTTCTGTTTTATTACGTTAATAATACGAATAAAACAAAACGTCATTATCGCTAAATAATTCATATTATTAAATGACAATAATTGAATCAAACTGAGTGACTTCTCACATAAGCATTAATAATCAATACCGTGTGCTACTATGCAACCATACGTATTACTATACTTTTACTGCCGAGTAGTTCAACAGTATCAATGGTAAAACTTCCGCCGTTATTTTTAATAAAATATTTTTGTCGTTTTCTCAATCCGACAATAATTCCGTTGTGGGGTCCACCAATGATTGTGTCGTTGTACGAATATTCCCTATTAAAACGAATATTCCCCAACCAATCGAATATTTTATAACAACTTGCGTACTTTGCAAAATTTATAAATATTATCCACAACTATAACATTATATCAAATTAACTCCATAATATTCAAAAATGATATTTATAAAAAATTCATCTTTATTTATAAAAGTTGGGGTCTTACAACCTTCTTTTCTTATGAAATTTCGCCCTCAAAATTAGGGTACGTACCTGGTATGTCGAAGAGGTAAGGATACCTTAATTTCATTTCAGATTCTAACTCCCAAGTCATTTCCTCAACATCGTGGTTTCTCCACAAAACTTTGACTTGAGGTATAACCTTGGAGCGTAGAATATGCTCCTTCTTATCTAAGATTTGAACATGAACTTCTTCATACGTCAAATCTTCTGCTATTTCGTCCGGTTCTAACTCAATAATGTGGTTCGGGTCTTCCACATATTTACGTAACATGGATATGTGAAAAACGTTATGAACACGAGACATACTTGGCGGTAAAGCGAGTCTATAAGCCACAGTTCCTACTCGATCGAGGATTAAAAATGGACCGATGAATCAAGGATTGAGCTTTCCTCTCTTTTCAAATCTCATAACTCCTTTCCATGGAGCAACACGTAAGAACACATGATCTCCTATATCAAATCCCACGTCCTTTCGATGAAGATCAACATAACTCTTTTGTCGATCTTGTGAGGTTTTTATACGTTGTCGGATCGTTTGAATCTTTTCTGTAGTCATACGTACCAACTCCGGTCCCAACAACGTTGCTTCACCCACCTCATTCCAGCATACTGGAGAACGACATTTTCTTCCATACAATGCTTCGAATGGAGCCATGCCAATACTTGCTTGATAACTGTTGTTGTAGGAAAACTCTACCAATGGTAAGAACTTGTCCGAACTTCTCTTGAAGTCAAAGACACAGAGTCTTAATAGATCTTCAAGAGTTTGAATAGTCCTCTCTAATTGTCCGTCCGTCTGAGGATGATATGCTGAACTAAATCGTAAATCCGTGCCCATAGCTTTTTGTAAACTAACCCAAAATTGTGAAGTGAATCTTGGGTCTCGGTCAGAAACTATGGATACTGGCATACCATTCAGTCTTACAATCTCGTTTATGTACATATGAGCAAGACGTTTAAGTGTATAAGTTTCTCGTATCGGTAAGAAATGAGCAGACTTGGTCAATCTATCAACAATGACCCAAATCGCATCAATACCTTGAGAAACCCTAGGAAGACCGGTAACGAAATCCATGGTAATGTGCACCCACTTCCATTCTAGAATTTCAAGTGGTTGCAATGGACCTTTTGGTACTTGATGCTCCGCTTTGACTCGTTGACAAGTTAGACACCTTGAGATAAACAACGCTATCTCTCTCTCTTCATATTGCTCCACCAAAATGTATGACGAAGATCATGATACATTTTGGTACTTCCAAGATGGATTGCAAACGGTGTGTTGTGCGCCTCCATCATAATTTCATACTTTAAATCAGGGTTGTTAGGAACACAAAGTCTGGAGTTGACTCGAAGTATTCCTTCTTCATCGATTCTTGCTTCCGGCATAGCACCTTCTTGCACTTTCTTTCTCATACGCATCAGCTCCAGGTCTGTAGCTTGAGCAGCTTTAACTTTGTCGATTAAAGTCGGTTCTACTCGTATATTCGCCATCATCACATGGGTCCCTGGAGTCTTTAATTCTATCTCCATCCTTTGCAAATCACACAAAATGGGCCTTTGTGTTGACAATATCGCACTCGTACTTGCATATGATCTTCTACTCAATGCGTCAGCTACCACGTTCGCTTTTCTAGGATGGTATTGAATGGTATGATCATAATCTTTCAACAGTTCAAGCCAACGTCGTTGTCGCATGTTGAGTTCCTTTTGAGTGAAGAAATATTTGAGGCTTTTATGATCCGTAAAGATCTCCACCTTCTCCCCATACAAGTAATGCCTCCAAATTTTAAGTGCAAAGACAACAGCTGCCAACTCTAGATCATGAGTAGAATAATTCCTCTCATATTCCTTGAGTTGCCTTGATGCATAGGCTATGACTTTTTTATGTTGCATGAGAACGCATCCCAACCCTTTGCTCGAAGCATCACTGTAGATGACAAATCCTTCTGAGCCAGATGATATTGTTAGAACAGGTGCTGCAATGAGTCTCCTCTTGAGTTCTTGAAAACTCTTCTCACATTCTTCGCTCCAACCGAACTTTGTATCTTTCCGAGTCAGCTGAGTTAATGGAGTAGCGATTCGAGAAAATCCTTCCACGAATATCCGATAATAACCAGCTAAACTAAGAAAGCTACGTACTTCGGTTACTGATTTAGGTTGCTCTCAGCTTTGAATAGCTTCAATCTTTGCCAGGTCAACAGATATTTCATGTCTTGATACCACGTTCCCAAGGAATACTACTTCCTCAAGCCAGAACTCGCATTTCTTCAACTTGGCATAAAACTTGTATTCACGAAGCTTTTGGAGTACCAGCCTCAAGTGTTGCTCATGATCTTCACGACTTTTGAAATAAATAAGGATGTCATCAATAAAGACGACCACAAAGTGATCCAAATATTCCTTGAATACCCGGTTCATCATATCCATGAAGGCAGTAGGAGCATTAGTCAATCCAAAGGACATGACTAGGAATTCATAATGCCCGTACCGAGTTCTGAAAGCCGTCTTTGAAATATCCTCAGTTCTAACCTTCAGCTGATGATATCCAGAACGAAGATCGATCTTTGAAAAGAATTGTGCTCCTTACAACTAGTCAAACATGTCATCAATACATGGCAATGGGTACCTATTTTTGATGGTGACATGATTCAACTCCCGATAATCAATACAAAGTCGCATACTTCCATCTTTCTTCTTCACGAATAGAACAGGAGCACCCCAAGGAGAAGTACTAGGACGAATAAAGCCAATGTCTAACAATTCCTGCAGTTGGATCTTTAACTTCTGAAGTTCAATAGGAGCCATTCGATATGGGGATTTGGAAATGGGTTTTGTACCGGGTTCAAGGTCGATACAAAATTCAATTTCACGCTCTGGGGGTAGGCCAGGAAGTTCTTCAGGGAATTTATTAACAATAGAAATATCATTCAAAACTGACGTATTTTTGTTTAGATCCGTGACATGAGCTAAGAAAGCTTGACATCCATTTTTCAATAAACGAATATCTTTATGGCTTGAGATGACATCGATTGATTTTAATGGTTTGGTTGCTTGAATTCGCATAATAGGTCGATTAGAAATATGAAAGCTAACAACCTTACGAAAATAATCAATTTTTACATGATGAGTAGTTAACCAATCAATCCCTAGAATCACGTCAAATGCAAGTATTTTTAATGAAATAAGATCGACAGGTAATGTGTGGGTACCAACTTAAACCAAACAAGACTTATAAACCATGGATGTAATGATGGTTTCTCCCAATGGAGTTTCAACAGATAAGTCAAAGTCTAATTTCTCCGGAATCAAATTTAATCGATGAGCGCAAGTAGGAGAAATAAAAGAATGGGTAGAACCTGTATCAAATAAAGTATAGACTTCGTTAGAGTTTATGATAAGCTTACCCGTGATGACCTCATTCGGGTTCCTTACTTTCTGGGAGGTCACAACAAACGCTCTCCCTTATACTACCGGTTTTGACTTTTCTGGGACGGCCTTTGGTGTCTCCATCTTGGCTGAACTTATTTTTGGTAAACGACAAAATAGAGCTAAATAACATTCTCTTCCACAATTATAACATGCTTTAGACGGCATCGCGCAGTTTGGAATGATGTGCCCCTCCCTTCCGCATTTGAAATATATGATAGGTGGTCGTTCTCCTTCCTTAACAACGGGTGCTGGTGCTGACGTCTTTCCATCATTGTTGAATCTCCTTTTCTTGAAATGACCATTCTTATTGTTTTGGCCCTGATTACCACCGAAGTGGTTACCATTTCTGCCATGTTGATTCCCTCCACGCTTGTTGTCACCGCTTCGATGACTGCTCTCACTGGTATTATCATTTTACCGACTGCTCTCTTTTGGTTGCGTTGACTCGTTATCGCGCTCCACTAACTGAGCCCTATTCAAAACATCTAAATACAAATACAGTTTATGAGAAATAAGATGTTGACATATCTCAGGTTTCAAACCTCGCAAAAACATTCGCGTCATTCGCTCTTCATTATCCACCAAGTGGGACGCAAACCGGGATAACTCAGCAAATTTAGCCTCATACTGCGACACTGTCATATTATTCTGCTCCAATTTAATGAACTCCACCTCCTTCATGTGACGAACACTTTCGGTAAATTATTTGTCATTAAACAGCTCTTGGAACTTCTCCCAAGACATCTTCAGTGCGGCAGGTTGAGTACGCTTAATCGATTCCCACCAGTAATCTGCCTCTCCTCGCAACATAAAGGCGACAAAGGGAACCTTTTTCTCCTCGGAGCATCGCAAGACATTAAATATCTTGGTAATCTGCTTTATCCATGTTTCCGCTATAAGTGATTTTGGCTCTCCCTTAAACTCTGGTGGTCCCAGCTCCTTGAACTGTTTAGCGATGACCGTCCGAGAGTTTTCAGTGTTTCCACCTATATTTTGGACAGGAGCCGCTCTCGTCTGCTGTTGCATAAACTGCATAAAGTTTCTGAACATTCCATCATTCATCATCTGGTCAGTGTTGTTGATTGCATGATGATTGTCACCTTCCTGATGCACATTATCCTGATTATTGATATGTGGTGAATCAACAGTCGCCTGTGCTCCATTGCTATTCTCAACATTCTCAGATACCATTTTCATATACTGCCACAAAATAAAAGTTAATTGATATGTCATATATTATCCTTATATTATGACCGACCAATTAAATACCATGCAAATAAACTTAGGTAGGTCATACTAGCGAAGGAATTTCCCGTCTCTCCCCTCCTAGTTCTATTCTCACATCTTAGCCAGGGATCATATCCCTAAGCTCTGATACCAACTGTGACGCCCCTAAAATTAGGTATACATCACCCATCTTGGGTTGTCAGATACATGGTACAGAATTCAAATACAACTTAATAATACAACTGTCGTGTTCAATACGACAAAATATAAACTGTGAGTTTGAATACAAATATTGTCTACTAGAGAGTATCCATACTCAAAAAGAGTCTTCATTACATTTATTAACACACTATTACATAGAATAGTGAGGACTACTAACTAATACTATCATTCAGACCATTACTCCGTTTCCCGACTTGCCCCAGCTACGTTCTCATTTCCTGAAGAGAACAGTGAAAGAAAGGGTGAGCTCAACTAGCCTTGTAAGAAATATTATGACTAAGATAATGTAGAATAAATTATCATTAGCCTTCAACAATGTTAAACTGATAAAATATAATAGACATCAAGTTTAACTGCAGCAGAACAAGCAATCCATTAAAAGAGTCAAGTAGAGAATAAAATCTACTATCTTCTATGATTTAAAAGGTTTTTCAACACTGTTATCGCTGGGACTCAGCTTAATAAAATAATCCACATCATCGAATCACCCCTGCACTACGGCCAAGGATATTCGTGTATTCATTAATGGTCATGATCATGCCAACAACTGTCCATCAATGCACTGCGGGCCAATGAGGACTTTTACCACATTATTTGTACATAACGGTCATGATTATACCGAATAATCCCTGGTCATAATCATACCAAGTCCATCTATGCACTACAGGCCACAGATGACTTTCACATTTTATAATCGTGAGGATGATGACAATGATATAAGAATTCAATAAAACAAGTTCAAGAATTAATTTATCCAAGAATTAACAACGTCCAAATTGTCAACATGATACTGCTTTGTGGAGTAAAATTCAAGAATACTTAGAAGAATATTTTCATAAAAAGATACTGGATGAAACGCAATTATCAAGGATATTCCACTAATTTCATGGAGTATAGAAGTTAAAACTTAACCAACTGAGTATAATAAAGAATGGAATAACAAAAGAAATCACCATGCATGCAATAGACCGCACAGACAAGTTATTCCAACAGTATAATAAATAATGGAACCAGGTCCAGCGTAAAACGCACAGACAGGATATTCCAACAAAATAATAATAAAGACGGAACCAGGTCCAGCGTAAAACGCACAGACAGGATGTTCCAACAGAATAATAAAGACGGAACCAGGTCCGGTGTAAACACACAGACATGATGTTCCAACAGAATAATAAAAGAATGTCACCAAGTATATGGTAGACCGCGTATACAGGTTATTCCAACAGAATAATAAGAAATGGAATAACAACAGTTCTCTTCATGAATAATAAAGAATAACACACCTTACCGTTTTAAAGAAGAGCTGAAATAAGAAAGTAGTTAAGTAGCAGAATACTTTTCTTCTCTCTCTCTATAGTTTCTCTCTCTAGAGTTCAGTGAATTCGTAAGAAATAATAAAGGAATGAGCTGCTATTTATAGAAAAATAGAATGCATAGTAACTAATATATGAACGGTCCAGATTGATTACTTTAATCCGACGGTCCATATTTAAAGAAATTTTTTTTAAATAAAATATAATATATTCTATTTATAGAATAACTTTAATAAAGTATTCTGTTTTATATAAAAAGATATTTCTGTTTTATTACGTTAATAATACGAATAAAACAAAATGTCATTATCGCTAAATAATTCATATTATTAAATGACAATAATTGAATCAAATTGAGTGACTTCTCACATAAGCATTAATAATCAATACCGTGTGCTACTATACAACTATACGTATTACTGTACTTTTACTACCGAGTAGTTCAACAGTATCAATGGTAAAACTTCCGCCGTTATTTTTAATAAATTATTTTTGTCGTTTTCTCAATCCGACAATAATTCCGTTATGGGGTCCACCAATGATTGTATCGTTGTACGAATATTCCCTATTAAAACGAATATTCCCCGACCAATTGAATATTATATAACAACTTGCGTACTTTGCAAAATTTATAAATATTACCCACAACTATAACATTATATCAAATTAACTCCATAATATTCAAAAATGATATTTATAGAAAATTCATCTTTATTTATAAAAGTTGGGGTCTTATAATAATATTATTCAAATAATATAAATTATTGATCTGATAATGGAGATATTGTGTAGTGACAATTATTGAAACAACAATAATATAAAATATTAACGTAGCAATTATTTAATCAATAAAATAAAATATTGAACAATAATTACTGTAATAATTATTGAGTAGTGCCTTCTTACGTAAGAATCCATAATTCAACAATACTGTGTAATACCGTGTGCTACTGTGCAACCACGCGTATTACTGTATTTTAACCACCGGGTATTCCAACAGTGTTAATGGTAACTACTACGCCGTTATTTGTAAAAACTCAAACTTATTGTTTTCTTCATCCGGCCGTTTTTCGTTATGGGGTCCACAAATGGCCGCGCCATCATACGGATATTCCCCGATAGTAAGAATATTCTTCGACTAAATGAATATTCCCCGACAATAATGAATATTTTATAACAACTTGCTTATTTTGTAAAATTTACACATTTCACCCATAACCAAAGCATTATATCAAATTAACACCTTATTATACAAAATAATAATTAGAGCAAATCCGATTTTATTTATAAAAAAGTTGGGGTCTTACAAAATCTCTGCTCATACAAAGGTTTGTACAACTTAGCCGTCAGATGAGTCCTCAATTAAAACTCCACCTAACTCTATCATGTTCTTAACTTAATCTTTGCTCAGTATAAACTTTCCGTATTTCATCATTTATAACTCCTCGTTAGTTTACCTCGTACTATTTCATAGTACCTTCTCGTTATAGCATCAAGCTATAATCATTCAGTCATTACAGACCATCTGTTATTTCAAAACATAATCTGATCACGTCATGATCTTATTCTACAATCATCTTCCCTTATAATTCTTCTTTTATTTATAATTGTTTTAGTTTTTATGATCTTCCTCTCTCTCTAATCATGTTGTCTTTTGATTATTCATCTAAGGTGTTTCTTGATATTTTACCTTTTCAGGTTCTTCTTTGAATCTATTCATATTATCTTAACTTATTTTATAAGCATTCTTTGAATTTTCATTAATTAAACTCGATATGAGTTCAATCTTATTAGCTTAATCATCTTCGTCTTGTAGACATCGTCTATTTAATAACACTTAACATCTTATTATTGGAGGAAGGTAACTCCATATTCATATCTTTTAAATACCTCAAGATTCCTCTTTGAATCTTCTCATATATATTTTTATCTCTTCTCTATACATTTGTTAAATTTATTTCTTATTGTTCAAACTCTAATTGAGTTCATCCTTTACAATCTTCACCTTTCTTCTCTAAGGTTATAGCTTAAGGTACTCCTACCTAAGGTTTATAACCTTCAGCTTTGATACCAACTGTAATGATCCCAAAATTCATACAATTCATCTCTCAACTTCAGTCATTAAAAATACGTCCAACTTCTGATTTTACATCTTTATTCGATGTTAAACTTGTTAAAATGCGGAATAATTTAAACTTTTTTATCTTCTTACTTTAATTCCCTAAATCAAAACCTTTATCATCTACACATCTCTGAATCAAATTTATTTCTGATTCGCTTTATCAGAGTTATTATATAAAATCTTGCATTTCAGCTCGACAATCCTTATACATTGGGTAGCTTAAACTTTACAACTAAATATGAAATTTTCACATCATAACTTATCAAGTACATATCTCAAAACCTTAAACATGGTTTAAAAAGAATAACAACTATAGCTACAATATTTAATCTTCATGCATTGCATCTGATCCATGTCATTCTGGTAGCACATAGCGTTACCTTGAATCCTTAACCTGGAAAAATAGTTATTTGCAAGGTTGAGCTCAACGGCCCAGCAAATCTAATATTTTTCATGCATCACGTAGCACATAATAACGCGCTCAATATACATCTTATAATCATTGGACTAACATAACATACATGCTGCAGTTCGTATAACAAGTATAAAGATCGAGTTCCTTACTCAATCAACATTCTTTACTCAATCAATGTAGTCATAAATTAACTTTAACGTTTCGTACTTTCAGCATATATAACACATCATGCTCTTTGCAATAAAGATTTAAAATAGTTCATCATCAAGTTTACATAGCAAATAGGAACTGAAAGACTTGGCTTGATCGTTGTTTACTAACAATAGTTTAACAACTTATAGCTATCTGCACTTCACGTACCCTACACAATTATATAATCATGCACATCAACTATTAGTTACACAACAACGTATAGTAGTTGTAATGTAAACTTTACTATACATCTCATAATCATTCATGTTAATCAATACACAATGTTCAATTTGATTGTCTTAACTTTCGACTTCTATCTCAGTCTTTATTTCTTCTTAGTCATACTCGAAGTTTATTTAAGTGTTTAAGTCTTGCTAGGACTCCTTATTGGTTTTATATTAACCCCATTCCATATCTTATAATGTTCAATTCAGTTGAATTGAAACACTTTTTACATTTATTAACACTTGTCACGGTGTTTCGACGTTCATTTGTCACACGCCCGATTCGTCTCTCTTGTGTATGCTTAGTATGCTTATACAACTTATCTAATACATCATTTATTAATGTCAAGCATCATTATATGTTCTAATACAAATGTTTTATAACTTAAAACAACATCCTTTATCATCAGAAGCACTACACTTGCATACATGTATGCCCGACGCCCTCCGATTACCTCTAAATGCACATCAGTCCCAAATATGGCCCCCTTCTAACAACCTCAAATCGAAACACTTAAAGTGTAATATCCGAGATTTTCTATGTAATTTAATAATTATCAATAAACGATCTTATATTAAACTTTTGGGTGATTTCATTTATTAGATGTATATGTGTTGTACATATATGTGTTATTTCAAGATATGTGATGAGATGTATTTAAATGGTTGGTTTAGTTTTATTTAACTGTTTAAATTGATTAAGTAGGGAATTAATTTAATTATTATGTGGGTTAGTATTAAATCATGAGCTGGAGTTTGGAGCGAAATTTAGAGGTGCAGACTGCGTATTCGAGTTCGGAACGTCGAAATTAGTCAGGATAGACTATAACCACTAAAAGGGTCACGGTTGACTTTTTGGTAAAGTCAACCAGTTGACTTTTTCGAGGAAAAAGTCAACTACAAATTTCAGATGTGAATTTGACTAAACGGATAGTCCCATGACGTCCGAAACGTCGATTTTAATAAGAATCGATATAAGTTTCACAACGTTCGGCTACGAAGGGCAAAATGGTAAAAGTAATTTATTAATTGATTAATTGATTATTATAATGTTTTATTTAAACAAGTCAGCAGCTGGTGGAACCCTTGTGACTCATGAATTGGGACAAGGGAGGGAGTATACGAATATTACATAATAGCTAGGGAGGGAGTACTTTATTTTATTCCTTAAAACTAAAATCCTTTCATTTTCTCTAACTCCCACATTCTTCCTATTAATTAACTAAATTATTGTATTATTAAGTATTGTGAGTAACTAATAATTAGAGTTGGGAGTTATGGGAGTTAGGGGTTATGGGAATCAAAAGACTCTATTAAGCTATACATATATACACATCACTCAAACATCCTTTTCTTTTAAGAAAATTCCACCAAGTGAGTAAACATGGAGAGAAATTGAGAGTGATAGATAGTCTGGTAGTATTCTGGAGTTTTGGGGAGTCTAAACAAGCAAGTGAGGAGGATTTTCAGAAGCTAAACAAGAAGAAATTCACATCAAGTAAGCAACTCATAACTTTTATATGTTTTTAAGGGAAATAGCTAGAAAATGCCTCTTAATTGCTAATTTATTCAAATCATTGTAATTTACTGAGTTTGTTTTTTGTAATATGTTCAGACATGTTAGTAGATGGGATCTGGATAGTAGGAATCGAATCCATGCATGCTAGAATCAAAATCATATTTTTTGTCAAAGTTGGTTAAAAAGTATAATATGTGATTTTTGGATTTTTCGGAGCCTTGGATTCGTGGTTTATATGACTCGATTAGCGTATGTAATAATTTTATAAAATAGTATGTAGTATGAAGTCTAATCTATCCCAAATTTCGTTAGAATAGGAGTTATAATGAGCAAGTTATGAAAATCGTAAGCAAGCATGTTCATAACAAAATCTGCTGAAAATCTGGAATTTCTAGATATTTTCTAAGTATAGAACCAGTGCTGGCACATTTTTCTATGCAGTTGGTTTGTGGTCTTAGCATGCTAGTTTCATGAATGTTATATTTTTGTAAAATACCTTGCTGTATGAAGTTTATTGTGTCCAAATATTATGGTCACATCATCTGTAGATTAGTGGGAATAAAATCGCAAAAGTGGCTTCAAGAAACAAAAATTTGATGTCTTTCTTGGGACTGTTTGGATCAGTCTGTCTTGGGGGCATTTTCGTCCACTGTTTTGTGCTATAAAAATTCTGAAAAAAATAGAGTATTAATATAAGAAGATATGAAGGTCCTGTAAAAATTTGAGAATTTTTGGCAATACGATTTGATAGTTATGAATTTTACGGCTAAGGATACTATTTGAAAAGATACCCGAATAACTCTCTGTGTATAAGTCCAACAATTACGAAATTTTTACTGGAAGTACATGTATATAATAGGAGTTAACCCTGAAAAGTTCAGAATTTTTGGAGCTAATCTCGATTTATGAAAAGTCTGAGAATATTTGGCTATTATAGACTATTTAAAAATAGTCGATGGAATTTAAAAATTTCGGAAAAAATATATGTTCAATGTGGGACTATATTCTACAAAATCCCAGAAAAAAAATATTTTTGAGACTGATTTGGTATTTTTCATATAAATGATGTTATATGGATAAATGAGTTTAATTAAATATGTGATGTCATAATTATGGAAAATGAGGTTTTCCGACTTGAGACCCTCAATCATATTTTATGCAGATTTTTTTATGGAGGTTTTGGTCCAAAAAATGTCAGAAATTTATGTTTCTCATATTCTTTTATTTAACCACGTGGCCTATACGTAGTAACATGTTATGTAATTGAATTGTAGTTGAATATGTGCGGGTTTAATCATCTTATTAAAATGAAAGGGAACCCTTACACTTCGAAGTGGTGTTCGAGAACCAAATTGCTTAACGTGACACATGTGAATAGGTTACGTGAAGGGCTGGTAGATAGCGGCAAATTGTAGAAGACGTATCAGGCAAGTTTCTTACCTTATTTTTCATTATGAATTTATTAAACTCTTATTCAGTTGATTGCAGCGATGGTAAGTTTGGGCTTATGATTAATTAATCATTCGTGCAAGCTCCTTTATTATAAAGGTCTATAACTTCAATTGTTTTGCGAAACCTTATTGATGATTATTCAGTTCCTATTGCAACTAATATGCTTTAAAGTTCTTATTCCCTTAATGAACTATATTCAGGTATGCTTTCTAGCTTTCGTTCCAGCTAGATGTTATTGATGCAAACATAGTATATTGTTTAAACAATTCAAATCCTTTGAAGCTATTTAATGTCTACCAATCCAGACTTCTTTGGTGCGGTCTCGCATGATTACTAAGATGAACAACCCGAATAAAAGGGCAAATAGATGTCGGTCAAATAGTCCCATTTATGCTTATGCAGTTTAAACTTAATACTTGTACACAATGTAGGGTACGATAGGCTGATCACCTGGAGTACTTGCAGAGACCGTTTACAATCTATTTGATTGTTAAACCGTTTGATAGTTTTCGATGAAACAAAGTAATGTTCAGGGTATTCTACACCCCTTAGTATGATATTGAGAATTCTTCAAATCTAATTGTTGATATTCTTGCCTAACACTTGATATTTCTTTCAACTGTTGAGATTTAGCTATTCAGATGATTTTACTCCTGACATATGTTTTCCATCTATTCTATATACTTGATGGGCAATTTGTGCTCATTTTTGCTTAAACCTTTTAGTTAAGGCTGATAACGCTGAGGGCTCGGGTAAGGACAACGGAAAGTCTAAGATGAAATTATGAGAGTTACTTATGTAATAAGTTATATTTTCGCATATGATGTAATGTAGCGATAAACGCTAAGTTAAAGTTTCAGTTTATTTAAGGTTGTAAAGACTTGGGACTTTATTTTGAATAAGTATGTAATAGTTAATATTATTATTATTATAGTTAGAGTTTCTTAGATAGATGATGATATATGTTGTATCATGAGCACCATGTCCTGTAATCGATGTTACACGAATTTGGGGGCGTCACAGGTTGGTATCAAAGCCATAGGTTATAAACCTTAGGTGGGAAACCTTAGACTATAACCTTAGGTATGTTAGTGGAGAAAATAAGGAGATGAACTCACGTAGAGTTCTAGGGGTTGTGTCAAATCTATTTTATTTTCTAAAAACAAAAACATTTATTTTAAAATACTAATCGAGTTATTTTGTTTTGTTTGAAGGATGTCAGGAGAAGAGGAGGTTAGAGATATCTACGTTGTGAGTGAGCAGTTGGTGACAGCTATACCTGAGCCTATAGCTGAGGCAGCAGCTGACTCAGACCTAGTGGAGTATCCTGACGAGGAAGAGGAGCCCGAGGAGGACTCCGAAGAAGCACCTGAGGATACTTTGTTGGATGAGTTAATGGATAGGATTACGGAGTTGGACGATAAGGTCCATGAGTTGGAGGAGCTGTATCAGGGGGAGCATCAAGCTGCAGCATTGCTTGAGGTATTGGTGCACTACCTGATAATTAGGAACGGGGATCTGGCTGACAAGCTACGGTCATCAGACCAGAAGGCGAATAGGCTAGAGGATGAAAAAGAAGTTATTAGAACCCACTTGGGGCATACCATTAATGGGTTGGAGTCAAGGATACAGAGTCTTCAAACCGACAAGCAGATCATCACCACATTATGGGAAGATGAGAGGATAGACCGTGTTCGGGCCGAGAAGCTAACTGATGAGTTAGAAGGAGAGGTGAGAGATATGAAGGTTAAGATAGACAAGATGAAGTACGCGTTTAAGTCAGCACATGGAAGGTTCTAGCATAGGGTGCATCACTTTCCAAGTAAGGAGCACCGGCCTAGACATGTGATAAGCTGAGGGCTGGTACTGGAGATAGCGGATGAGGAGCATGAAGACGCCATTAGGCGGGGCTTTTAGTTTATTATGATGAACTTTTACTACTAGCGTATAGAACGCTTATCTATGAATAAAAAGCTTGGTTTCGATTTTTACCAAGTATATTGCTTTAAAGTGATGTAAATGGCTTAATGCCATAAGATGATAAAATACCATGGGTGTTATGTTTATAAATAATTATGCTTTTATTTAATTATGTGATGTGATGATTAAGTTCTCTTCTTATGAATGATATATTCTGTAGAGTAAGTTGTAAAATAATAACATTAAGTTCATTTTAAACAGATAGATGGCTAGAGGAAGACGTCGTCAAACAACCCGGTCAGGCGGTAATGATGGGGATCCACCGAACCCTATGCAGCAATTTGTAGACATGTTAGTGGGGGCACTTCAGAATCGAACCTCGAATGCCAATAACCCTCTAGCGGCCCAAGTGGCACACTTTAAGGACTTCAAGAGCGCGGGACCCCCTGAGTTCAAAGGAACCACTGAACCCATCGAAGCTCAAACTTGGGTCAAGGAAATCAAAAAGGCGTTCGTTATCGCCCGAGTAGGTGATGATCAGAAAACAATCTTTGCCACTTACATGCTGAAGGGTGAAGCCAACTTCTGGTGGGAGGCAAACCAGACCAAGGCTGGAGACGGTGTGATACCTTGGGAAGGGTTTAAGAAAATCTTTTTCGAGAACTATTTTTCGGTTAGTATGAAGAGTCGCATGGAAATGCGATTCCTGGAGCTGAAGCAAGAAGACATGACAGTACCTCAATATGCTGCAAAATTTAACGAGCTGGCGAGGTTCGCGCCTCACCAGGTCGACACTGAGGAGGGAAAAACGAGGAGTTTTGAGCAGGGTCTCAAACCATGGCTATATAGCAGACTCTTAGTGTTACAGACGAATAGCTTCGCGACTCTCCTGGGAAAGCTATAATCACTGAGGGTGGAAGTGAGGCCTTGATGAAATTTAACAAGGAAAAAAAGAAGAAGAATGAAAGAGGGAATCGTTGGGAAGGTAGCAGCAGTAGTGGTGCAAACAAGAGGAAGTGGAACAATATAACAGTAGCAGCAACAATTTCAAATTGGGAAACTCTAGGGGAAAACCAGGGGAAGCAAAGAAGAGAACTGAGGCATGCAAGGAGTGTGGGAGGAATCACTCGGGGGCATGTCTAAAAGGGAAGAATGTATGTTTCAACTACGGGCATGAGGGGCACATCTCTCCCGATTGCTCTACACCAAAGAGAAATGGATGCTTCAACTGTGGAGCATTGGATCATCAAGGTAAGGAATTGCCCAAAGAAGAACACAACAAGAGGAAATGGAGGAAGGGGACCAAGCGGTGGAAATCTCATGATTAGTGGACCACCAACTTAGAATCAACCAACAGCTAGGACTTTCAGCATGACAGTTCAGGATGCGATCGCATTCAGGGACGTGGTTTCAGGTATCATTCTGATTAATGATATATTTGCTTACATATTATTTGATTCGGGTGCTACTTGTTTCTTCGTATCGCATGAATTCTCCCAACAGTTAAACTTACCCCAGGAAGAATTAGAATATCCTATGAACATTGAAGTTGCTAATAAGGTAATAATTCCCGTTAGCCATGTCTATAGGAATTGTGTTGTAGACATCAGGGGATATAAGTTACCTGTGGATTTAATTCCAATTTAATTAGGAGAATTTGATGTAATTCTAGGAATGGATTGGTTATTTAACCATGGAGCGATGATAGATTGCCAGAAGAAGTGTATGAACCTTATGACTCCGGATCTGTCTAAGGTAGCGTTCTATGGAAGTAGGTCACCGAGGCACTCAAGTTATCTGACGATGATGCAAGGAAGGAAGTTACTAAGAAAGGGATGTGTAGGATATTTGGCCCATATCGTCGATACGCAGAAATCAGGGATAGAGATGGGACAGATACCAATAGTGAACGAATTTTCGAATGTATTTCTGGAGGAATTGCCAAGACTTCCACCGAATCGGGAGGTCGATTTCATTATAGATTTAGTGCCGGGTACGGCACCAATTTCGAAAGCCCCTTACAGAATGGCACCGACAGAAATGAAGGAGCTGATGGTACAGTTACAGGAGTTATTGGATAGGAAGTATATTCAACCGAGTGTGTCTCCTTGGAGAGCACCAGTTTTATTTGTAAAAAATAAGGATGGATCGATAAGATATGTATCGACTATCGAGATTTGAATAAGGTGACGATTAAGAACAAGTACCCGTTACCTAGGATAGATGATCTGTTCGATCAGCTGAAGGGAGCGAAATATATTTCCAAGATCGACTTGAGGATAGGATATCACCAGTTAAAGGTAAGGAATGACGATGTACCTAAGACAACGTTCAGGACTCGTTACGATTACTATGAGTTCCTGGTGATGTCGTTCGGGTTAACAAATGCACCAGCAGCGTTTATGGACATGATGAATCGGATATTCAAGAAATACTTAGATAAATTCGTAGTTGTGTTCATAGATGATATCCTGATCTATTCAAAGGCTCAGGAAGATCATGCGGAACACTTAAAGTTAGTGTTGGGGGCGTTGAGGAAGGATAAGTTATACGCAAAATTCTCGAAGTGTGAGTTCTGGTTGGAGAAAGTTCAATTTCTGGGTCACGTGATCGACAAGGACGAAATTTTCGTGGATCCAGCGAAGGTGGAAGCGGTTCAAAATTGGGAACAACCAAAGTCATCGACAGAAGTAAGAAGTTTCTTAGGACTGGCAGGCTATTATAGACGGTTTATCTAAGATTTTTGAAAGATAGTGGGAACGTTGACGAATTTAAAGAAGAAGTCGGTAAAATTTGTCTGGACGGAGACGTGTGAAGAGAGTTTTAAGGAACTCAAGAAAAGACTAAGTGAAGCACCAGTGTTGTCTTTACCTGATGATACAGGTGACTTTATGATTTTCAGTGATGCGTCACACAAAGGACTTGGATGTGTGCTTATGCAATAGGATAAATTTATTGCGTATGAATCGCATCAATTGAAGGATTACGAGAAGGGATATCCTACACATGACCTAGAATTGGCAGCGGTAGTATTTGCCCTAAAGATATGGAAGCACTATTTATATGGTGTAAGGTGTAAAATATACACGGACCATAAAAGTCTGAAGTATATCTTCACGCAGAAGGAGTTGAATATGAGACAGAGAAGATGGTTGGAGCTTATAAAGGATTACGATTGTGACATCTTATATCATCCGGGAAAAGCTAACGTGGTAGCGGATGTGCTAAGCAGAAAAGGCAGTGGTAGTTTGGCGATGCTAACAACTCAAGAGGAGTTAATTAAGGAGATGGCTAGATTGGAACTCGAGATAAAAAGTCTGAGGGAGCCAGAGGGGAAATTATTTGCAATGGAGGCTCATTCGACTCTATTGGACAAAATCAAGGAAGCACAAGGCAGCGATGAGGAATGTGTGAAGGTGAGGAAAAGAATTTCAGATGGAGAAGAGCTTAAATTAATTATGGGTGGTAATGGACTATTAAGATTTGAGAAGAGAATTTGGGTGCCAGGGGTGTCTGAATTAAAGGAAGAAATCTGGCAGGAAGCTCATAGCTCAAGTTACTCAATCCACCCGAGAAGCACAAAGATGTATCAGGATCTTTGCCAACATTATTGGTGACCCAATATGAAGAAAGAAGCCGCAGAGTGCGTCAGCAAGTGTTTAACATGCCAGGGAGTCAAAGTGAAACATCAGAAATCGAGCGGGTTACTTCAACCTTTGGAAATTCCAGAATAGAAGTGGGAGCATATCACGATGGACTTCGTGGTAGGACTTCCAACTACGCAGAAGGGTTACGATGCAGTATGGGTGATCGTTGATCGATTGACCAATTTAACGCATTTTTGCCAATTAAGATCAGATATACCTTGGATCAGTTAGCAAAACTTTACATCAAAGAGATTATTTCCCGGCACGGGGTACCTGTATCAATTGTGTCAGATCGCGATCCGCGGTTCACAACAAATTTTTGGAGAAGTTTTCAAGAACGCATAGGAACGCAACTGAGGTTGAGCATGGCGTATCATCCTCAAACAGATGGGCAAAGCGAGAGAACTATTCAAACGTTAGAGGACATGCTGAGAGCATGTGTTATGGATTTCAAAGGAAGTTGGGATGACCACCTACCGTTAGTGGAATTTGTATACAACAACAGTTATCACACTAGCATCGGTATGCCACCTTATGAAGCTTTATATGGAAGGAAATGCAGAGCGCCATTGTGCTGGGATGAAGTGGAAGAACGACAATTTCTAGGGCCAGAATTGGTGTAGCAAACTGTAGATGTGATCAAAACGATACGAGCGAGACTAGTCACGGCTCAAGATCGACAGAAGAAATATGTTGATCAATATCGGCAACAACGAGACTTCGATGTAAGACCCCAACTTTTATGAATAAATATGAATTTTCTATAAATATCATTTTTGAATATTATGGAGTGAATTTGATATAATGTTATAGTTGTGGCTAATATTTATAAATTTAGAAAAGTACGCAAGTTGTTATATAATATTCGATTGGTCGGGGAATATTCATTTTAATAGGAAATATTCGTACGACGACACAATCATTGGTGGACCCCACAATGGAATTATTGTCGAATTGAGAAAACGACAAAAATATCTTTTTATAAAATAATGACGAAAGTTTTACCATTAACTGTTGGAATACCTGGTGGTTAAAATACAGTAATACGCGTTGTTGCACAATAGCACACGATCTTGCATAGTATTTTTGAATTATTGATTCTTACGTAAGAAGGCACTACTCAATAATTGTTACAGTAGTTACTGTTCAATATTTTTTTGGTTCAATAATTGCTACGTTGATATTTTATATTATTGTTGTTTCAATAATTGTCACTGCACAGTAGTTCCCATTATCAGGTCAATAATTTATATTATTTGAATAATATTATTAGATAACATTATTGGCAATGTCTAGAAAGTTCTATCAAGGAGAGGTTTGGTAACCTAATTGCGCGCCAGTAAGGAAAAATCCTTATTGGAAAGCCCCCTCTTTCCTGAGAACGGCATGGTTGCCATAATTATGATTCTGTAATATTATTTGTGAATAATTAATTATTGATTTATATGATAAGGACATATAAATTTTTATGTCGATATAAATGAAGGAATTAATGTTGTGGTGTTTTTTCGGAATGGATGTATTAAAAATCAAATCAGTGTTCTTAAAGCTCTATTACGTGAGTTATAATTTTGTTCCGACTATTGGATCGTTGTGATTTTTGGATATGTTATACATATATAAGTTGAGTATATGTCCACAAATTTTGAACCTTTAAAAATTAGTGTATGATTTATTATGAATTTTAAGAGGTGTTGAAAATCATCCGTTTGTGAATTTCGGATATTTTTTGTATAGAATTTGGAAAAACTTAAAGCTACAAAGTTGTAGACAATTCGATTTCGTGTGGAATGGACATAAAATTCATATTTTTCTGATAAAAGGGCTATTTTATATGAATTACTGAAGTTTTGAAAAATAAAATAATTTTTATTAAAATTGGGTGGAACCCACTTTTGTTTTTTGAAAACATGTGGGCTGCTATATTTTTCAGAAATGGCATGCTGGTCTTGGTCATTGGCATGCGTAGAAATTTTGTATAAATAATAATATTATTTTATTATTTAGTCTCCTGTGGCGTTCTAGCATTTTTCTATAAAATAGGCGCTTATGTTAGAATTGAAAATCATACCAGAAACAAGTTTTCTTTCTCTCTATATTATCGAGCATATTTTTATAAGTATTTAGATACTTTGAGAGTTGCTATTCAGTGCAAGTTTTCTTCGGCTTTACATCCGATATTCTGATCAGAAATACTGTTATTTTGAGGTAAGGGATGTTATTTTTGTTCAATATTCGCTTGAAATATTATTTTCTTCCATACTCTATAGTATGTAAGTAATATTATTTCATTTCAGATTTCGAATTCTATATTCGTTTTATTAAAATTTTGGCTTCTATACTCCATGAAATTAGTTGAATATCCTTGATATTTGCGCTTCATCTAGTATCTTTTCATGAAAATATTATTCTGAGCATTCTTGATAAGTTTAAACTTTTTCATGCCGGAGTACTATTTATGATAATTACTATTCTCGAAGTACTATTCACGGGATACTATTTACTCGAGTACTATTCACCCAGAGTACTATTTATGATAAAAATTGATTCGTTTTCGGTCCAAATTATTTTTGGTGCAATATTATTCTTGAATTTTACTCCACAAAAAAGTATCATGTTGATAATTTGGACGTCATTGATTTTCGGATAAATTAAATTATAAATCTTTAAAAATTTATCCTTGAACTTGTTTTATTGAATTCATATATCATTGTCATCATCCTTATATTTATATTATGTTAAAAGTCATCTGTGGCCTGTAGTGCATAGATGGACTTGGTATGATTATGACTAGGGATTATTCGGTATAATCATGACCGTAATGTTACAAATGATGTGGTAAAAGTCCTCATTGGCCCATAGTGCATTGATGGACAGTTGTTGGCATGATCACAACCATTGATGAATACACGAATATCCTTGGCCCGTAGTGCATTGATAATTTGTGGTCGTGATACTAATGAATATCCTTGGTCGTAGTGTAGGGATGATGTGGATTATTTATTAAGCTGATTCTTAGCTATAAAAGTGATGAAAAACCTTTTAAATCATAGGAGATAGTAGATTTTATTCTCTACTTGACTCTTCTAATGGATTGCTTGTTCCGCTGCAGTTAAACTTGATGTTTGTTATATTTTATCAGTTTAACACTGTTGAAGGCTAACGATAAATTATTCTACATTATCTTAGTTATAATATTTCTTACTGGGCTAGTTGAGCTCACCCTTTTGCTTTCATTGTCCTCTTCACGAAATGAGAACGTAGCCGGGACTAGTCGGGGAATGGAGTGACGGTCCAGATGATAGCATTAGTAGTCCTCACTATTCTATGAAACAATGTGATAATAATTGTATTGATGACTCCATTTGAGTTGAATACTGTCTAGAAGACAATATTCGTTTTAAAACTCTCAATTTATGTTTTGTAGTATTTTACACGATAGTTGTATTATTAAGCTGTATTTCAATTTTGTACCATGTATTTGGTGACTCAAGATGGGTGATGTATACCTATTTTGGGGGCGTCACATTCGACATCGGCACTTATATGTTCTTGAAAGTGTCACCTTGGAAAGGAAAAATGAGATTTGGGAAGAAGGGAAAACTTAGTCCCAGATTCATAGGACCCTTCGAAGTGTTGAGGCGAGTCGGTGAGGTAGCTTATGAAATAGCTTTACCTCCGGAGTTAGAACATATACACAACGTGTCCCACGTTTCAGTCCTACGACCCTATAAGCAGGATCACAAGCATGTCATAGAGTATGAACCTATTCAGTTTGAAAAGGACTTAACCTATGAAGAGGTTCCAGTGCAGATAATCGATAGAAAAGAACAAGTGTTAAGAAAAAAGATAATATCTTCTGTTAAGATAGTATGGAGGAACCACAACACCGAAGAGGCTACGTGGGAACTCGAGGAGAAAATAATGAAAAATTACCCTAATCTTTTTGTTTGATGTGTAATGATTCCGAGGACGGAATCCTTATAAGGGAGGGTGAATGTAATATCCGAGATTTTCTATGTAATTTAATAATTATCAATAAACGATATTATATGAAACTTTTGGGTGATTTCATTTATTAGATGTATATGTGTTGTACATATATATGTTATTTCAAGATATGTGATGAGATGTATTTAAATGGTTGGCTTAGTTTTATTTAACTGTTTAAATTGATTAAGTTGAGAATTAATCTATTTATTACGTGGGATGGTATTAAATCATGAGCTGGAGTTCGGAGCGGAATTTAGAGGCGCGGACTGCGTATTCAAGTTCGGAACGTTGAAATTAGTCAGGATAGACTGTAACCACTAAAAAGGGTCACGATTTACTTTTCGGTCAAAGTCAACCAGTTGACTTTTTCGAGGAAAAAGTCAATCAGCTGACTTTTTCAAGGAAAAAGTCAACTACAAATTTCAGAGGTGAATTTAATTAAATGGATAGTCCCATGACGTCCGGAACATCGACTTTAGTAAGAATCGATATAAGTTTCGCAACGTTCGGCTACGAAGGGCAAAATGGTCAAAGTAATTTATTAATTGATTAATTGATTATTATAATATTTTATTTAAACAAGTCAGCAACTGGTGGAACCCTTGTGACTCACGAATTTGGACAAGGGAGGGAGTATACGTATATTACATAATAGGTAGGGAGGGAGTACTTTATTTTATTCCTTAAAATCAAAATCCTTTCATTTTCTCTAACTCCCACATTCTTCTTATTAATTAACTAAATTATTGTATTATTAAGTATTGTGAGTAACTAATAATTAGAGTTGGGGGTTATGGGTTATGGGAATCAAAAGACTCCATCAAGCTATACATATATACACATCACTCAAACATCCTTTTCTTTTAAGAAAATTACACTAAGTGAGTAAACATGGAGAGAAATTGAGAGTGATAGATAGTGTGGTAGTATTCGGGAGTTTTGGGGAGTCTAAACAAGCAAGTGTGGAGGATTTTAAGAAGCTAAACAAGAAGACATTCACATCAAGTAAGCAACTCATGAACCTGTATATGTTTTCAAGGGAAATAGCCAGAAAATACCTCTTAGTTGCTAATTTATTCAAGTCATGGTAATTTAGTGAGTTTGTTTGTTGTAATATGTTTATATATGTTAGTAGATCGGATCTGGACAGTAGGAATCGAATCCATGCATGTTAGAATCAAAATCATTATTTTTGTCAAAGTTGGTTAAAAAGTGTAATTTATGATTTTCGGGTTTTTCGGAGCCTTGGATTCATGGTTTATATGACTCAATTAGCGTATGTAATAATTTTATAAAATAGTATGTAGTATAAAGTCTAATCTGTCCCAAATTTTGTTAGAATCGGAGTTATAATGAGCAAGTTATGAAAATCGTAAGCAAGCATGTTCATAACAAAATATGCAGAAAATTTGGAATTTTCAGGTATTTTCTAAGTATAGAACCAGTGCTGGCACGTTTTTCTATGCAGTTGGTTTGTGGTCTTACCATGATAGTTTCATGAATGTTATATTTTTGTAAAATACCTTGTTGTATGAAGTTTATTGTGTCCAAATATTATGGTCATATCATCTGTAGATTAGTGGGAATAAAATCGCAAAAGTGGCTGTAAGAAACAAAAATTTGATGTCTTTCTTGGGACTATTTGGATCAGTCTGTCTCGGGGGTATTTTTGTCCACTATTTTTTACTGTAAAAATTCTGGAAAAATTTGGAGTATTAATATAAGAAGATATGAAGCTCCTGTAAAAATTTCAGAATTTTTGGCCATACGGTTTGAGAGTTATGGATTTTACGGCTAAGGACACTATTTGAAAAGGTACCCGAATAACTCTCTGTGTATAAGTCCAAAAATTACGAATTTTTTACTGGAAGTACAGGTATATAAAAGGAGTTAACCCTGAAAAGTTTAGAATTGTTGGAGGTAATCTCGATTTATGAAAAATCTGAGAATATTTGGCTATTATAGCCTATTTAAAAATAGTAGATGGATTTTAAAAATTCCGAAAAAAATGTATGTTCAATGTGGGACTATATTCTGCAAAATCCCAGAAAAGAAATATTTTTGAGACTGATTTGGTATTTTTCATATAAATGATGTTATATGGATAAATGAGTTTAATTAAATATGTGATGTCATAATTATGGAAAATGAGGTTTTCCGACTTGAGACCCTTAAGCATATTTTTTGCAGATTTTTAATGGAGGTTTTGGTCCGAAAATTTTTAGAAATTTATGTTTCCCATATTCTTTTATTTAATCACGTGGCCTATACGTAGCAACAAGTTATGTAATTAAATTGTAGTTGAATACGTGCGGGTTTAATCATCTTATTAAAATGAAAGGGAACCCTTACACTTCGAAGTGGTGTTCGAGAACCAAATTGCTTAACGTGACACATGTGAATAGGTTACGTGAAGGGCTAGTAGATAACGGTAAATTGTAGAAGACGTATCAGGAAAGTTTCTTACCCTATTTTTTATTATGAATTTATTAAACTCTTATTCAGTTGATTGCAGCGAGGGTAAGTTCGGGCTTGTGATTAATTAATCATTCGTGCAAGCTCCTTTATTGTAAAGTTCTATAACTTCAATTCTTTTGCGAAACGTTATTGATGATTATTCAGTTCCTATTGCAACTAATATGCTTTAAAGTTCTTATTCCCTTAATGAACTATATTCAAGTATGCTTTCTAGCTTTCATTCCAGCTAGATGTTATTGATGCAAACATAGTATATTGTTTAAACAATTCAAATCCTTTGAAGCTACTTAATGTCTACCAATCCAAACTTCTTTGGTGCAGTCTCGCATGATTACTAAGATGAACAACCCGAATAAAAGGGAAAATAGATGTCGGGCAAATAGTCCCATCTATGCTTATGCAGTTTAAACTTAATACTTGTGCACAATGTAGGGTACGATAGGCTGATCACCTGGAGTACTTGTAGAGACCGTTTACAATCTATTTGATTGTTTAACCATCTAATGGTTTTCGATGAAACAAAGTAATGTTTAGGGTATTCTACACCCCTTAGTATGATATTGAGAATTCTTCAAATCTTATTGTTGATATTCCTGCCTAACACTTGATATTTCTTTCAACTGTTGAGATTGAGCTATTCAGATGATTTTACTCCTGACATATGTTTTCCATCTATTCTATATACTTGTTGGGTAATTTGTGCTCATTTTTGCTTAAACCTTTCAGTTAAGGTTGATAACGTTGAGGGCTCGGGCAAGGACAAGGGAAAGTCTAAGATGAAATGATGAGAGTTACCTATGTAATAAGTTATATTTCCGCATATGATGTAATATAGCGATAAACGCTAAGTTAAAGTTTCAGTTTATTTAAGGTTGTAAAGAATTGGGACTTTATTTTGAATAAGTATGTAATAGTTAATATTAATATTATTATTATTAGAGTTTCTTAGATAGATGATGATGTATGTTGTATCGTGAGCACCATGTCTTGTAATCAATGTTACACGGATTTGGGGGCGTCACATAAAGAATAAATTTGTAGGTCTATTCATTTTCTTTCCAAATCATCCTGAATCGCCTCAATCGGAGTTCGTATAAAAAAGTTATGACCGTTTTACTACAGGCGGTAAAAATAGTCCAACCTGACAATTGTTCCAGTGTTGCAGTGCCCCAAATAGATATGGGGACAGCGCTGCAGCACCCCCTAGCAGAAAGGTGCGCGATTTGTTTCCAGTTTTGCTGTTCTTGAGAATTTTAAACCCTTTCTCCTACCAACCTTCATAACTCGAGTTATAAACATTCAAATTAGTCCGTTTTCGATTCTATGGATTCGTAATTCATAGAACTACAATATACCAAAAAAATCAACACCTTCCAAACACATTAACAACCATTCAAATGACCCAATTTTCAAAGTTCATGTCAATTTTACATTGAGAAATTTAGCGTAATCATTCACCACGAACTTGTTAGTCAACCAATTAAATCCGTTTAACTTGCATTGTTTTCATCTTTTCAAGTACTACCATATTCCATCATCGATTTAAAATATACAACATGGATTCATCATCAATTTTAGTGTCAAAGTAGACTAAAACATATATTTTAACCCAAAACCAAACTCTTCTTATTTAACACCAAAAACACCAATTTGCTTTATTCAAATCCAACTATGGATGATATAAATCATATTATATATATATATATATATATATATATATATATATATATATATATATATATATATATATATATTAACGCATATATCAACTTCTCAACAAATTCGCCATCAAGATCCACTTACAAAGACTAACTTGGAAAAAACAGAAACTGAGAATTTTAAAGTGAGTTTATTACCTTTGATTCCTTGTTAGTCTTAGATGATGAAGAATTTGCTTACTTCCACTTGCTTTCCAAAGTTTTCTCCCTCTTAAGATTCACGGAGAATTCTTTCTCGCTCAAACCCTCTTCCTCTCTTCTTCTTCTTCTCTATTTTCTCTATTTTCTCTCTTAGACTAATAAAATAAACATAAAAACTACGTGACTTGTCAGTTATACACACGAGTCTCAGCAGTTACAAAATGGGAAGCTCTCTATGCCTTATTTGGTTTAACCCAATTAACCCTCAACTTATTTATTTTAATCATTCACTTATTATATGGTTCACAAATGTCACACTTAGTTTGATTAAATTAATTAACCAATATAACTCTAATTTTATTTAACAAATCACAATCTCTTTAATTTAATTAATTAATTAAATTAGAATATTTCTCATTCCATCAATATTATCACACTATAAATAATTATCCCAAAACCATTCATGTCAAATGTTTATTTCATTCCATAAATATTCTAGCTAAAATATTTATTATATTCGATAAATATTTTAACTATTTACAAAACTCACAAGGTTACTACATTAAGATATATATATATATATATATATATATATATATATTAATCTCCCATTTATTAAAATAAATATATTCGCATTAATTTATTATTTTAATTAAGTGAATTACTCACATTATTTATGAGATTTAATTCATAATAAATTTATTTCCATAAGGCATAGTAATCAAATTATATTATTCGATAATATAATTTTCAACTTAATTAAATTAACTTAATTCCCTTTTCAAACAATTTTATTTACCTTCTTCGATAGTTAAATTAAATTAACTACTAAACCTCATTCTCCCAAATATATATATATATATATATATATATATATATATATATATATATATATATATATATATATATATATATATATCTCCTACATTCACACCAAATCACATATTTCACAATATATAATACATATATACACATACTCAAACTCAAAATATCTTATAATAAGAATTTTATTTATTAAATTCTTATTTAAATAATTTTTTAAAAAACCAGGTTGTCACACCCCTCATCTTTATTTTCTGTTAAAGTAGTAGGATAAATCTAAAACAAATCACTCTTTGTGGGATCGATCCTTGCTTACTATTATACTAATTATTTGAATTTATGAAGTGAAAGTAAAGTTAATTTTGAAGTGTCAACGACTGCTCCCAATAGGGAATGAAAAAGTAGCGGTAACCGTGTTTCACAGAAGTCGGGGGGTGCCTAACACCTTCTCCTCGCTTAAGTAAGCTCCTAAACTCTATGAATCTCGGGTTCCAGACCAATTAAACAGAGTCACATATTGGGTCATATTGCGAAACCCTTTCAAAAATCCGGAAAAGTTGGTACATCCTATTGAACTCATACCAAATGGCGACTCTATCTAATTTGGCCCAATCACATAAAATCAATCTTTGTTTAAATCGTTGTCATTTATGTCCGCCCTTTCCTAAAATCTCATCCTTAAATAAATCAACCTAGCAAAATACAAATGGATGAGGAATCAGAATTTCCCAGCGTCGACAGGTGGAAACTCTGCTGGGGAATGTTAGAGGGCTTAAGCCGCATTTTAATCTTTTTAATTCCCTTTTATCTACATTCTGTGATGAATGCTTTCTTTACAGTGCTTGTGTGTGAATGAATGCATTATTTCCAGCGCTTTATATTAGTGCTTCACATAATGTCATCATATTGTATACGGTAAAGCGCGATGAATGTATGTGAATGTATGTTGTATGATTCCTCCACATGGAGGCAAACCCTTCGGTGGCTGATTACTGGACTCAAGAGGAGAATAATCTCAGGAAAGGCGCTTCTTAGATCGGCTGTAATTGGAAGATCGAACTCATTCCCGTATAGTAGATTGTGATAATCTAGGAACCTTCATGTCGAAAAGCCCGTAAGAGTAACCCTAAGATAGGTCAGCCATTGATAAACCCAACGTGAAGGGAAGTCTCTTCATGCCCCGTCTATTTTAATTCCTGTCAAAATATCAAATGTCAATTCCTGTCAAATATCAAATGTCATACTTGTCATTTTTCCTGTCATCTAAACAACTGACCCCAATTTTGCAGGAAAAGAAAAAAAAAATTAATCTCTTGAAATCCTTAGCTTGAACTACATAAGACCTGATCTCCCTCCATTTATGGGAGTACGTAGGCAGCAATCTATGGTGCAGTCTAACCCTCAAAAAAATAGCTAAACATTCTACCTTACAGCCCAAACACCAATCCCAAGACACCAAAGTCTACTGATGAGTGGGTCTTATACCTACGAATCTGGTATTGTTAAGCTTAATAACTGTTATCTTCGAGTTTATTTAGTATCTTTTTATTAGTTTTTATGTTTATTTCTTATATGATGGAGCTGGAGGAACAAATTGGTCATTTGGGAGTAGAAAAGATTACAAATCATTAAAATTGGAGTTGAGTGGCATTTTTATAAATATTTGGTCCATGCCTAACGCCTAGTGAGCTTGAACTATACTAAACCTAGCGCCTAGTGCGCTAGGCCACACCCAAAGTTGGGTTGTTTTGTTGCAAGTTGGATTTTAAAAGCCAAATAGGAATATGGAGAAGGGGTGGACTAAAACAAATAGGAGAAGATTTCAGAAAAGACGTATGAATGATTTTATCAAGAGATTTACAGAGAGAACAACAAGGGAAACACGAAGGATATTTTAGTGACTAAAGATCAAGTGGAAAATTAGGAGCAATCTGACAAGTTCTTCTAATCTTTTCTTTAATTCTTATTCTTTGTAATTATATGAGATGTTTGAATTATTAAATTGGATGATATTTTCCTTTATTATCATGAACTAAATTTTAATTAAGATTACAACGAAACTTGATATGTAGTTTAAATTAAACTTTCCCATTGAATGAAAGTTTGGTTTTATATAATTATTTATTATATCTTGCATGTATTGATTAATTGTTTGGCCTATAATTATTATGATAATCTATATAAAATTAGAAAATAAAGTATAGATTTGGATCTGGATATAATAACATATGTTCATTTAATTTAATTAGGGTTAATATGATTAACGTGTAGGATAGGAATATACTTATGTGTGTTTTGTATCTATTGAAAGAATTTGTGCGTAAAACCCTAATTAACTTAATTCACATTGGAATATAGTGAGTTGATTGACTAGAGTGTTTTTTGTAATTATGCGTCTTAAAGAGCGGATTTAGGAGGATTTGTTCACGTGTCTTTGGAAGAAGTGCGTGAGTACTATAAAGCATTCTTGGATAATGATTTATATTAATTAATTGATTTGAATGGGAAGTAAATTGATTTAAATGAAATATCAAGAGAAGTTGTAATATTAACCTATTAAATCTGCAGTCAATCTTGTGAATTTTGATCTTAATAATTAGTTTTGTTAATTTTAATTTTCATATCTCATTTATTATTTCGTAGTTTAAAATAAGATTATTTGCATTGGAATTGGTAATCGATAAATATTAATCTATTTCCTCGTGGGAATGATACTTATCTTATCATTGTATTACTTGTTGACCACGTATACTTGCGTGCATTCATTGATTGTGAAATCAAGCAACAAGTTTTTGGCGTCGTTGCCGGAGAAATTAGTTTATATTTTGTCATTATTAATTTCAATCAAATTAATCTTAATTTAAACGTTTTTTTATTTTATTTCTCTTTCTAGTTTAATTCATTTTCAGGTACTATGGCTGAATTTGATTATCAATGGCCTTATTCGAGAATGACTCAGCTAAGGGAGGGAGGGAATTATGGACTCAATGAATTTTCAGCACAATTTATGACACTTTCGAGGAAGATTGACGCACTAGCATCATAACATATTCCAAATGTAGCAGTGATATGTGAGTATTGTGCTAGAAACCATCCGAGTCATCAATGCGCTATTAGTTTCGAGTCCGTACAGTATAGTGACAACTTTGGTGATTACCCCAATAATTATGAATATTCCATGGCGATTACCCTAACAATTATGAATATTCCAGTAATTATCATCATGAGTGGGGGAATTCGCTAAATTTTTCATGGAGCGATGACAATCTAGTCCAACCCTTTGCTCCAAGCCAATCATACACTCCTAAATTACAAGTTCAAGTTCCTAATTATGAAGAAGACATGATGTCAAACATGGAGGGACTTATTTACAAGTTCATGGTTTTGTTTGAGAACCAGGTGGGACAACTTTTCAACATCATCACCAATAGCCCTCAAGGTGAAGTGTCAAGCAATATGGTTCTCAAGACTGGTGGATTGCCCGCACTAAATTTGGAACCGGATGAGCCAAAAGAAAAGGATGTGGAAAAGGAGGAGACAAGTGGGGAGCAGGAAAAGAAAGTCGCCAAAGATCTAGCCTTGAGTTCCGACATTGATGAGCCAATTTTGATAGTGCCCCATGTATCTTTTCCACCAAAGTTTAAGGATTCGGCTATATTTGCAATCTCATGCCCAATAGGTAGTCATTTTTTCGATAAAGTTATATGTGACATGGAAGCTAGCTTAAAATTGGTGCTATGGTGTGAAGAGAAAGGGAAGAGAGATGAAGAACCAATTTTTTTGGAAAAGCTTCAACGTAACAATTCGTTTACAGATATAATTGGGAAAATGCCTAGTTATTTGAAGTTTTTAAAGGAGAATCTACCTATAAAGAATAAGCTAGGTGAATTTGAATCGATGGTCTTTAAGCTCTTGAAAGTTATATTATTACTAATGGATGGAGGGTTCCTCAATTATCAAAGGGGAATTCGATAGAGAAAATTGAAGCAGTCGGGCTGAGGATATTACAATAAGTGTTATCTGGGAGGTAACCCATAATTCAAATCAATTTCCATTAATTTTTAGTTCAATCAAATTATTTTAAGTAGTATAGTTAGCTTTTTTTATAATATTAATTGATATCGTAGTAGTTCTTGCACCAATTACAATGTTATCTGCAAATTGAGATTTGATATAGGTTATTTGATTGTAGGGAATAACATGCTAAAGTTTGGGAGCTATGGGCAAGTTTGACAAGAAATAGTTTACAAGTTACCAAGCCTTTGAAAGACATGTTTGACATAATGAACCCAACGGCAGCTCCATACCAGTTCCCACCTCCTCCACCTTTGTCTGTGTACCCACCACCTGACTTAGCCCCTGAAGATGAGTATTGCCTCGATCTTTCAAGAATGTCCTTCGTGCCTAACTTTTTAATCTTTATACAATGAGGGCATTGCATATGTTAAGTTTGGGGGAGTATTCTTTTAGTTGCATGTTTATTTAAGTATTGTAAGGCATGTTGCATGATAGTTTTGCATTTTAGGTTGTTTTACATTTAGTTTGACATTAAGTTGCATGAATTAAGTGATAAATGATGTAGTATCTAATTTTGGCCAATGAAAAGACTGGATTGATAGTTTTGCTTTAACAGAATTGAAAATTGATGCTAAGTGAAGGCTTTGATTGTAGACTCTTGTCTGAAACTCAGGTTAACAAGGAAAACATTTTATTGAATATTTAGTCAATTTGAATTTAAATCTTTACATAATTTACTTCTGGTAGGAAAATTTAGGATAAATTTGACAAAGTTAGTAAAGCATCTGTGATGGAAAAGTCAAGCAAGAAACTATGTTCGGGGGGAATCTTGGGATATCTAAATATATTAAAAATTTATAAAAAAATTGGCTTAGTTTAACTTTGTGGCCATTGTTACTCAGACAAGTAAGCCCTTGGGGTGTCTCTACACCCAATGCCTTAAAGCCAACTGGTTTGGGAGTCGTTGGTGGAAAGTTCGCTAAAAGGGAAACTTTGAAAAGCCTAAGGGAGTTGAGCATTGCACAAGTTAGAAAAAAAAAGTAATAATAAATTATAATCACTAGACTCGTTTTGTGACACCCCCCAAATCCCGGTACTTCATTACCTCAAGATTTGGTGTTCACGTAATCAAAATATTCATTTCTAACTACCCAATCATAATAGAATGGAATAATAAAAGGAAACCTGCCCATACAGGATTAAACTTAAATAAAAGAAATCTCCCAGGTTATCTAACCTTTACAAACATTCATTTATTCATGCGGAATAATTAAAATAACATTCATTACAATCTTTAAACAAGTCTGAAAATAAACTATTCAATCTATTACAGGTCTTTAGCATTGTTTTATCTTTCCTTTCCCTTTACTAGTGCTAGGTACATCACCAGTTTCAACCTTAGCTGTAAGAAATTTTACAGGCAAGAGTGAGCAAACAAGGCCCACTTGAAATAACAATAAGTAAATCAGTTAACTTTACATCATGTACCAACATTAGGTTTAATAGAACTGAACAATAAATTCTATTACTTTTTAAAAACTTTAATCAATTACTGAGGGTCTAATGACCACGAATCTTGTCCACAGTTATAAGTAATTTTTCAACTTAAACTTTAACAGTCATAAGACTATAAGGACTTCACGTACTTAGGGGGATCAACCCTTCGTACAATATATTGTGCACAATCATTTCAACGCTAAGCGTAACCTCTTATAAAAGAGTTGTTCTTCTCAGTATTTAGAATACAAGTCCGTACCAAAGTGAGTTTGGTTTGGATACATCATGGGGTAATTTAGAATTCAACGGTAATCAACTAAGGGTTAGTTGATTACAAACAACATAACTGTATACTATGGAATAATCATAGTTGAATTGATATTTATAAACTAACATCATGCTTTAGGAATAATTTAATAGCATAATCATGGAATAATCATAACATGCATCCTCATAAACCAATAGATACACGAGCTTAATCAACAATAAATAATCTAACTCTACGAAAGTGTAAAGTTAGCAATTTGTACAATTGAAATGGAATTAAAGCGATAATGTGTTTAACGAATTCAAACTTGCACAATGAAGTTTTGAGTTAGAGAACTTGCATAAGTATAACATAACAGTGAAAAGTAACCTTGCTGAATAATAAAGTAGAAAAGGTTAGGGAACTTGCATAAGTATAACATAACAGTGAAAAGTAACCTTGCTGAATAATAAAGTAGAAAAGGTTAGGGAACTTGCCTCGCGTGTAGGTTAAACAATTACTATTCACGTTCACCCCAAGTCCTACACATACCATATGCATTGATAATACATATTAGCTACACTAACATTACCTTTATGAGTTCCTTTATTACTCTTAGTATAGCTACTAACTAAGTTTAAGTTTAAACAACAGCACATCTTTCATGAACATTATTTTTTTTTAGCTTTATTACAACTACCTAAATGATCATGCCATTGCACCACATGTACATTCACAACTTGATACAACATCCTAATACATGTCCAACATGTTATCATTAAGTTATACTAATACCCAAAGGGTTGCACCTGCATTCGTACATCCCGACGCCCTCCGATTGGCTCCAAATACACAACAGTCCTAAAGATGACCATTTTTACTACTGTTAAAGACCTCAAATTAAAAAACTTAAAGAATGAAAGTTGTAGGTCTACTCGTCCTCTTTCCGAATCATCTTGAATTACCTAAATCGGAGTTCGTATGAAAAAGTTATGGCTATTTTACTACAGAAGGTCAAAACTGCCCAACTAGGCCACTTTTCCGGCGCCGGGGCGCGGAACAGTGGCGCTGGGGCGCGAGCATCGGCGCTGGGGCGCGAGCTACGGCCCATTTTGGCGCTGGGGCGCGAAAATTGGCGCCAGGGCGCGAAAATTGGCGCTGGGGCGTGAATTTTGACGCTGGGGCGCCGAAACTCAGAGAAACCAACCACGAAGAACAGAGCCAAAACTACTGTCTTAATTTCTTAACAACAATTCACCCCAACAACATGTATAAATAATATAACTTACACATAATTGCTATCAATCATCCATATATCCATCACCAATCATTAATTATCAATACCAAAAACTAATTCTTTGAAACACTGTGTTTTAAAGTAAAAATCCATTGATGAAATATAAATTACAGTGAACGAAAATTTCCACTGTTATCAACAAATTTTGATTCCTTTGAAATACAACTATACCAACATAACAAATTAACATGTATAGTTCAATTCCTTAGTTAGCATACAATTTATAGAATCACATACAAATACTAAATTAACACAACTTAAACCATAATTTTAGAAAATTAAATACTAGAATAACATATTTTAGAACCCAAAAACTCCATTTTTGATATTTTTCATAAAAATCAACACTGTGATTTTTGTTATTCAACCAAAACAGAAATTTCAAAGCATCATAATTATGTTTTTACATCATCTAACAATTCTAACAATCAATTTATCCATTTAACAACTATTAAAACCTTAATTTCTATTTTAAAATAGCCATATTCATACATATTGTCATATGAACACTCTGTAATATATTTTCTTCCACAAAACGCATATATGCATGAACTAATTTCTCTATAATCATATATAAGTTCATAGAACAACCATATAATCAATAATCATGCCAAACCATATACATAACAACAATTTATCTTTTATAAAATTTTCACAGAGACTTTTTGGGAAGAAAAAAAAAACTTTTAGAGCTTACAAAAGAAAAGATGGCCTACCTTGGATTATGAAGAAGATGATACTCTACTCTTTGATTATCAAGCCTTTTCTCCAAAACCTGAAAAACAACTCTCAATTCTCTCAAAATCCTCTCAAACCTTTCTCTGTGTTCTTCTTCTTCTCTATTTTCCTTCTTCTGAACTCTTTTCTCTCTCTAACATACGTACTAAAATATAACGTATATAATTATAATTATAATAATTGTATATTATAAATATAAGATATATAACTGACATCAGTTAAAGGTTTTGAAAATCAAAAGCCATAAGGCTTGTTTGGTTAGTCTAAATAAAATAACTCATTAATCTTTATGCCTTGTTTGGTAAAACTCAATTAGATAAAGAGTTATTATGCCATAAGACATGTTTGGTAAAACCACATTAAACTCTTTTAATTTATTTTGGTAACTCCTATATAGCAAGGTTATTAGTCACACCTTTATTAAATTAATAAATCAATTAAACGTTAATCTATTAAATTACTTTAACACATAAACAATTATAATTCTTTTTACCATTACAATTTCATTTAATCAACTAACATTTCAAACTACAATTTCTCATTTAAATATTATTATTTATTTAAAATCATTATAAGCTCTCTAGCTTATTAAATTAAACTCCATTATTATAAAATCTCATAATAATTAATTTATTTAGCTCCTTAATTATTTACTCAACAAATAATTAATTAAATCACATCAACTCAAATTGCCATATAATTCAATAAATATTTAATATTGCCAATAAATATTTAATATTTAATATTTAATTATTTATTCAACAAATAATTAAATAAACCACATCACTCAAATTGAACAATTATTTATTCAACAATAACATATCCAATAAATATTTATATAAATCAATAAATATTTATAACTTACATTTAAAAAAATATGGAATGTTACACGTTTAGTTTTGTGGCCTTTGCTAATTGAGTTATTATATCTGTAGGGGTGTCTCAACACCTAGTGCCCTAAAGCCAACTTGTTTGGGAGCTATTGGTCGAAAGCTTGATACATGGGTAGCTCTGAAAAGCTTAATAAAACTAGACATTGCACACGTCTCTGAATTAATAAAGTATGATGTAATAAACCTGGTTGGTACCCCTTTGCTTAGAATTTTCTTGTGTTAGTCTGACTGGATGTATTTACTGACATAGTTATGTAAAACTCAACTTTCTTTCTAAGAAGGTAATTATGTGGGTGATTTGAGTTGTGATTGATCAGAATAATCTATTTTCACACACATACACACATCATGGGTGATTATATGTATAATTGATGAAGTGATTAGAGTTAGAAATTTGGCATTGGTTGAATATTATATGTATCTTTGAGGCCTAGTATTGGATGCAATGATTATTTGGTCATTTGATTCGTATGCATATAGATAGCTTGCATTGACATTATTACATTGCTTGGGGACAAACAAATAATTAAGTTTGGGGGTATTTGATGAATGGGTTTTATACCTAAGAATTTGATATTGTTAAGCTTAATTATTGTTATATTCAAGTATTTTTAGTATCTTTTTATTGGTTTTTATGTTTTTTTCTTATAGGATGGAGCTAGAGGGACAAATTGGTAATTTAGGAGAAGAAAAGGATTAAAAACAAGTAAAATTGGAGCTGAGTGGCATTTTGGTAATTACTTGGTACATGCCTAGCGCATAGTGCGCTTGAAATATACTAAACCTAGCGCCTAGTGCACAAGGCCACTCCCAAAGTTGGGTTGTTTTGCTATAAGTAGGATTTTAAAAGCCAAATAGGAATCTAGAGGAGGGGGTGAACTAATACAAATAGGAGAAGACTTCAGAAAAGATGTATGAAGGATTTTATCAAGAGATTTGCATAGATAACAACAAGGGAAACACAAAGGATATTTCAAAGACTAAATACCAAGTGGAGAATTAGGAGCAATCTGACAAGTTCTTATAATCTTTTCATTAATTCTTATTCTTTATAATTATATGGGATGTTTGAATTATTAAATTGCATGATGTTTTCCTTTATTACCATGAACTAAATTTTAATTAAGATTGCAACAAAACTTGATATGTATTTTAAATTAAACATTCCCATTGAATGAAAGTTGGTTTTTATTGAATTATTTATTATATCTTTCATGTATTGATTAATTGTTTGACCAATAATTACTATGATAATCTATATTAAACTGGAAAATGGAGTATAGATTTGGATCTGGATATAATAACATATGTTAAATTAATCTAATTATGGTTAATATGATTAGCATGTAGGATTGAAATATACATATGTGTCGTTTGTATCCATTGAAAGAATTTGTGCGTAAAACCCTAATTAACTTAATTTACATAGGAATATAGTGAGTTGATTGACTAGGGTGTTCCTTGTAATTATGCGTCCTAAAGAGCGAATTTAGGAGGATTTGTTCAAGTGTCTTTAGAAGAAGTGTGTGAGTACTATAAAGCATTCTTGGATAATTATTCATATTAATTAATTGATTTAAATGGTAAGTAAATTGATTTAAATGAAATATCAAGAGAAGTTGTAATCTTAACCTGTTAAATCTGCAGTTAAGTTTGTGAATTTGGATCTTATTAATTAGTTTTGTTAATTTTAATTTTCATATCTCAAACATTATTTCGCAGTTAAAAATAGGATTATTTGCATTAGAATTGGTAATCGATAAATATTAATCTATTTCCTTATGGGAATGATACTTTTCTTATCATTGTATTACTTGTTGACCACGTATACTTGCGTGTATTCATTGATTGTAAAATTAACCAAAATCTAAACCCAAGAAAAACCCTTAAAGTCGACGACCCATGTTGAGAAGACCTAACAACACCTCAATGTCGTTCCATCAAATTCGACACAAGTCCTCGAAAGAAAGAGACATTGATACATTAAGACAGCCAGTCACAAGGATGAAATGGCAATCATTATAAGATTCTACCCTTCAGCAACTCATCAACCCATGAAATGCAAGAAGACTTTATCTCCTTTTGACATACAGAAGTACATGGGCGACCGTCGTGGCAAAGTGTGTCTCATACCCAACAACTTGGTCCTCGAGACAAAAGCCACAAATCAAGCCTTATAGATCGAACCAAGCCCGATTGAAGCCGCTCATCACAAAGTAAGACGAGCTCTTAGATCTAATGCAATGGAATTCGATGGCATCTAGACATCAATCCTCAAAATTGAAGCAATAACATACCGATATATCAAACATTATCATCAACGAGTATAGATACAACCCAAGGCGTTCACAACAAAACATTGACTCAACGATATAAGCAACTATCTGATGGCCCCTTTAAGGACCTTCAAAGAGCTGACACCCTCAATACAAAACCTTCGTCAAATCCGAAGGAAATCATCAAAGACAAGTGTGCCACAAAGTTAGAAATGATGATTGGGACACCCAAACATCAAAGCCTATATCCACTTCCTGTTCACCATTTGGGTCAGGAGGCAAAAGACTCTTGCGATCTCGACATCTTATCAGCCCATCTGTCAAACATACAACCAAGCAACTACCCTAGACGACAAGCAAGATTGGGGCAATTTCAGAATCAATGAAAACCTGATATTGGAACCCTTAAAATAAAGAAGACAGTGACAATTTCAAAAATAGTGACAACTCAACACTGGGGCATTTATAGACCATCCTAAAAAGGAAAGTGCACCAGTTGTCACCATCAACATGGTCCGTCATCATCAGAGTTTCCCTTTTATCATTTCACGAGAGATTCGGTACGATCATTTGGTCTTTTCCAATCATAATTTTCTTAGAATACAGTTATCCATATGTGAGGTACGACTCTTTCAAATATTTATTTATTTTCCATTTACATTCACTAGCGATGATAGACATGTTAAGTATAGATAAATCTTACATTAGAATCTTAGAAAAAGGTTTTATAAGAGAATATTTTATTTAACTTGTTATGAATTTCGATAAGCGTCTGTGGAGCAAGAATCATGGGAATGATTAGAGATTTAAGACCATTTAACTTTTTGATAAGGCACAACATCCTAGTTCAAACTGCTTTTTGGAGCAGACTAAACCTCATATGCATGTTTACACCTTACGATTACCCTGACTCTTAGTTGTGGCGTATGAAACTATGACGACAACGATGATGATTAATGAAAAGATAGGAAATAAGTAATGGCCAACCTAATGTCTTGAATCGTGGCCTGGGTTACTCGACTAATTAAGCATAAGGGGTGTCTTACACCTGGTGCCCTAAAGCCATCTGGTCTGGGAGTCACCGGCTCAACGCTCGCTAAATGGGTAACTTAGAGCCTAAGAAAATGAGCATTATAAGAGGGGAGAAGGCGAAACTTGAGAAGATCTAAATCATGGCATGGGTTATTTGAGTAATTAAGCCTGAGGGGTGTCTTTACACCTGCTGCCCTAAAGCTATCTGGTTTGGGTGTCACTGGCCCAACACTCGCTACATGAGTAACTTGGAGCCTAAGAAAATGAATCTCACAAAATTTTAGGCAAGAAACAAATAAAGTAGACCATCTAACTTGTCTCGAAGTGTGGCCTTTGTTACTCGAGCAAGTAAACCCGAAGGGGTGTCTTTACACCTAGTGCCCTAAATCCGTTTGGTTTGGGAGTCATTGGTCAAAAACTCGTTAAATGGGTAACTCTTAATAGCCTAAGAAAACGAGACAAGTTAAGCGAGAGGAAAGAAGAAAAAAGGAAATATAGAGTCAAAACGATGAAAAATTTTTGCGAGATTAGAATGAGATCATCTAAAGTCATGAAAGAGAAACCCCTGCTAAGGGGCGTCACTCATAGTGCATATGTCATATGGAGTCAATTATGTGAATAACAACGTCTAGAACAAAGATGAAGTATATCTAATAATAGGAGATAAGTGTTTTGAATCTGATCCTACCCATGCACAATTACCATAGTTGCTTAAAAGTTATTTTGTGACTTCATCACTTGTTAACTGAAAATTTCGTCAAAATGGAAATATAAAAATATAAAAATAACCTTGAAGTTAGTGATTCACAACTTCCGTAGAAAAAAAAATCATTTTTTATAATCAATTTCAAGGTCTTTAGCGATAAGATAAAAAACTCTATGTATGCGAGCATTCGATTTCATGAAATGTAATGTCATATGCCCTATTGACAAGATTATACTAATCTTGAAGGCCCAAGCCGTCAAACTTTTTCTCATTCTATTATTCATCTGACATGCAAGATATTACTCACCAACAAAGCGAGTTTGTTATATGAATCCCTGGTAACAATGTCCGAAAGGGATGGGGCATTTTTACGATGCTTCAATGGAAGGAGTCTAAGCTGGATCGAGTTCTCATGAAAAGAAATAAGGGGACTCCTGAAAGAAATTGTGATAATGAAAGTGAGACACAGATGCCCAGTGACTAACAAAAGGTCTAGCAAATGAAATCTACATTATCAAACATGTCAACCTGGGCCAAGTCCTCATAAGTCGAGGCCTCTACACCGAAGTTCAAATATGGGCAGTAAAAGAACGACCGCATCCTTCATAGACGTCATTAGTACTTGGGTCATCAATCAAGCCAATATCAAATCCAACAGGGTCACAAGTAAAAAAAGCTCGCCCCTTTTTATAATAAAAAATCAAACTTTTGGAGTCAACCCCATTGTAGGCATAGACATCGGCATTAATCCTGATGGAAATCAAACTGTTGGAGTTAACCCCAGCGTAGGCGTCAGCATCGGCATCAATCCCCGATGGAAATCAAAATGTTGGAGTCAACCCTAGCGTAGGCATTAACATCAATCCCCGATGGAAATAAAACAGTTAGAATCAACCCTGGCGTAGGCAGCGGCATCGATCCCAGATGGAAATTAAAGTGTTGGAGTCATCCCCAGCGTAGACATCGACATCAATCCCCAATGGAAATCAAACCATTGGAGTCAACCTTAGCGTAGGCATCGACATCAATCTCAAATGGAAATCAAATCATTGGAGTCAACCCTAGCATAGGCATCGACATCAATCCCCGATGGAAATCAAATCGTTGGAGTCAGCCCCAGCGTAGGCATCAACATCAATCTCCAATGGAAATCAAACCGTTGGAGTCAGTCCCAACGTAGGCATCAGCATCGGCAACAATCCCCAATGGAAATTAAACCATTGGAGTCCACCCCACAACGTAGGCAACGACATCAATTCCCGATGGAAATTAGACCCTTGGAGTCAGCCCCAGCGAAGGCATCGGGAATGTCCGGTGGTGTAAGCTGCTGAGAAGTATCTTTAACGAAGGCATCAGAATTACCCGATGGTGGTGATGTGATTTTCGATGCAATATGTGATTTATGGTGCGATTTGATAAGTGATTTGCCATGTCCAAAGGGCGATTTGTGAAAAGTGCAATTTGTGAAGTGAAATTTGCAATGTACGAAGTGTGATTGGGAAAATATGAAGTACAATGTGCGAAGTACAATTGGAAAAATATGAAGTGTAAAGTGCGATTTGCGAAGGGTGATTTACGGTATGCGAAATGCGATGTGCGATCACTGATATGGGTTTTGTGATTTACGAAGTGCGATTGGAAAAATAAAAAGTTGATATGCAAAGTGAAATTTGCAAAGTGCGATTTGTAATATGTGAAGTGCGATGTGCGATGATATGTGATTTGTGATATAATCCATGAAACCATCGGCAAAACCCGGTGATAGCAGTATAACAATCAATCTCCACTGCAGACGAGAGTAACCTTTTAAAATTTTAACACTCATATATCACTACATACTCTTTATACATGGCAACACATCATTGGATGTACATTGTCATATTTCAAGTGTCTAGTTATTTTTATCATGTTCATTTCATTACGTTGCATAAACATGACAAAGAGGGGCATCTGTAGACACTCAAAATTTTGTTTTCCTGAGACTAACCATGTAGGAGGGCAAAAATGACTTTTTATACCCCCAAAGACAACCCTGAGGGAAGAAAATTTAACTCCCGAAGACAACCCTGAGGGAAGACAGCTTTAACCCCGGAGACAACCCCGAGGAAAGACAGAATTGACAACAGTCAAACCCCAGAAACAACCCTGTGGGACAGCCAAAAGCGACTTCAAACCTAGAGACAACCCCGCAAGGGAAAAAAGAAAATTTTTTCAAACATAAACAATAATTGTCCTGCTAAGGATAGGGTCACAAAGAGCCACCGCAGCAATCCTGAGTGCAAACTTTGCAAGACAGATCCATGGACTACCTTCGGATACTTGAAGATGCTATTCTGATCATGGATCCATCTTCTCGAATTCAGAAATGCTCAAGCCAGATTTCATTGCGTAGCTCTCAGAAAGAGATTTCTGGAATGGTATGGCACGTCTTCTAACTATTCCTTGATTGAAAGGAGTGAGCTTTCCAGTGCACACCAAGGCGAATGACTAGCTGTCATCTACCGAGGGATGTATTTCTCCTTTTCTCTGCCTTCCCAAACTTAGAATAGGGAAAATAATATACCATTACGAAGCTATCAGAAAGAGTTTTCTGGAATGATATGGTACGTCTCCTAACTCCTCTCGGATTGAGAGTTATGGACATTTAAGCGGACAACACAAAAAATGACTTTGCGACACGAAAACCGAACAAGTGGGGAAGAAGAGGATTGCTAAAAGTGATCGAAGAGAGCATTTTAGAGAGAGAGAAGTCGTAAGTTAGAGAGAAAAAGAGGATAGATCTTTATTATAAACACTATAAATCTCAGTTTTAAACACTTCTATACATATAAATCTTGTTATATCAACTTTTTACTGGTTAAAATTAAGTTCTTTGAAGCTTTCAGCCGTTCGTTTGTAGATCACGTGTAAATACGTAAGATTTTCTCATATTTGTGTTCATTTACTATTTTAATATATATATATATATATATATATATATATATATATATATATATATATATATATAAGTGCTATATACTGCTTGGTTGTGAATAGATCTACCTTTTACCGATCGTTTTGTGTAAATAGTTAATATTTACAGTGTTTTGACTAAATCTAGCCTGATCTAGCATTTAACCGATCCAAAAGCTTCATAGCTTGACCCATTAAGCTAGATAGGCACAGATCTAGGTAGATCTAGTTTATTGTCAAGTTTTATAAATATTGTTGTAACCACACTACACTAGATCCATATCTAGAGGAAGAGGGAAGTTTAACTAATCGCGTGCAAGGATTTAATCTATAAATCACTTGTTTAGCAAAGTTAGGAAGTATATGTATACTTTGTCTTAAATAAATACTTTATGCAAGCTTTTAAATGATATCATATGAGCCTAGAAACTATATGGTTGAAGATTCAATCAATGGATCTAAAACTGATTCCCATGATGGACTTGTTTAAGTTGTAAAATTAGCTTGCAATCCATTGTACATGTAATCTTGGGCCTTAAAAGGTATCTAGATTTAAGGCCTCTTAAATAGTGAAATTGTGGTTTGTGGTGCTCGGGCTTACTTCGATGGCTTCCATGCCCACAAGGAGCCCGACCCTTGTAGTTAATAGTTTCGATTTAGCATTCGAAGATGCTTTGCATCTCGATTAAAATAAAATTAAGCCGCTTCTAGAATAAAATTGGAAGTATCAAATGGCCTCGATTCCTATTTGGCGAAGGGTTTGAAAAACCAGATTTTCAAATATATATCACTTTCATATGCTTCAAATGAAAAAATAAACTTTCTTTAAATCAAACCCTTTGTACATAGGTCCAAAGAGGCACAACACTACTTTCAAAATAAAGTACTCAAGCACATTTTCTAAAGCTTTGTACGTACACACACACACACACTTAATGCATAGGGGAAAAAAGTCGCGATAACCGTGTTTCACAGAAGTCGAGGGATGCCTAACACATTCCCCTCACTTAAGCAAACCCCCAAACTCTATGAATCTTGAGTTCCAGCCCAATTAAATATTTTCACATATTGGGCCATATTGTGAAACCCTTTCAAAAATTCGGATGAATTGGTACATCCTATTGAACTCATACCAACTGGCAGCTTTGTCTAATTTGGCCAAATCACATAAAATTAATCTTTGTGAAAATCATCAGCATTTATGTCGGTCCTTTCCTAAAATATCATCCTTAAATAATAAACCTAGCGAAATACAAAGGGATGAGGAATTGGAATATCCCGACGTCGACAATCTCGCGTGTAGGGAATGGAGCAAAGATTGTTGCATTAGTCGTAGGTACTTATAGTTTAGTATTGCCTTCTGGATATCAATTAATTTAGTATATTGTTACTATGTTCCAATTTTTATTAGAAACATTGTAACGACCCCAAAATCCATACAAGTTAAATCTCAACTTTGGTCGTTAACCATACATTAAATCTCTAATTTTACATCATTATTCGATATTAAAAACACTAAAATTTACAGAATATTTAAAACGTTTATACATTTCCTTCTTTCTTGCCCTGAATCGCAACCTTTACATTACATCTCTATGATTCAATCTTATATCATGAATCGCTACAACAAAATGACTATCCAAAGTCTTACATCATAACTAAATATCCATATACATTGGATAACTCAACTTACAATTCAACAACATGTTACGTTCAAAATATGAAATACATTTCCCATAAAACATAAGTAATATTCGTGAATATAGATCTCTATAACTCACATATCACGTATCTTTACCTTAAAATCTTGACCTGCAAAAGTGGTTATTTGCAAGAGTGAGCTCGACAGCCCATCAAAGTCTAACAGTTTTCATGCATCACATAGCACATAATAGCATGCTCGACATACATCTCATTAAAGTAACATGGCATACATGCTTTTAATTCACATAACAAATATAAAGATTGAGTTCCTTACTCAATCATCATTACTTAGCCAAAACAATGCAGTCATATATTGATTTTAACATTTCATGATTTCAACATGCATAACATATCATGTAATTTAAAACAATTCATCAAATCCACGTAGAAAATAGGAACCGAAAGACTTGCCTTGATCGTTGTTTACCAATAACAGTTTAATAGCTTACAGATATCTGCACTTCACGTGCCCTACACATTTATATAATCATTTACATTAACTATTAGTCACATAACAACACATAGTAATTGTAATGCAAACTCTACTCCACAACTCATAATCTTTCCTATTAATTAGCACACAATGTTCAATTAGATTGTGTTAACTTTTCGACTTATATCTCATTGTATTTCATAATCGCAGTTCATTCAAGTGCTTAAGTCTTGCTAGGACTACTTATTGGTTTTATATTAAACTCATTCCATATCTTATAATATCCATTTCAATTGAATTGAAACACTTTTTCAGTTCATTAACACTTGGCACGGCGTTTCGACGTTCATTCGTCACACGCCCGATTTGCCTCTCTTGTGTATGCTTACTATGCTTCTATAACTCATCTAATACATCATGTATAAATGTTAAACATCATTATAATTATTAATATTCATGTTTTATAACTTAGGACATCATCTTTTATGGTCTGGAGCACTACACATGCATATGTGTATGCCCGACACCCTCCGATTGACTCTAAAAACACAACAGTTCTAAAGATGACCATTTGGACTCATCCTAATGACCTCAAATTGAAAAACGTAAAGAACAAAAGTTATAGGTCTACTCGTCCTCGTTCCGGATCATCTTGAATCACCTCAATCGGAGTTAGTATGAGGAAGTTATGGCCATTTTACTACAGGAGGTCAAAATTGTCCAAGTCAGACTACAAATCCGGCGCTGGGGCGCGAGTACTAAGCTAACTAGTGGCGCTGGGGCACGAAATTGGCGCTGGGGTGCGAATTTCAGTTCCGCGGTGCGAATTTCTTGCGCTGGGGCGCGAATTTTGGCGTCGGGGCGCGATTTTTGGCGCTGGGGCTCAAATTTTGGCGTTGGGGCGCCAAAACTTGCAGAACCCAACCACGAAGAACAGAATAACTAAACTCTGGATTAATTACTACCGCTAACATCTAAATTAAGACGTAAAACTTGTAAAGATTACTCATAAACATTTACTTATCATAGATATACCAATTTAGCACCACTTAACAACAATTTTAGAAAACTTAAATCCTTGAAAGCACTATTTTTAAACCAATAATACCCCATAACCGACGTTTGTTTACACAATGAACACTGTCATCCTACCAATTTGATTCCTTTGAACCATGTTCTGCTTTATATTTTACTCAATTACATATACAAGTTTCAATTTCATAACTAGCATAAAATCGTATATAGAACCTTTGATTTTCCACAACTCACGTTCATAAGTATATGTTCACTGTAAAAACTATTTCTTTCTTGAAAACGTAAATTTAGCCTACAACATATACATATGATACTAATAACATTACTTATACCCATAATTTCATAATCAACTAGTAAAGCATGGTTTACAGACAATTTTTGTAAATAACTTTGTCTTACAGGCAAATGCAGAAATACAGAGACAATCAAATTATAACGTAAAACATATATGTTTAGTTTTTAAAACATACCTCTAGTTGTTTAAGAAACACTTGCTAAACACTGGAAATATAGAACTCAGAACTTTCTCTCCAACCCTTGGCAGTCTCTCTCAAAACTCTCTTGGCTCTAACTTTTCTCTGACAAAATTTCTTCCCTTTTCTTACTTAGGCTTTAGCCAAATAGATTATACGTAGAAAATAAAATCAACGTACTAATTTAAAACGTCTAAAAACTGACGCTACTAATGACCTTATTAAATTAGCAGTTACCAAATTAATATATATTATTTATATTATATTATTAATAATTCAAAATTTAAAATCCAAAAATTATAAGGCTCCGTTTTGCAAAACTCTTTAAAATTAAAAAATTAATATATTTAAGCCTTGTTTGGCAAAATAAATTAAAACTACTTTAATTTATTTTAATAACTACTAATAATATAGTTATTTGTCACACTTCTAATTAATTAAGTTTCCATACTTAATTAATTAATTCAAATAACAATTCGTTGCATAATATAATAATTTATTTAATTATTATAAACTCTCTAACTTAATTATTAAATTAAATTAGATTACTATTTCAAAATAATTACTTTCCTTAACTCATTAATTATTTATTAAACAAATAAATAATCAAATCACATCAAATCAATTAAACAAATACTTATTCAATGATAAACGCATCCATTAAATATTTATATAATTCAATAAATATTTAAATATTATAATTAAGAATCTGGATTGTTACATTATTCCCTCCTTACAAGGATTATGTCCTCAGAATCATAACTCAAACTACTCATTTGTTACAATCTTCCCTACTTACAAAGATTCTGTCCCCAGAATCGAAGACACAAATTAAACAAATAACTCAGAGTAATCTTTCATCATTTTATCTAAATATAGGTTTAATATTTCATACTACATTCATTACTTTAACGAATTCTAGGTTTTATTTCATAACCTTCTCTTGAACTCAATTATATTCTGAGTATTGTAAATCTTTTAACCCATTCATTTCCTTTTCTAAGGATCGTTAACATCAACACTCGGGATATTACATTCACCCTTTCTTCTAAGAATTTCGTCCTCGAAATTTTATTTATTAATTTTTATTCATTCATTCTATTAAAGTAGATTTTACGTCACTACTTCTTTCATTCATTGGTTTCTATAACCACTTTCTTTCCACAAAGATCATTCTATAATTATTAACTTTTGTATTAAAAGTTTCACATTATTCTTTGATAATTTATATCTTTCTCACTTCAAAATCTCTTTTCTCACTTATTCAACATACTCATCATTCAGTGTTGCATTCTACGACTTACTTCTTTCTAAGGAATATTTTTCTTTTTCACTTCCATCTTGCAGAATAACAAGAATCTTCCACAATTGTTCAATAATTGGGAAGTAGTTTGAATAATTCAGGAATTTAAAAGATTCCAAATCATGCTGAGGGTCATAAGACCACGAACTATGTCCACAGTTGCAAGTAATCTTTCAACTTCAACTTTAACAGTCATAAGACTATAAGGACCCCCGTACTTAGGGTGATAAGCCTTTCGTACGATGTATTGTGCACAAATATTTAAACGCTATACGTATGTCCATAGTTATAAGTAATCTTTCAACTTAAACTTTAACAGTCATGAGACTATAGAGACTCCTTGTACTTAAGGTGATCAGCCCTTCGTACAATGTATTGTGCACAAACATCTCAACGCCTCCGCGTAATCCCCTATAAATGGGTTGTTCATCTCAGCTTTTCAACATCTGAATCCGCACCAAAACAATTTGGTTTGGCATAACTTCTCAATGAACGTTTGAATTTCATGAACATCTTTCAATATTTGTCTAGCTAAATCAAATAGCATAGACCTCTACAACAATTCAAACATCAATCGAAATATACATATACATACATACATACATACATATGTATTCTCATATCTTAAAGAAATCTCAAAAATCTTTTTATGACGTCATGATACCGCACTGTATTTACAGTCCGTTGAGGATTCCGTCATTTGGTGATTTTATCATACTACATCATACCTTAGTGGGCTGACGATCCTTAGATCACATCCAACACTAGGTAATACTGTATTGATGACTCCATCGTTTTTATCATCTTTGCACCAGGTTACATGATGCATTAATGATATAAAATACATTTTGATATATTACAAATCATTTTTTGTCTAGCCGAAGCAATTAGCATAGACATACGAATAACAGTATTGTTGTTAATACTCATTGGTTCCATCATTTGATCCAATGTTTTTCAAGAAAATAAAAGTGTAAACATCAGCACGAAGTCAATAAATTTCGAAAGTCTAGCATAGCTAGTAGATTTAGAATACCTATGCTTCCACCATCAACTCCACTTTCTATAATGATCCATTGCTTAATAGGTCTATCTATTTCTATCATCCTCAATACTCCATTCACACTTAATTATACCCTAGTTCATCAAACTTACCACACGTTATGAGTTCAGGAACTTGCCACAATCATACGAGTTTAAGAACTTATCCTAGTCAGACCATAGGCGTCCATTCGCTGAGGGGTTCAAAAACATACCATATAATTATGAGTTACGAACCTACCATAAGTATGAGTTTTAAAAACTCGCACTTAACCTTATAATATTCTCTAACTATACTCTACCTATCTGTTATACACATGAGAAAAGAATCACATTCTCAACAGGCATATAGCAAATAGCGCGACATAAACATTCCAATGATTATCAATGTGATAAACTGAGTGCAAGCACAAAACCCTCGCCCATACAAAGGTTTGTACAACTCAGCCATCACATGAGTTCTCAATTGAAATCCCACCTAACTCTATCTTTCTTTTAACTTGCTCTTTGCTCGATACGAATTCCTCGTATCACATTATCTATAACTCCTCATGAGTTATCTCGTACTATTTCATAGTACACCATCTTCATAGCATTAAGCTATAATTATTCAAACATTACATACCATCTTTCAGATCAGTTAAACATACCACGTCGTGATCTTATTCTATAATCATCTCCCTTAAAATTATTTTCTTAACTCGTGATCGTTTTATTTTACGATCCTCATTCTTTTTTTTTTCATTTACGATATTATTCGTTATCTTGGCTATTGGAGTTAGGAAACTACCATTTTTTATCTTTATATCTCTTCAAGATTCTTCTTTGATTCTTCTTGTTTATAAAAATAATTCTTCCTTTAAGAATTTCTAACTTCATTTACATAGCTCAATATTGCATTCAAGTTCTACACTTTCATCATACGTGTCCATTTCTACACTTGGTACACATCGAGTCTCTAACAGTTTCAATATGGTACGCTGAGTGGTTTCCCACAAACAACCAACAAACTAGGTTCCAAGTTGTTAGTTCGTATATACCTCCGCTCTATGAAGGAATCGTTTAGCCCAGATACCATACATCAACTACTAAAGAGTACAATTGCACCATACTTGAATATAACTCTCTATTCTTGATCTCTTTATTATTCTCTTATTTTATAAACATTGTCTATTCATTATCACCTTACATTCTTATTATTGGAGTTGGGTAACCCCACATTCATATTCCTGATAACTCTGCAAGATTCTTCTTTGAATCCTTTCACGCAAGTTTAAATCCCCTCTTTATAAATTGCTTAAATTACTTCTTATTGTTCAAACTCTATTTGAGCTTATTCTTTCATTATCTTCACCTCTCTTCTCTAAGGTTATAGCCTACGGTACTCCTACCTAAGGTTTATAACCTACAACTTTGATACCAACTGTAACGACCCTAAAATCCATACAGGTTAAATCTCAACTTTGGTCGTTAACCATACATTAAATCTCTAATTTTACATCATTATTCGATATTAAAAACACTAAAATTTGCGAAATATTTAAAACGTTTATACATTTCCTTCTTTCTTGCCCTGAATCGCAACCTTTACATTACATCTCTTTGATTCAATCTTATATCATGAATCGCTACAACAAAATGACTATCCAAAGTCTTACATCATAACTAAATATCCATATACATTGGATAGCTCAACTTACAATTCAACAACATGTTACGTTCAAAATATGAAATATATTTCTCATAAAACATAAGTAATCTTCGTGAATATAGATCTCTATAACTCACATAGCACGTATCTTTACCTAAAAATCTTGACCTGCAAAAGTGGTTATTTGCAAGAGTGAGCTCGACAGCCCATCAAAGTCTAACATTTTTCATGCATCACATAGCACATAATAGCATGCTCGACATATATCTCATTAAAGTAACATGGCATGCATGCTTTTAATTTACATAACAAATATAAAGATTGAGTTCCTTACTCAATCATCATTACTTAGCCAAAACAATGCAGTCATATATTGACTTTAACATTTCATGATTTCAACATGCATAACATATCATGTAATTTAAAACAGTTCATCAAATCCACGTAGAAAATAGGAACCAAAAGACTTGCCTTGATCGTTGTTTACCAATAATAGTTAAACAGCTTACAGATATCTGCACTTCACGTGCCCTACACATTTATATAATCATTTATATTAACTATTAGTCACATAACAACACATAGTAATTGTAATGCAAACTCTACTCCACAACTCATAATCTTTCCTATTAATTAGCACACAATTTTTAATTAGATTGTGTTAACTTTTTGACTTATATCTCACTGTATTTCATAATCGCAGTTCATTCAAGTGCTTAAGTCTTGCTAGGACTACTTATTGGTTTTATATTAAACCAATTCCATATCTTATAATATCCATTTCAATTGAATTGAAACACTTTTTCAGTTCATTAACACTTGGCACGGCGTTTCGACGTTCATTCGTCACACGCCCAATTTGCCTCTCTTGTGTATGCTTACTATGCTTCTATAACTCATCTAATACATCATGTATTAATGTTAAGCATCATTATAATTACTAATATTCATGTTTTATAACATAGGACATCATCTTTTATGGTCTGGAGCACTACACATGCATATGTGCATGCCCGACACCCTCTGATTGCCTCCGAAAACACAACAGTCCTAAAGATGACCATTTTGACCCATCCTAATGATCTCAAATTGAAAAACTTAAAGAACGAAAGTTGTAGGACCGCTCGTCCTCGTTCTGGATCATCTTTAATCACCTCAATCGGAGTTCGTATAAGAAAGTTATGGCCATTTTACTACAGAATGTCAAAACTTTCCAAGTCAGACTACAAATCCAGCACTGGGGCGCGAAGACTAAGCTAACTAGTGGTGCTGGGGTGCAAAATTGGCGCTGGGGCGCGAATTTCTGGTGCTGGGGCGCGAATTTTGACGCCAGAGCGCGATTTTTGGTGCTGAGGCTCAAATTTTGGCATTGGGGCGCCGAAACTTGCAGAACCCAACCACGAAGAACAGAATAACTAAACTCTGGACTAATTACTACCGCTAACATCTAAATTAAGACGTAAAACTTATAAAGATTACTCATAAACATTTACTTATCATACATATACCAATTTAGCACCACTTAACAATAATTTTAGAAAACTTAAATCCTTGAAAGCACTATTTTTAAACCAACAATACTCCATAACCGACGTTTGTTTACACAGTGAACACTGTCATCCTACCAATTTGATTCCTTTGAACCATGCTCTGCTTTATATCTTACTCAATTACATATACAAGTTTCAATTTCATAACTAGCATAAAATCGTATATAGAACCTTTGATTTTCCACAACTCACGTTCATAAGTATATGTTCACTGTAAAAACTATTTCTTTCTTGAAAACGTAAATTTAGCCTTCAACATATACATATGATACTTATAACATTACTTATACCCATAATTTCATAATCAACTAGTAAAGCATGGTTTACAGACAATTTTTGTAAAGAACTTTGTCTTACAGTCAAATGCAGAAATACAGAGACAATCAAATTATAATGTAAAACATATATGTTTAGTTTTTAAAACATACCTCTAGTTGTTTAAGAAACCCTTGCTAAACACTGAAAATACAGAACTCAGAACTTTCTCTCCAACCCTTGACAGTCTCTCTCAAAACTCTCTTGGCTTTAACTTTTCTCTGACAAAATTTCTTCCCTTTTCTTACTTAGGCTTTAGCCAAATAGATTATACGTAGAAAATAAAATCAACGTACTAATTTAAAACGTCTAAAAACTGACGCTACTAATGACCTTATTAAATTAGCAGTTACCAAATTAATATATATTATTTATATTATATTATTAATAATTCAAAATTTAAAATCCAAAAACCATAAGGCTCCGTTTTGCAAAACTCTTTAAAATTAAAAAATTAATATATTTAAGCCTTGTTTGGCAAAATAAATTAAAACTACTTTAATTTATTTTAATAACTACTAATAATATAGTTATTTGTCACACTTCTAATTAATTAAGTTTTCATACTTAATTAATTAATTCAAATAACAATTCGTTGCATAATATAATAATTTATTTAATCATTATAAACTCTCTAACTTAATTATTAAATTAAATTAGATTACTATTTCAAAATAATTACTTTCCTTAACTCATTAATTATTTATTAAACAAATAAATAATCAAATCACATCAAATCAATTAAATAAATACTTATTCAACGATAAACACATCCATTAAATATTTATATAATTCAATAAATATTTAAATATTATAATTAAGAATCTGGATTGTTACAAACATTATTTCAAATCCATTATTGGACAAGGAAGGTTTTAATATTATAATAAAGAACAATTGTTGATCTATTTATAATGAGATTATTTTGTTTGGAACTGGTAGATTAATTGATGGACTTTACATACTTGACTTACATGAGAATATTTTACAAATTGAATAAAAAATAAAAGGAAAAGAGATGATGTGAATTTTACTTTTTTATGACATTGTAGACTCGGTCATATTAATGAAGCAAGACTAAACAAGTTGCATAAAGATGGACTTTTTGAGTCATTTGATTTTGAATTGTATTAAACTTGTAAATCTTGTCTCCTGAAAAAGATGATTAAATCTCCATTTAGTGGACATGGAGAGAGAGTTATGGGAGATGTCGTTTACACTCCTAAATTAATCTCACTTTCACTTTATAAATTCAAACAATTAGCACAGTAGTAAGCAAGGATCGATCCCATAGAGAGTGATTTGTTTTATATTTATCCTATAATTTCTAATGAAAATGGGATTTTGAATTAATTAACTAAATTAACAAGAATAATCTAATAAGAATTAACAATGAATAAAAAGCTTCAGTTCTTCAGTTCAGTATCACCTTTTTACAATAATAGATCAATAGTGTAACATTATTTACCTTTCAATAAAACTAATCGCCCTAGGTAACAACAAGCTCTGTCACCCGAAACTCCCCTTAGATTGTCACTCAATGAAACAAGTTCTTCACAAGATTCTAACCATTATATAACCTAGAACAAGCTCTCTAAATTTAATATAACAATAGCATTAAGAATTAGGGAATTAGACTATTCCAAGCAACAAACACATAAGCTCGGATTGTTTAACTTGTCTTCTGATAATCATAGCAATACTCAAAAGCTTGTCCACAATCAGGTATTATTAATTACTACTTGTAATTAGGAACAATATCAATTACACATAATATTATTCCTTGATCTAGCATATAATATTCGTTAACCTACTCAATCCTACAAAAATCAAGTCAGTTAAGCCAAATAGCATTCAGAAATTTAATCAGATTATCAAGAATGAATTTCATATGAGAAGAAATAAATAATAAATACTCAATTAACCATTAATTATAAATAAGATTCAATATCCCTTAGAACTAAATAAAAAAAACTTAGGTCATTTCCTCAATCCTCCAATGTTGTAGATGAGAGAATGTAGTAGATGATTGAAAGAATAAAATCCTGACTATTATCCTCTATTTATATTGCTTGACAAAGACATAAATCCTATGAGGAGTAAAAATCTAAATCCTAAAAGGAATTACAAATCACACTAGTTTCCATAAAGAAATAGAATCTAATTTAGAAATAAATCTTAGTCTAAAGAAAATTCTAAATCTAATAGAAATAATAATCACATTCCATGTTAAAATCTGCCAAAATCCACTTTTGGAAACTTTTCAAAAATGCAAGATTTTCCAATTTTCCCGCTTAAATTCGCTGGGGCGAATTTTCATTTCCTGTTGCGACGTCCTTTGGAAAAATGACCATAACTTTCGATCCGGGAGGAGTTACGGAGCCTGCTACCTATCAAATCGAAGCTCTCGACGAGATTTACAGCTTTACTTCTTTGAGAATTGACAGATTCTTGCTGGATCAAGGTCGAAAATGGGCTTCAAGGGACTACTATGTAAATTGCAACGCTAAACTTTGAGGTTCAACGTCCGTCTAGTAAAAAGATCATAACATTTTCATATGAACTCTGATTGGGACAATTAAAGATGTTTTGGGAAGCTAAGAAAGAGCACTAGAAAAAAAACCAAGTCCCAAACCAAGATCATGCATCCAACATAATGCTAAAAATCCTGCAATTTTTCCTTTTTCTCATTTCAGCTTCAATTCTTCCTGAAATCATTAAACACCTTAATAAGCTCATATACACATGAAATATGCAATAAAACTAAACAAAAAAGAATCAAAATAAATATATTATATGCACTCATCAAAATCCCACACACTTAGCCTTTACATGTCTTCGTGTAAACCAAAAGTTTGATTTCCAAAAAAATTATATTCAACCATTATGTCAAAAGATTTTAAGATACAAATCATGACTTTCAACACTAAACTCACAGAAATCTAATCAATGCCTCATTAGTTAACTCACAATGAACAACCTTAACATTTCACCAACGAACTTCATTAAACCAACTTGTAACCACATAAGAAACTTTCCTACAGTCAACATACTTACTCAACTTGGTTATTATGGAACATAATTCGTGCACACTGACTCACAACCAAGAACAAATTTTTCTTGCTTTTTAATTTTCTCATAAAACCTTTTCTTTAGCACAGATGAATGTATTTTCATGCTCTTCTCGTATTTTTTCTTTTCTTGACATGTGAAATGCGAAACCCCAGATTTTATGAATAAAGATTTAATTTTTTTGATTTTTTTTTAAATATTATGGTGTGAATTTGAGATAATGTTATAGTTGTAGGTAGTATTTATAAATTTTGTAAAGTATGCAAGTTGTTGTATTATATTCAATTGGTCGGAGAATATTATTTTTGTCGGGGAATATTTATACGAAGACACAATTATTGGTGGACCCCACAACAAAATTATTGTCGGATTGAGAAAACGACAAAAATATTTTATGAAAATAACAGCGAAAGTTTTACCGTTAATACTGTTGAACTACTCGGTAGTAAAAGTACAGTAATACGTGTGGTTACATAGTAGCATACGATATTGATTATTGAGGCTTACGTGATAAGTCACTCAGTTTTGTTTTATTAGTATTATTAATGTAATAAAACAAAAAAGCTTTTTATATAAAACAGAATACTTTTATAAAGTTATTCGTTTTATTAGGCTAATAGTAACATCTTTTTATATAAAACAGAATACTTTTATAAAGTTATTCGTTTTATTAGACAATAATTAGAATATATTATATTTTATTATGCATAGTGTTTGTATAGTGCCAGCATAGTATTTACATAGTAAAATCTTTTATAAAGTTATTCGTTTTATTAGAATATAAATAGAATATATTATATTTTATTTAAAAGATTTTGCTTTAAATATGGACCGTCAGATTAAACTAAATCAATCTAGACCGTTCATGAGTTAGTTACTATGCAGTCCATTTTTTTATAAATAGAAGCTCATTCCTTCATTATTTTCTTACGAATTCACTGAAACTCTAGAAAGAGAAACAATATGTACGACCCCAACTTATTAATAAATGAAATTAAATTTCTTCTATTTATTATTTTAAAATAGAAAGGGTTGATTTGATTAATGTGGTTAGTTATGGGTAAAATACGCAAATATTTTAAATAAGAAAGTGGTTATAAAATATTCATTTTTGGTCGGTGAATATTTGTGTGGTCGTGGAATATTCTTTCTGTCGGAGAATATTCGTACGACGACGCAGCTATTTGTGGGCCCCATAACGAAAAACGATTGGATGAAGATAACGATAAAAATTGAGTTTTTATAAATAACGACGTAGTTGTTACCGTTTACACTGTTAGAATACCCGGTGGTTAAAATACAGTAATACGCGTGGTTGCACAGTAGCACACGGATTGCACAGTATTTTTGAATTATTGATTCTTACGAAGGAAGGCACTACTCAATAATTGTTACAGTAGTTACTGTTCAATATTTTATTTTATTGATTCAATAATTGCTGCGTTGATATTTTATATTATTGTTGTTCAATAATTATTACTGCACAGTATTTCCCATTATCAGATCAATAATTCATATTATTTGAATAATATTATTAGATAACATTATTGGCAAAGTCTAGAAAGCTCTGTCTAAGGAGAGGTTTGGTCATCTAATTGCGCGCCAGTAAGGAAAAATCCTTATTGGAAAGCCCCCTCTTTCCTAGGAACGGCCTGGTTGTCATAAATGTGATTCTGTAATATTATTTGTGAATAATTAATTATTGATTCATATGATAAGGAAATATTTATTTTATGTGGATATAAATGAGGGATATATTTTTGTGGTTAAAAATGAAGGAGTTAATGTTGAGGTTTTTATCAGTATTTTTGTCGGAATGGAGGTATTAAAAAGCAAAATTTTTGAGATATTTTGCGGGGGTTATATTTTTAATCCGACCGTTGGATCGTGGTAATTTTTGGATATGTTATACATATATAAGTTGAGTATATGTCCACAAATTTTGAACCGTTAAAAATGAACGTATGATTTATTATGAATTTTACGAGATGACTGGTTCAGAAATTGTTGAATTTTCGGAGTTTATCATTTTGATAGAAAATTCTAGAATTGGTGGGCCCAACTCTTGGTTGGTGAAGAAATATGCTGAGATTTTTATTCAAATGTGGTGGGTGGGAATAGTAGCAGGTAAAGCCATCAGGTTGCAGGTTAAGTCTGCTTCGGCGTGCTAACATTTTCCTATAAATAGAGGGCTAAGTTAGAATTGAAAATCACACCAGAAATAAGTTTTCTCTCTTTCTCTCTCTAGATTATTGAGTGTATTTTGTTAGTATTTAGATACTTTGAAAATTGTTATTCAGCACAAGTTTCATTCAACCTCATATCCGATATTCAGTCAGAAGTACGTTTATTTTGAGGTAAGGGATATTATTTTCTTCTTAAATGATATTATTTTCTTCAATATCATTATGCTGAAATATTGATATGAGTTTTTATCAAAATTAGAAGTTCTTGTGTCGGGATTACTATTCACGTATACGGTACTATTCACGTATACAGCACTATTCACCGAAAAATAAAATTTTCCCTTTTTGTCCAAGATGTCTATTATGGTTACTATCTTTGATTGTATCCATGTTTTGATCTTTATTTTTGAATTCTGCTTCACAATTGATTATTATGAAGTATTATTGATCTTGGATAAACTGTAATAAGAATCCCTAATATATGTCCTTCTGTCCCAGTGGATTTGTTTCCTTTAAAATATTTTTCATCATCCTCAGTCCTAAATGATGATATTACTGAATATCTTTGGCCTGTAGTGCAAAGATGTATGATTACTTGATGAATATCTTTGGCCTGTAGTGCAAAGATGAACATGTGTTGGGATGAACATGACTGACAGGTGATACAAATGAATATCTTTGGCCTGTAGTGCAAAGATGAATATTTGGATAAAGATGATTATTAATTGATGTTACAGGGATAAAATATTGATGATGAACTTTTAAATCTTAGAAGATAGTAGAATTCATTCTCTACTTGACTCTTCTAATGGTTTATTGTTTCCGCTGCAGTTGTTGATCTAAAACTTGTTGTCGATTATATTCTATCAGATTTTTTCCTGTTGAATACTAATGATAATTTGTTGTATATTATCTTTGTCATAATATTCTTTACTGGGCTAGTTGAGCTCACCATTTTTTTTGTTCCATTTTTCTTCTCAGGAGGTGAGAACATAGCAGGATCTAGTCGGGGTATGGAGTGATGGTTCTAGAAAGATATTTTAGCAGTCCTAACTATTTCTGTAAAATAGTGTTTGAATAATTGTATTGAGAACTTATTTGAATGTGGATATTGTCTAGAAGACAATATTTGTATTTAAACTCACAGTATGTGTTGTCGTATTTTGCACGACAATTGTATTATTGAAGTTGTAGTTTGCTTTCTGTACCATGTATTTGGCGACTCAGAATGGGTGTTGTATACCTATTTTGGGGGCATCACAGATGGTATCAAAGCTTAGGGATATGATCCCTGGCTGAGATGTGAGACAAAAACTAGGAGGGGAGAGACGGGAAATTCCTTCGCTAGTATGACCTGACTAAGTTTATTTGGTATTTATTTGGTCGGTCAGAGTATAGGGATAATATATGACATGACTATTAACCCTTATTTTATGACAGTATTTAAGAATGGCAGCTGAGAACGTTAATAATGGAGTAAATCAGACCGTGGAGACAGCTTTGATCACTACCCAGGGGCACGTGCAACAGGAAGGCAATATTCCTCCTGTAAACAACGTTACCGAGCAAACGATGAATGATGGAATGTTTAGGAGCTTTTTGCAGTTCATCCAAAATCAGACGAGGGAGACTCGTGTGCATAATACGGGTGGAAATGATAACAATGCGCGGTTTGTCACAGTCAAGCAGTTCAAAGAATTAGGACCACCAGAATTTAAGGGAAAGCCAGATCCGATCATGGCGGAAATGTGGGTCAAGCAAAATACTAAGATATTCGATGTCTTGGGATGCACGGAGGAACAGAAGGTTCCATTCGCCACCTTTATGTTCCGCGGTGAGGCAGACTACTGGTGGGAGTCTGTGAAGCGTACCCAGCCTGACGCACTCAACATGTCTTGGGAAATATTTCAAAAACTGTTCAATGACAAGTACTTTCCTGAAAGTATTCGTCATATGAAGGAGGTGGAGTTTATCAGACTGGAACAAAACAACATGACGGTGTCCCAGTACGAGGCGAAGTTTGCAGAGTTATCCAGGTTTGCACCTCATTTGGTCGAGAATGAGGAACGAATGACAAGGATGTTTCTGAGAGGTTTAAAACCCGAGATTCGGCAATATCTTATCTCTCATAAATTTTCTTTATATTCAGATGTTGTAAATAGGGCTCAATTATTAGAGCGAGATAATGAGTATGTTCAACCGAGGGACCACAACCAGGGTCATACTGGTGACAGCAGTCATCGGAGCGATGAGAACCAGTGAGGAGGGAAAAATACAGACAAAAGTGGTAACCACTCGGGAGGTCATCGTGGCCATAATAATAGGAGAGGTGAGTCAAGTGGAAATTTCAAGAAGAAAAGATTTAACGATGACAGGAAGACGTCGACGGCAGCACCAGCACCAGGAACAAATTCTAGAGGAGGAGAACGACCGCCAGTTAGATGTTACAGATGCGGAGAGGAGGGACATATAAGTCCAAACTGTCCACAGCAGTTCAAGGTATGTTATAATTATGGAAAGGAAGGACATATCGCTCAAAATTTTACTATAGCAAAACCAAGTCCAGCTGGGACGGTGACACCAAAGGCGGATACGGACAAAATAAAGTCAGCGGTTTCTGGAAGAGCGTTTGTCGTGACTGCCCAAAACGTGAGGAACCCGAACGAAGGTATAACGGGTTAGTTAATTATAAATTCTTGCGAAGTTTATACCTTACTAGATACCGGTTCTACCCATTCTTTTATCTCTCCTACTTGTGCTCAACGTTTAAACTTGACTCCGGAGAAATTAGACTTTGACCTATCTGTGGAGACTCCGTTAGGAGAAACTTTTATTATATCTACAGTTTATAAATCTTGCTTAATCCAAGTTGGCACAATCATATTACTTGTTGACCTTATCTCTTTAAAGATACTTGCTTTTGATGTGATTTTAGGAATTAATTGGTTAACTACTCATCATGCCAAAATTGATTATTTTCATAAGGTTGTTAGTTTTCATATTTCTAACCAACCTGTTATGCGAATTCAAGCAACCAAACCACTAAAATCAATCGCTGTCATACCAAGCCATAAAGCCATTCGTTTATTGAAAAATGGATGTCAAGCTTTCTTAGCCCATGTCATGGACTTGAACAAAAATACGTCAGATTTGAATGATATTTCTGTTGTTAGTGAATTTCCTGACGTATTTCCTGAAGAATTTCCTGGCCTAACCCAGAGCGTGGTATTAAATTTTTGTATTGATCTTCAACCCGATACAAAATCCATTTCTAAAATCTCATATTGAATAGCTCCTATTTAACTTCAGGAGTTAAAAACCCAACTATAGAAGTTGGTACCCAAGCCTCTATCTGGTGACTTCCTTTATGGGATGTACCAAAGCCAGACTCTCCGTAAGGGACTCTATATTTGGGTGGTGGTAAAATAATTGGTGCCATTGTGACGTGCTATCCAAGATTGGGATATGAATCACAATTGAGAGTAACCGAAGTTGGTGACCAAAGTACGTAGCTTTCTGGGCTTAACTGGTTACTATCGGAGATTCATGGAATGATTTTCTCGAATTGCTACTCCGTTAACTTAGTTAACTCAGAAAGATACAAAATTCGTATGGAGCGAGGAATGCGAGAAGATTTTCCAATAGCTCAAGAGGTGACTCATTCGGAACCTGTTCTGACCATACCATTCTGGAAAAGCGAACGTGGTAGATGACGCATTGAGTAGAAGATTGTATGCGAGTACGAGTGCGACATTGTTGAATACAAAGACCTATTTTGTATAATTTATAAATGATAGAGATATAGTTAATGACTCTAGGGACCCACGTGATGATATATGAGTAAAATGGACTTTAATCTATAACGTTAAAGCCGCTCAAGCTACAGACCTGGAGCTGATGAATATAAAGAAGAAGGTGCAAGAATGTGTTATTCTAGAAGTAAGAGTCGATGAAGAGAAGAAAGCTCAAGCCTTTGATTTATTTGAAATCCTCGATCGAGTAGGAACTGTGGCCTATAGACTCGCCTTAACGTTAAGTATGTCACGTGTTCATAACGTTTTTTACGTATCGATGTTACGTAAATATGTGGACGACCCGAATCATATTATTGCATTAGAACCAGACGAGATAGCCGAAGATTTAACGTACGAGGAGGTACCTATTAAGATATTGGATAGGAAAGAACATGTCCTATGCACGAAGGTTATACCACAAGTTAAGGTTTTGTGGAGAAACCATGTTATTGAAGAAATGACTTGGGAGTTGGAATCAGAAATGAAAGCGAGGTATCCTCACCTTTTCGAAACACCAGGTACGTACGTCAATTTCGAGGACGAAATTTCGTAAGGAGGGGAGGTTGTAAGACCCTAACTTATTAATAAATAAAATTAAATATCCTCTATTTATTATTTTAAAATAGAAAGGGTTGATTTGATAAATGTGGTTAGTTATGGGTAAAATACGCAAATATTTCAAATAAGAAAGTGGTTATAAAATATTCATTTTTAGTTGGTGAATATTCGTGTGGTCGTGGAATATTCTTTCTGTCGGAGAATATTCGTACGACGGCGCAGCTCTTTGTGGGCCCCATAACGGAAAACGATTGGATGAAGATAACGACAAAAATTGAGTTTTTATAAATAACGGCGTAGTTGTTACCGTTTACACTGTTGGAATACCCGGTGGTTAAAATACAGTAATACACGTGGTTGCACAGTAGCACACGGATTGCACAGTATTTTTGATTTATTGATTCTTACGAAGGAAGGCACTACTCAATAATTGTTACAGTAGTTACTGTTTAATATTTTATTTTATTGATTCAATAATTGCTGCGTTGATATTTTATATTATTGTTGTTCAATAATTGTTACTGCACAGTATTTCCCATTATCAGATCAATAATTCATATTATTTGAATAATATTATTAGATAACATTATTGGCAAAGTCTAGAAAGTTCTGTCTAAGGAGAGGTTTGGTCATCTAATTGCGCGCCAGTAAGGAAAAATCCTTATTGGAAAGCCCCCTCTTTCCTAGGAACGGCCTGGTTGTCATAAATGTGATTCTGTAATATTATTTGTGAATAATTAATTATTGATTCATATGATAAGGAAATATTTATTTTATGTGGATATAAATGAGGGATATATTTTTGTGGTTAAAAATGAATGAGTTAATGTTGAGGTTTTTATCAGTATTTTTGTCGGAATGGAGGTATTAAAAATCAGGGTTTTTGAGATATTTTGCGGGGGTTATAATTTTTAATCCGAACGGTTGGATCGTGGTAATTTTTGGATATGTTATAAATATATAAGTTGAGTATATGTCCACAAATTTTGAACCGTTAAAAATGAACGTATGATTTATTATGAATTTTACGAGATGACTGGTTCAGAAATTGTTGAATTTTTGAAGTTTATCATTTTGATGGAAAATTCTAGAATTGGTGGGCCCCACTCTTGGTTGGTGAAGAAATGTGCTGAGATTTTTATTCAAATGTGGTGGGTGGGAATAGTAGCAGGTAAAGCCATCAGGTTGCAGGTTAAGTCTGCTTCGGCGTGCTAACATTTGCCTATAAATAGAGGGCTAAGTTAGAATTGAAAATCACATTAGAAACAAGTTTTCTCTCTTTCTCTCTCTAGATTATTGAGTGTATTTTGTGAGTATTTAGATACTTTGAAAGTTGCTATTTAGCACAAGTTTCATTCAGCCTCATATCCGATATTCAGTCAGAAGTACGGTTATTTTGAGGTAAGGGATATTATTTTCTTCTTAAATGATATTATTTTCTTCAATATCATTATGCTGAAATATTGATATGAGTTTTTATCAAAATTGAAACTTTTTGTGTCGGGGTTACTATTCACGTATACGGCACTATTCACGAATACGGCACTATTCACCGAAAAATAAAATTTTTCCTTTTTATCCAAGATGCCTATTATGGTTACTATCTTTGATTGTATCCATGTTTTGATCTTTATTTTTGAATTCTGCTTCACAATTGATTATTATGAAGTATTATTGATCTTGGATAAACTGTAATACGAATCCCTAATATTTGTCCTTCTGTCTCACTGGATTCATTTCCTTTAAAATATTTTTCATCATCCTCAGTCCTAAATAATGATATTACTGAATATCTTTGGCCTGTAGTGCAAAGATGTATGATTACTTGATGAATATCTTTGGCCTGTAGTGCAAAGATGAACAGGTGTTGAGATGAACATGACTGGCAGGTGATACAAATGAATATCTTTGGCCTGTAGTGCAAAGATGAATATTTGGATAAAGATGATTATTAATTGATGTTACAGGGATAAAATATTGATGATGGACTTTTAAATCTTAGAAGATACTAGAATTCATTCTCTACTTGACTCTTCTCATGGTTTGCTGTTTCTGCTGCAGTTGTTGATCTAAAACTTATTATCGATTATATTCTATCAGATTTTTCCCTGTTGAATACTAATGATAATTTGTTGTATATTATCTTAGTCATAATACTCTTTACTGGGCTAGTTGAGCTCACCCTTTTCCTTTTTGTTCCATTTTTCTTCTCAGGAGGTAAGAACATAGCAGGATCTAGTCGGGGTATGGAGTGATGGTTCTAGAAAGATGTTTTAGCAGTCCTCACTATTTCTGTAAAATAGTTTTTGAATAATTGTATTGAGGACTTATTTGAGTGTAGATATTATCTAGAAGACAATATTTGTATTTAAACTCACAGTATGTGTTGTCGTATTTTTCACGACAATTGTATTGTTGAAGTTGTAGTTTACTTTCTGTACCATGTATTTGGCGACTCAGAATGGGTGTTGTATACCTATTTTGGGGGCGTCACACAATAGAGAGAAAGAAGAAAAGTGTTCTGCTACTTCACTACTCCTATTTCCAGTACTCTTCCTTTCAAGGTAAGGGATATTATTTATTGTACTCGTAAGGGGTATTATTTCTTTTGTATTAATGAAGAGAACTTCTGTTATTCCATTATTTATTATTCTATTGGAATAACCTATATATGCGGGCTACCCTATACTTGGTAAAATTCTTCTATTATTCCATTCTTTATTATTCTGTTGGAATATCATGTTTGTGCTTTATGCCGGACCTGGTTCTATTATTTATTATTCTGTCGGGATATCCTGTCTGTGCTTTACGCCGGACTTGGTTCCATTATTTATTTTTCTGTCGAAATATCTTGTCTGTGCGTTTACGCCGGACCTGGTTTCATTATTTATTATTCTGTTAGAACATCCTGTCTGTGCTTTACGCATGACCTGGTTCCGTTATTTATTATTCTGTTGGAATAACTTATCTGTGCGATCTATCGCATGCCTGGTGATTTCTTTTGTTATTCCATTCTTTATTGTCCTCAGTTGGTTAAAGTTTTGGCTTTTATACTCCATGAAATTAGTGGAATATCCTTGATATTTGCACTTCATCCAGTATCTTTTCGTGAAAATATTCTTCTAAGCATTCTTGAATTTTACTCCAAAAAGCAGTATCATGTTGATAATTTGGACATTATTGATTCCTGAATAAATTAATTCTTGAACTTATTTTATTAAGTTATTATGTCATTGTCCTCATTCTTATATTTATATTATGTTGAAAGTCATCTGTGGCCTATAGTGCATAGATGGACTTGGTATGATTATGACCAGGAATTATTCGGTATAATCATAACCGTAATGTTACAAATGATATGAAAAAAATCCTCATTGGCCCGTAGTGCATTGATGGACAGTTTTTGGTATGATTATGGCTATGAATTCTCTTTGGCACTAGTACAGAGATGAATTATTTTATGGCATGATCAGGACCGTTGATGAAAACATGATTATCTTTAGCCGTTGTGCATGGATAATTCGTGGTCGTGATACTAGAGAATATCCTTGGCCGTAGTGTAGAGGTGATTCGATGATGTGGATTATTTATTAAGCTGGGCCTCAGCGATAAAAGTCATGAAAAACCTTTTAAATCATAAAAGATAGTAGATTTTATTCTCTACTTGACTCTTTTAATGGATTGCTTGATCCGCTGCAGTTAAACTTGATGTCTATTATAATTTATCAGTTTAACATTGTTGAAGACTAATGATAATTTATTCTGCATTATCTTAGTCATAATATTTCTTACTGGGCTAGTTGAGCTCACCCTTTCTTTCATTGTTCTCTTCAGGAAATGAGAATATAGTTGGGACGAGTCGGGAAACGGAGTGATGGACCAGATGATAGCATTAGTAGTCCTCAATATTCTATATAATAGTTTGATAATAATTGTAATGTGGACTCCTTTTGAGTATGGATACTCTCTAGAAGATATTATTTGTATTCAATCTCACAGTTTATGTTTTGTCATATTGTACACGACAGTTGTATTATTAAGTTGTATTTGAATTCTGTATCATGTATCTGGCGACTCAAGATTGGTGATGTATACCTAATTTTGGGGGCGTCGCAGTTGGTATCAGAGCTTAGGGATATGATCCTTGGCTGAGATGTGAGGCAAGAACTAGGAGGGAAGAGACGTGGGAATTCTTTCGCTAGTATGACCTACCTAAGTTTATTTGGTATTTAATTGGTCGGTCAAAGTATAGGGATAATATATGATATGTTAATTAACCCTTGTTTTGTTGCAATATTTGAAAATGGCATCTAAAAATGATGAGATAAGCAATGGAGCACAGGAGGCCGTCGAGTCTCCACAGATCAATAATCAGGACAATATGCAACAGAATGGTGATAATCCTCCTGTAAACAACAACACTGATCAATTGACGAACGACGGTACGTTTAGGAGTTTTTTAGAATTCATGCAACATCAGGCGAGGCGGTTCCTGTTCATAATGCAGGTAAAAATAATGGCAACCCACGGTTGGTCACCGCTAAGCAGTTCCAGGAGCTGGGACCACCGGAGTTTTTGGGAAAGCCAGAACCACTTAAGGCGGAGACGTGGTTGAAGCAGATCACCAAGATATTTGATGTCTTGGGATGCTCAGAGGAGCAAAAGGTTCCCATTGCCACCTTTATGTTGCGTGAAGAGGCGGATTACTGGTGGGAATATGTAAAACGTACCCAGCCTGACGCACTCAAGATGTCTTGGGAGAAGTTCCAAGAGCTGTTCAATGACAAGTACTTTTTCAAAAGCATTCATCACATTGAGGAGGTGGAATTTATCAAGTTGGAGCAAAACAACATGACCGTGTCATAGTACGAAGCCAAGTTTGTCGAGTTATCCCGGTTTACGTCCCACTTGGTTGATAATGAGGAGAGAATGACGTGAATGTTTCTAAGAGGTTTGAAACCTGAGATACGTCAATATCTTATCTCTCATAAACTGTGTTTGTATTCAGATGTTGTTAATAGGGCTCAGTTATTGGAGCGTGATAACGAGTCAACCCAACCAAAAGAGAGTAGCCGATAAAATGATAGTACCGGTAATAACAGTCATCAAATAGGTGACAATAAGCATGGAGGGAATCAACATACCAGAAATGGTAACTAATTCGGTGGTAATCATGGCCAAAACAATAAGAATGGAAATTTCAAGAAGAGAAGGTTCAACAATGACGTGAAAATATCGGCACCAGCACCCGTTTCAAAGGAAGAAGAACGACCACCGGTCGTATGTTTCAAATGCGGACAGGAGGGACACATCCATCCAAACTGTACGTAGCAATCTAAAGCGTGTTTTAATTTTGGAAGAGAAGGTCACCTAGCTCGAATTTGTCGTATGGTGAAGTCAAGTCCAGCTGGGATAGTAATGCCAAAGGATGTCCCAGACAAGCCAAAACCGATAGTTTAAGAGAGAGCATTTTTTTTTCGTGATGAGGAACCTGAATAAAATTATCACGGGTATGTTAGTCATAAACTCTTTTGAAGTCTATACCGTGTTAGATACCGGTTCTACTCACTCTTTTATTTCACCTAGTTGTGTTCAATGTTTTAACTTAACTTCGGAGAAGTTAGACTTTGAATTATTTGTTGAAATTCTGTTGGGAGAAACCTTCGTTACCTCCACTATTTATAAATCTTGTTTGATTCAAATCAACACTTTCACGTTACCTATCGATCGTATCTCTTTAAAAATACTTGCCCTTAATGTGATTTTAGGAATCGATTGGTTAACTACTCATCGTGCTTTTCGTAAGGTTGTTAGCTTTCATACTCCTAACCAACCTGTTATACGAATTCAAAGTAACCAAACCACTAAAGTCAATCATTGTCATATCAAGCCATAAATAAAGAGGCCCGATCCTTTCGTTGTTGACTTTCTTGTGTGGAATGTACCGAAGCCAGACTTTCTATAGGCAACGTTGTGAATGACGACGGCAAGTTGATAGGTATCAATGTGACGTACTATCCAAGTCTTGGATGAGAGTCACAGTTTTGAACGATATTTCTATTATTAATAAAGTTTCTGACGTATTCTTGAAAACTTCTTAGCCTACCCAAGAGCGTGAAATCGAATTTTGTATTGGCCCCAGTATAAAATCCATTTCTTAAACCCTTAAATATTTCTTCAACTAAAACGAACGTATTATGCGCCAAAGACGTTGGCTCGAGCTGTTGAAGATTACAATCGTACCATTTATCGTGGAAGTGCGAACGTGGTAGCTGACGCGTTGAGTAGAAGATCGTATGCGAGTGAGATATTGTTAACACAAAGTCCCATTTCGTATAACTTACAAATGATGAAGATAGAGTTAAAGACTCTAGGGACCCACGTGAAGATAACAAATATACGATTAGAATCGACTTTAATCGATAAAGTTAAAACCGCTCAAGCTACATACTCAGAGCTGATGAATGTGGAGAAAAAGGTTCAAGAGGCCGTTATTCTACAAGCAAAAATCGATGAAGAGAGGAAATTTCAACCCTCGATTTAACTGACCCATTTGAAATCCTCGATCGAGTAGGAACTGTGGCTTATAGACTCGTTTTACCGCCAAGTATGTCGCGTGTTCATAACATTTTTAACGTATTGATGTTACGTAAATATGTGGACGACCTGAACCACATTATTGATTTAGAACTAGACGAGATAGCGTATAATTTAACGTATGAAGATGTACCTATTAAAATCCTGGAATGTATTCAACACTCAAAGGTTATACCTTAAGAGTTAGAATCTGACGAAGTGTCCTCACCTGTTCGGCATACCAGGTACGTACGTAAATTTCGAGGGCGAAATTTCATAAGGAGGGGAGATTGTGAAACCCCGAATTTTATGAATAAAGATTTAATTTTTTTTAAATATTTTTTAAATATTATGGTGTTAATTTGAGATAATGTTATAGTTGTGGGTAGTATTTATAAATTTTACAAAGTATGCAAGTTATTGTATTATATTCGATTGGTCGGAGAATATTATTTTTGTCGGGGAATATTTGTACGACGACACAATTATTGGTGAACCCCACAAAAGAATTATTGTCGGATTGAGAAAACGACAAAAATGTTTTATGAAAATAACGGCCAAAGTTTTACCGTTAATACTGTTGAACTACTCGGTAGTAAAAGTACAGTAATACGTGTGGTTGCATATTAGCATACGGTATTGATTATTGAGGCTTACATGATAAGTCACTCAGTTTTGTTTTATTAGTATTATTAATGTAATAAAACAGAAAAGCTTTTTATATAAAACAAAATACTTTTATAAAGTTATTCGTTTTATTAGGCTAATAGTAAATTTTTTTTATATAAAATAGAATACTTTTATAAAATTATTCATTTTATTAAACAATAATTAGAATATATTATATTTTATTATGTATAGTGTTTGCATAGTGCCTGCATAGTGTTTGCATAGTGAAATCTTTTATAAAGTTATTTGTTTTATTAGATTATAAATAGAATATATTATATTTTATTTAAAAGATTTTGCTTTAAATATGGACCGTCAGATTAAAGTAAATCAATCTAGACCGTTCATGAGTTAGTTACTATGCAATCCATTTTTCTATAAATAGAAGCTCATTCATTCATTATTTTCTTACGAATTCACTGAAACTCTAGAGAGAAAAACTATAGAGAGAAAGAAAAAAAGTGTTCTGTTACTTCACTACTCCTATTTTCAGTACTCTTCCTTTCAAGATAAGGGATATTATTTTTTGTACGCGTAAGGGGTATTATTTCTTTTGTATTCATGAAGAGAACTTCTGTTATTCCATTATTTATTATTCTATTGGAATAACCAGTATACGCGGGCTACCCTATACTTGGTAAAATTCTTCTGTTATTCCATTCTTTATCATTATGTTGGAATATCATGTCTGTGCTTTACGCCGGACCTGGTTCCATTATTTATTATTCTGTCGGAATATCCTGTCCGTGCGTTTACGCCGGACCTGGTTCCATTATTTATTATTCTGTTGGAACATCCTGCCTGTGCTTTACGCATGACCTGGTTCCGTTATTTATTATTCTATTGGAATAACCTGTCTGTGCGATCTATCGCATGCCTGGTGATTTCTTTTGTTATTCCATTCTTTATTGTACTCAGTTGGTTAAAGTTTTGGCCTTTATACTCCATGAAATTAGTGGAATATCCTTGATATTTGCGCTTCATCCAGTATCTTTTCGTGAAAATATTCTTCTAAGCATTCTTGAATTTTACTCCATAAAGCAGTATCATGTTGACAATTTGGACATTATTGGTTCCTGGATAAATTAATTCTTGAACTTGTTTTATTGAGTTATTATGTCATTGTCCTCATTCTTATATTTATATTATGTTGAAAGTCATCTGTGGCCTATAGTGCATAGATGGACTTGGTATGATTATGACCAAGAATTATTCGGTATAATCATAACCGTAATGTTACAAATGATGTGGAAAAAATCCTCATTGGCCCGTAGTGCATTGATGGACAGTTTTTGGTATGATTATGGCTATGAATTCTCTTTGGCCGTAGTACAGAGATGAATTATTTTATGGCATGATCAGGACCGTTGATGAAAACATGATTATCTTTAGCCATTGTGCATGGATAATTCGTGGTCGTGATACTAAAGAATATCCTTGGCCGTAGTGTAGAGGTGATTCGATGATGTGGATTATTTATTAAGCTGAGCCTCAGCGATAAAAGTCATGAGAAACCTTTTAAATCATAAAAGATAGTTGATTTTATTCTCTACTTGACTCTTTTAATGGATTGCTTGATCCGCTGCAGTTAAACTTGATGTCTATTATAATTTATCAGTTTAACATTGTTGAAGACTAATGATAATTTATTCTGCATTATCTTAGTCATAATATTTCTTACTGGGCTAGTTGAGCTCACCCTTTCTTTCACTGTTCTCTTCAGGAAATGAGAATATAGTTGGGACGAGTCGGGAAACGGAGTGATGGACCAGATGATAGCATTAGTAGTCCTCAATATTCTATGTAATAGTTTGATAATAATTGTAATGTGGACTCCTTTTTAGTATGGATACTCTCTAGAAGATATTATTTGTAATCAAACTCACAGTTTATGTTTTGTCGTATTGTACACGACAGTTGTATTATTAAGTTGTATTTGAATTCTGTACCATGTATCTGGCGACTCAAGATGGGTGATGTATACCTAATTTTGGGGGCATCACATGAAATGTCTCTTTTTCTTAGGCTTTTCAAAGTTACCCATGTAGTAAACTTTCCACCAACGACTCCTAAACCAGATGATCTTAGGGCACTGGGTGTAGAGACACCCCTAGGGCTTACTTATTCAAGTAACAATGGCCACAAAAGTCGACTAGTCAAGCTGCTTTTATCCATCACACTTTTCAGCTTGAATGTCGATGCTTCCTGAGGCTTGGATACCCAGTTATTTCGCACAATGGACATTAAAGCAGATTTTTAATTTTCATTTTTTTTTCTTCTCTTTTTTCTTTTTTTATTCATCATTTTTCCAATGGTTCTGCAATAAGCATAAGCAAGTTAAATAGTTCTAAGTCATGAAATCAGTGCACGTAGAAAACTCCACAAATAACTTAGCCAAATAAACATGCTTCTCATATTCAAGTACTCATGTATCACAAATTTAATTCAAATCAGTTACTATGGAGCATAGCTTAGTTCTCATCATTCATAAACCAATTAGGCATCAAACAAATTTTAAAATTTAGCATTGATTTTCAATCTCTGACTTTAACCTTCGAACACATAGGCAAATAGAGTCATGGAACCCAAAATTTTCAAAAAGTTTCAAAAGCATCAATTTTTTAAATTCCCCATCAAAATCGGATCAATATTCCTAAATCTCCCCCCCCCCACACACACTAAAACCTTACATTGTCCCCAGTGTAAGAAAATTATGCAAAGAAGAAAGAACTACATGCAACTATAAAAAACTAATAAGTAAAGGGATAGAAAAATTAAATCTGAATGCTTGGGTTGCCTTCTAAGTAGCTGCCCTTGTTTATTGTCATTGGCTTGACATCATCCTTCTCATTCTATGTAATCGGACTTGTGAACTTCAAGTGGACTGATAACAATTTTAATTCATTAGGAGTATCCTTTAGATCATGATTTTGCTCCATATCAGCCTTCAAATCCTCCTTGTATATTTGCTCAAGAGATTCCTGCACTATAGATTCAATAACATCAGTAGAAAAAACAAAATTAATATTACCAAGATACCTTTTGACTTCATATATGACGAACTGGACATGTGCATCATCCAATTCCAGGGTTAAGGTCACATGGTGTTTATCATTCACTGTTTTTGTTGTTTGCACAGATGTATCATCTATATCCTCTTTGTAAAGATTTGCTGAACTTAACAAATTGTTCTTCTCTTCCTCTTGTTCATCCTTTTCAGATTCTGAATACTTGATTTCTTCTTCAAATTCAGTAGTAGCCTTAAGCACTTCTAACTGGTTTCCACTAGTGAACTCTTCATCATCTTTAAGTTCTTGTTCCCTATTCGTTATTTCTTTCAGGAATTTTTCATTAGACTATGTATACCACATTGAATTCTTTCCAACTTTCCAATTCTTTGTTAGAACTTGGGGAAAAGGTAATTTCGGTTCATAACCTGAAAGAGGTGGAAATTTGTGCTTGAGTACATCACTGCTGCCTGTTTCACTATTGTCGGACTTGCTTTGTATTGACATTCCTTACTATTGATCATCTGCAACACATCTCAATGTTATGGCACTTATATTTTCAACAGTTTGAGAAAGTGACCTTCCTACTATGGTTGCAAGCTGAATAACTTGGTCCCTCAGATCTTGAATAGAAGTTCTTCTCTCCTGCTGGAATTATTTTGTCTGACTCATGAACTGTTGTGTTTGGTTCATGAATGTCTTGAACATATCCTCCATAGATGTCCCAGAATTGATAGGTACTTCTTGGTTTTCTGTGTGGTACTAAGGTTGAGCTTGCTAAAAACCTTGCATATTCCTTGCAGCCATTTGTTGAACTATAATAGTTAATTCAAAAACCTATTGCTCAAGATTACAAGTGTTCACTTCCTTTACCCTTTGTGATGTATAAGTCGTCCTTGTACCATACTGCTGTGAATTGGCTGCCATGGTTATAATTAAGTTCTTTGTAGCGTCTGGAGTTTTGTCTAAGAGTGCTCCTCCACTAGCCGCATCGATCATACTTCTTTCCATGGGTAGAAACCCCTCATAGAAGTACTGGATCAAGTGATGGTCATCAATTTCGTGAGGTGGACAGCTGGAACACAACTTCTTGAACCTTTCCAAATACTCATAGAGAGTTTCTCCATTGAATTGCATGATTCCATATATCTCATTCCTTAGGTAGGCAACTCTTGATGCAAAAAAGTACCTTTCCAAGAATAGCCTTTGCATATCAGTCCATGATCGTATTGATCTTGAAGGTAGATAGTATAACTAGTCTTTAACCAAATCTGCTAATGAGAATGGAAAAAGTCTAAGCTTGATCTGCTCCTCTGCCATTTCTTGTGATTTAATCGTGGAACACACCACGTGGAACTCCTTTAGATGCTTATATGGATTTTCACATGTAAGACCACGAAAAGTAGGCAAAAGACGAATTATTCCTGAGTTAAGTTCAAAAACAACATCTAAAGTAGGATATTCAATACACAATGATGATTGATCAAGATCGAGAATAGCCAGTTCTTTTAAAGTCCTATTGTTGTTTGGCACCGCCATCTTTTCCTCCTCAAGTGATGGAACAAGAGCTTCTTCTGTATCTGTAATTTTCTTTATCTATTGATCAAAATTTAGGTCAATAGAGTGAAAGGATTAAGTCATAAAACAAAAAGAAAAAGAAAATAAGAAAAACAAAAAACAATGAATAAACAAAAATAAATAACAATGTAAGACCTCAACTTTTATGAATAAAGATTTAATTTTCTCTAAATATTATTTTTGAATAATAAGGTGTGGATTTAATTTAACGTTGTAGTTGTGGGTAACATTTATAAATTTTGCAAAGTATGCAAGATGTTATAAAATATTCGTTTGGTCAGGGAATATTCGTTTTATCAAGAAATATTCGTACGATGGCACAATCATTGGTGGACCTCACAACGAAATTATTGTCGGAGTTAGAAAACGACAGAAATAACAGCAAAACTTTTACCGTTAACTATTGAAATACCTAGTGATAGAAGTACAGTAATACGCGTGATTGCATAGTAGCACACGGTATTGCACAGTATCTTTGATTATTGATGCCTACGTGAGAAGTTACTCAGTTTTATTCAATTATTGCCACAGTAATTGCTGCATAGTATCTCACATTATTGATTCAATTATTGTCACAATATTTTATATTATTAAATCAATAATTGAGATGACAAAGTTAGTCATATTATTATTTGCATTATTGACAATGTCTAGAAATTTTTGTCGAGGAAAGGGATTTGGTCACCTAATTGCGCGCCAATAAGGAGAAGTCCTTATCAGAAAGTCCCCTCTTTCCTGGGAATGATCTGGTTGTTAATATTATAAATTATAATATTAATGATGAATAAATGTTATTAAAAATTTATTTAGTGAAGCCAAGTGAATTGAGATAAATAGTGGAGTTTTTTTTATGAAGTATTTGTTGTAAATTTGGCTTATTACATGAACCCCCACTTACCCATTTTTCAAAATCGTCGGTAGAAAGTTATCCCAATTTTGTTTTATTATATATATATATATATATATATATATATATATATATATATATATATATATATATATATATAATACTTATATATATAATAGAATATATTATATTTTATTATTTGCATAGTACTGTATAGTGTTTGCATAGTACTACATAGTGCAGCATAGTAAAATCAAATTTTTTTTAAAGTTTCAGTCGAACGCCCTTGAATCCTTAACTGTGCACCCATGATTTTCTAAATTCAAATAGTGCCCTGCCATTCTCCTATAAATAGGATGCTTAGTTTAGAATTAAAAATCACATCAGAATCAGAGAATTCTTCTTCTATAATATTAAGCATATTTCTTTTGAGTTTAAGAAAGTTTTGAGTGTAGAAAATATTACAAGTTTTCTTGAAGTTTTAAGGTAAGGGATATTATTTTTGTTCAATATTCATAAGAAATAACATTTTCTTCCATACTCTGTAGTATGTAAGTAAAAGTATTTCGTTTCATATTCCTAATTCTACACTCATTTTGTTAAGTATTGCTTCTATACTCCTTGAAATTAGTAGAATATCTTTGAAATTTGCGCTTCATCGAGTATCTTTTCACGAAAATATTTTTCTGAACATTCTTGTTAAATTTTGATCTTTTCGTGCCGGGGTACTATTCATGACGTAATATTCACGAGGGGTATTATTCACTTGAGTACTATTCACCCGAGGTATTATTCATGATAAAAATTGATTTCTTTTCTGTCCAAATTATTTTTGATACAATATTATACTTGAATTTTACTTCACAAAGCAGTATCATGTTGACAATTTGGACATTCTTGAACTCTGGATAAATTAAATTATAAATCTTTAAAATTTATCCTTGCCCTCATTTAATTGAATTCTTATATTATTGTCATCATCCTCATGCTTATATTGTGATGAAAGTCATCTTTGGCCCGTAGTGCATTGATGGACTGTTGATTGGTATGATTATGACTAGGAATTATGTATCGATATAATCATGACCTGTAATGTTACAAATGATGTGGTAAAAGTCCTCATTGGCTCGTAGTACATTGATGGACAGTTGTTGGCATGATCATGACCATTGGTGATAATAACGAATATCCTTAGCCTGTAGTGCATGGACAATTCGTGGATGTGATACTAACGAATATCCTTGGCCGTTAATGCATGGATAATTCGATGATGTGGATTATTTATTGAGCTGTGTTACAGCGATAAAACATTGATGATGAACTTTTAAATCATAGAAGATAGTAGATATAATGCTCTACTTGACTCTTCTAATGGATTATTTATTCCGCTGCAGTTAATCTTGTTGTCTATTGTATTCTATCAGTTTAACACTGCTGAAGGCTAACGATAATTTATTCTGCATTATCTTAGTCATAATATTCTTTACTGGGCTAGTTGAGCTCACCCTTTTTTTTCATTGTTCTCTTCAGAAAATGAGAATATAGCTGGAACTAGTCGGGGAATGGAGTGATGGTCCAAGATGGTGGCTATAGTTGTCCTCACTATTCTATGAAATAGTGTGATAATAAATGTAATGAGGACTCCATTTGAGTTTGATCGTGGTAAAACTCTCAGCTACGTTTTGTCATATTGTATAAATGAAGTTTGTATTTAAATTTTGTATCATGTATTTGGCAACTTAGAATGGGTTGTGTATACCTATTTTAGGGGAGTCACAAACACTCCTCGGCAACGGCGCCAAAATTTGAGAGCTGTCGTTTACACTCCTAAAATAACCTAACTTTCACTTTACAAATTCAAACAATTAGCATAGTAGTAAGCAAGGATCGATCCCATAGAGAGTGATTTATTTTATATTTATCCTATGATTTCTAATGAAAAAGGGATTTTGAATTAATTAACTGAATTAACAAGAATAAACTAATAAGAATAAACAATGAATAAAAAGCTTCAGTTCTTCAGTTCAGTATCACTTTTTTACAACAATAGATTAATAGTGTAACATTATTTACCCTTCAATGGAACTAATAGCCCTAGGTAACAACAAGCTTTGCTACCTAAAACTCCCCTTAGATTGTTATTCAATGAAACAAGTTCTTCACAAGATTCTAATCATTATATATAACCTAAAACAAGCTCTCTAAATTTAATTTAACAGTTGCATTAAGAATTAGGAAATTAAACTATTCCAAGCAACAAACACATAAGCTTAGATTGTTTAACTTGTCTTCTGATAATCATAGAAATACTCAAAAGCTTGTCCACATTGGCCCTTAGTGTATTATTTATTGAGTTGTGTTACAACGATATTGTCTCCACAATGAGGACTCCATTTGAGTTTGGATATTGTCTACGAGACAATATTCGTGTTAAAACACTCAGCTACGTTTCGTCATATTGTATAAATAAAGTTTGTATTTAAATTCTGTATCATGTATTTGGCGACTCAGAATGTGTTGTGTATACCTATTTTGGGGGCGTCAGAGTTGGTATCAAAACTTAGAGATATTATCCCTAGCTGAGATTTGAGGCTAGCACTAGGAAGGGAGGGACGGGTAAATCCTTCGCTAGTATGACCTACCTAAGCTTATTTGTTATATTATTGGTCGGTCAGAATATAGGGACAATATGTGGCATGTCAATTAACCCTTGTTTTGTGGCAGTATTTGAAAATGACATCTAAAAATGTTGAGATAAGCAATGGAGCACATGAGACCGTTGAGTCACTCATGATCAATAACCAGGATAATGTGCATCAGGAAGGCAATAATCCTCATGTAAACAATAACACCGACCAAATGATGAACGACGGAATGTTTAGGAGCTTTATGCAATTCATGCAACATCAGGCGAGAGAGACTCCTATTCAAAATGTAGGTGGAAATACTGGCAACTCACGGATGGTCACCGCTAAGCAATTCAAGGAGCTGGGACCACCTGAGTTTTTGGGAAAGCCAGAACCACTTAAGGTGGAGACGTGGATTAAGCAGATCACCAAGATATTTTATGTCTTAGGATGCTTCGAGGAGAAAATTGTTCCCTTTGCTACCTTCATGTTGCAAGGAGAGGCAGATCATTGGTGGGAATCTGTAAAACGTACTCAGCCTGCCGCACTAAAGATGTCTTGGGAGAAGTTTCAAAAATTGTTTAACGACAAGTACTTTCCTAAAAGTATTCGTCACATGAAGGAGGTGGAATTCATCAAGTTGGAGCAAAATAATATGACTGTATCTCAGTACGAGGCTAAGTTTGCAGAGTTATCCCGATTTGTATCCCATTTGGTAGATAATGAGGAGCGTATGACGTGAATGTTTCTAAGAGGTTTGAAACCAGAATTATGTCAATACCTCATTTCTCACAAACTTTGCTTGTATTCAAATGTTGTGAATAGGGCTCAGTTATTGGAGCGCGATAATGAGTCAACCCAACCAAGAGATAGCAGCCGGCAAAATGATAATACCGGTGGTAGCAGTCATTGAAGTGGTGACAACAAACGTAGAGGAAATCAACATGCCAGAAATGGTAACCACTTCGGTGGTAATCATGGACAAGATAATAGAAGTGAAAATTTCAAGAAGAGGAGATTCAACAATGACGGAAAGACAGCAACACCAGCACCCGTTGTTAAGGAAAGAGAACGACCACCGGTCGTATGCTACAAATACGGAGGGGGGGACACATCAGTCCAAATTGTACGCAACAACCCAAAACGTGTTATAATTGCAGAAGAGAAGGTCACCTAGCTCTATTTTGTCGTGTAGTGAAGTCAAGTCCAGCTGGGATGGAGACACCAAAGTCCGTCCCAGACAAATCAAAGTCGGTAGTTCAAGGGTCGTTTGTCGTGACCTCCCAAAAAGTAAGGAACCCGAATAAAGTTATCACGGGTAAGATAATCATAAACTCTTGTGAAGTCTATACCTTATTTGATACCGGTTCTACCCATTCTTTTATTTCACCTACTTGCGCTCAACGTTTAAATTTGACTCCAGAAAAATTAGACTTTAACTTATCTGTTGAAACTCCGTTAGGAGAAACCTTCATTACATCTATGTTTATAAGTCTTATCTGATTCAAATCGGTACCCTCACATTACATGTCGATCTCATTTCTTTGAAAATACTTGCATTTGATGTGATTTTATGGATTGATTGGTTAACTACTCATCATGCTAAAATTGATTATTTTCGTAAAGTTGTTAGTTTTCATATTCCTAACAAACCTATTATGCGAATTCAAATTACCAAACCACTAAAGTCAATCACTGTCATATCAAGCCATAAAGCCATTTATTTATTGAAAAACGGATGTCAAGCTTTCTTAGCCCATGTCACGGATTAAAATAAAAATACGTTAGATTTAAATGATATTTCTATTATTAATAAATTTCTTGACGTAATCCATGAAGAACTTCCTAGCCTACCCCCAAAGCGTGAAATCGAATTTTGTATTGATCTTAAACCCAATACAAAACTCATTTCCAAAACCCAATATCAAATGGCTCAAATTGAACTTCAAGAGTTAAAAACCCAATTGCAGGAATTATTAGACACCGGTTTCATTTGTCCTAGTACGTCTCCTTGGGGTGCTCCTGTTCTATTCGTAAAGAAGAAAAATGGAAGTATGCAACTTTGTATTGATTATCGGGAGTTGAATCATGTCACCGTAAAAAATAGGTACCCGTTGCCTCGCATTGATGACCTGTTTGACCAGTTGCAAGGCGCTAAATTCTTTTCAAAGATCGATCTTCATTCCGAATATCATCAATTAAAGATTAAAATTGATGACATTCTAAAGATTGCTTTTAGAACTCGGTACAGGTATTACGAATTCCTAGTTATGTCTTTTGGATTGACCAATGCTCCTACTGCCTTCATGGATATGATGAACTGAGTATTCAAAGAATATTTGGATCATTTTGTGGTTATCTTTATTGATGACATCCTCATTTACTCCAAAAGCCGTGAAGATCATGAGCAACACTTAAGGCTGATACTCCAAAAGCTTTGTGAAAATAATTTATATACCAAGTTTAAGAAATGCGAGTTCTGGCTTGAGGAAGTAACATTCCTTGGGCACGTGATATCAAATCAAGGAATAGCTGTTGACCCAGTGAAGATTGAAGCAATACAAAGCTGGGAGCAACTGAAGTACGTAGCTTTATGGGCTTAGCGGGTTATTATCAGAGATTCGTGGAAGGATTTTCTCAAATCGCTACTCCATTAACTTAACTAACTCAAAAAGATACAAAATTCGGTTGGAGCGAGGAATATGAGAAGAGTTTTCAAAAACTCAAGAGAAGACTCATTTCAGCACTATTCTGACAATACCATCTAGTTCGGAGTGATTTGTCATCTACAGTGATGCTTCAAGCAGAGGGTTAGGATGTGTTCTCATGCAACATGGGAAAGTCATAGCCTATGCCTGGTGATAACTCAAAGAATATGTGAGGAATTATCCTACTCATGATCTAGAGTTGGCAGCAGTCGCTTTTACGCTTAATATTTGGAGGCATTACCTGTATGGAGAGAAAGTAGAGATCTATACAGATCATAAAAGCCTCAAATATTTCTTCAGCCAAAAGGAACTCAACATGCGGCAACAATATTGGCTCAAGCTATTGAGAGATTATGATCATACCATTCAATACCATCTTGGAGAAGCGAATGTGGTAGCTGACGCGTTGAGTAGAAGATCTTATGCGGGTACGAGTGCGATATTGTCAACACAAAGGCCCATTTGGTATAACATACAAAGGGTGGAGATAGAGTTAAAGACTCCAGGGACCCACGTGATGAATATATGAGTAGAACATACTTTAATCAATAAAGTTAAAGCTGCTCAAACTACGGACCTGGAGCTGATGCGTATGAGGAAGAAAGTACAAGAAGGTGTTATTCCGAAAGCAAGAATCGATGAAGAAGGAATACTTTGAGTCAACTCTAAACTTTGTGTTCCTAACGACTCTGATTTGAAGTATAAAATCATGATAGAGGCGCACAACACACCGTTTGCAATCCATCCTGGGAGTACCAAAATGTATCGTGATCTTCGACATACATTTTGGTGGAGCAATATAAAGAGAGAGATCGCGGAGTTTATCTCTAACTTGTCAACGTGTCAAGGCGGAGCATCAAGTACCAAAAGGTCCATTACAACCACTTGAAATTCTAGAATGAAAGTGGGAGCACATTATCATGGATTTCGTTACTGGTCTTCCCATGGTTTCTCAAGGCATAGATGCAATTTGGGTCATTGTTGATAGATTAACCAAGTCTGCTCACCTATACGAGAAACTTATTCACTTCATAATTTTGGGTTAGTTTGTAAAAAGCTATGGGCACGGATTTATAATTCAGTTCGGCATATCATCCTCAGACGGATGGGCAGTCAGAGAGGAATATTCAAACTGTTAAAGATATATTAAGACTTTGTGTCCTAGACTTCAAAAGAAGTTGGGACAAGTTCTTGCCATTAGTGGAATTCTCCTACAACAACAGTTATCAAGCAAGTATAGGCACGGCTCCATTCGAGATTTTGTATGGACGCAAGTGTCGTTCTCCAGTATGCTGGGATGAGGTGGGTGAAGCAACATTATTGGGATCGAAATTGGTACGCATGACAACAAAAAAGATTCAAATGATTCGGCAACATATAAAAACCTCACAAGATCGATAAAAAAGTTATGATAATCTTCATCGAAGGGACGTAGAATTCAATGTTGAGGATCATGTGTTGTTACGTGTTGCTCCATGGAAAGGAGTTACGAGATTTTGAAAGAGAGGAAAGCTCAACCCTCGATTTATTGGCCCGTTTGAAATCCTCGATCGAGTAGGAACTGTGGGCTATAGACTCGCCTTACCGCCAAGTATGTCTCATGTTCATAATATTTTTCATATATCTATGTTACGTAAATATGTGGAAGACCCAAATCACATTATTAAATTAGAACCAGACGAGATAGCGAAAGATTTAACGTTTGAAGATGTACCTATTAAAATCTTGGATAAAAAGGAGCATATTCTACGCTCAAAGGTTATACCTCGAGTCAAAGTTTTGTAGAGAAATCACGATATTGAAGAAATGACCTGGGAGTTAGAATCTGAAATAAAATCAAGGTATCCTCACCTCTTCGACATACCAGGTACGTACACCAATTTTGAGGACGAAATTTCATAAGAAGGGGAGCTTGTAAGACCCCAATTTTTATGAATAAAGATTTAATTTTCTCTAAATATTATTTTTGAATAATAAGGTGCCGATTTGATTTAATGTTATAGCTGTGGGTAATATTTACAAATTTTGCAAAGTATGTAAGTTGTTAGAAAATATTCGTTTGGTCGGAGAATATTCGTTTAATCAGGAAATATTCGTACGACGGCACAATCATTGATGGACCCCACAAAGAAATTATTTTCGAAGTTAAAAAACGACAAAACTAACTTTTTCTAAAAATAATGACAAAACTTTTACCGTTAACTGTTGAAATACCTGGTGATAAAAGTACAGTAATACGCGTGGTTGCATAGTAGCACACGGTATTACACAATATATTTGACTATTGATGCTTACGTGAGAAGTCACTCAGTTTTATTCAATTATTACCACAGTAATTGTTGCATAGTATCTCATATTATTGATTCAATTATTGTCACAATATTTTATATTATTAAATCAATAATTAAGACGACAAAGTTATTCATATTATTATTTATATTATTGGCAATGTCTAGAAAGTTCTGTTGAGAAAAGGGGTTTGGTCACCTAATTGCGCGCCAATATGGAGAAATCCTTATCAGAAAGTCCCCTCTTTCCTAGGAATGATCTGGTTGTTAATATTGTGAGTTATAATATTAATGATGAATAAATGTTATTAAAAATGTGTTTAGTGAAGCCAAGTTAATTGAGATAAATAGAGGGATTTTTTTATGAAGTATTTTTTGTAAATTTGGCTTATTACATAGACCCCCACTTACCCATTTTTGAAAATCGTCGGTAGAAAGTTATCTCAGTTTTGTTTTATTATATATATATATATATATATATATATATATATATATATATATATATATATATATATATAATAGAATATATTATATTTTATTATTTGCATAGTACTGCATAGTGCAGCATAGTAAAATTAAATTTTTTTTAAAAGTTTCATTCGAACCCCCGTGAATCCTTTACTGTTCACCCGTGATTTTTTAAATTTAAATAGTACCCTGCCATTCTCCTATAAATAGGATGCTTAGTTTAGAATTGAAAATCACATCAGAATCAGAGAATTCTTCTTCTATAATATTGAGCATATTTCTTTTGAGTTTAAGGAAGTTTTGAGTATAGAAAAAAGTACAAGTTTTCTTGAAGAATATTCCCGCTATACCATTCAGAAGTACTCTCCTTTTAAGGTAAGAGATATTATTTTTGTTCAATATTCGTAAGAAATAATATTTTCTTTCATAATCTGTAGTATGCAAGTTGTGACGCCCCCAAATCCAGATACTTGAAACCCGAACTCGGTGCTTCACGATACCATTTCTATAAGCGGAATAATACTAATAATAATAATAATAATAATAATATAAATATCAAACTTAATTTACATATGCATTAAAGTTTAAATCTCAGGTACGAGACCTTTAAACATTCATTACATCATTGATAATATGTATCATTGTCTTAATAAACTATAACTATTACACAGAATATTATAAATATCATTCGAACAGCTTTCCTTTCCCCTTGTTCTTGCCTGAGCCTTCGGATTGATCATACTTAATTAAAAACATTTAATTTAAGCAAGAGTGAGCATTTGAGTGCCCAACAAGTGATAACAATTATAAACATTAGCTGAAAGGTTTAAATATTTTATTTATGCTACCCTTCTACAACAAGTCAATAGTTGTGAAGTAATCTGAACCGATAAAAATAACATAACAACTTTCTATCAAATTTTTGAAACTACGTATCAACTATAAATAGGGTTAAGGTAACATAATATGAACATTATTTTCTATTTTCGAAAAGGTTAAACAGAAATTCATCTGCAAACCGGTAAAACTTACGGGCACGGGGGGTGATCAGCCCGTTATGCCCTATATTGATCAATACTACATGCAAGAACGATGTTATCGTTCACTCTGTCCACCTTGGGTGCATAAAAAGTTTTTTCGTGTACGGGATGTTCATACTTAGTCGAGAATCTGAACCAAAATAATTTGATTGGATACAAAAAGGCTTTATCATATTCAACTATATTTCTAAATCTGTGTCTAGTTGATCAAATAACTTCGACGACTCTTTGCAATTGTATACATACTGGATCAATAGGTATAAATATATATATCAACATGTGATTAAATACAATGATTATCCAAGTGGGGACACTTGAATAACCATATTTAGAAATTAACGAACAGAATATATACATCTGAATTACAATATAGTACCATGTTGATAATCAATGATCAGATATAACATATATAACAATAGGGTTAATAATCTAGTAATAATAATAATATAATTCTGAAACTTCTTACTCATGTCCATTGCATACAAAAAATGCAAAGGTAGGATACTTGCCTGAGCTGCTGCTTACAATAATGTAACTTAGATCTTATCTTTTGTATAACAACCTATCAGTAATAAGATCATTTTACTGATTAGAATTATATCGTAACACATAATACTGCTTATTGCAGTCAGCACATAACCTAATCACATTGTCAGATATGTTTAACAACCATTGAATCACAAATAAACACTTATCAAGTCAACCTATCTAAGTTCAGATCAATTTCTGAATCATGTCGGTGTACCGACAGCTTTATCGGGTACTTATCGAGTCTAAAACTCTATCCTGAAGTTCAATAACTGAAAATATCAGTCATATTATTTTTAAATGACTTATAATAATTTTTAAACATTTATTATAATTTATCATGAATTTTCAAACATCGAAATCATTATTAAATGATTTAAATATTAACTAATTCTGTTATCATTAATATTTAATTAATATTAAACTATTAATGAAACCATTGTCAAAATATTAAAGTTATTTACAATAACTCAAAATATTTTTAAAGTATTAATATTACCCTTAAATGATTTTTAAAACATTAAAAATTATTTTTAAATAATTACCATTAATATTTAATTATTAATGTACTATTTATCCAAATATTAAAAGTCATTAATTATAGCTTAAAATATTTTTAATTCATTTATATCCTTTTTAAATAATTTTTAAATTAATAAAACTATTTTAAAACTATTTATTTAATATAAATCATTAAATAAATCTAATATCCTTAGTATTACATTATTATCATTAATATTCAATTATTAATGAAATTATCCTTTAAATATTAAAAGTTATGTTTTATAACTTAAAATATCTTTAAGCACTTTATTTTTATTTAAAATAATTTTTCTAATATAAAAATTATTTTTACATTACTTTATTTAATATAACTATTAAATAATTCTAATATCCTTAATATTAAAATATTAATATTTTTCATGACAAAATATCAAAAGTTATATTTTATAAATTAAAATATTTTTATAACCTTTAAATCATTTTTATATAAATTTTAAATCATTTATTCTATTTTTCATCATTTATTTAATACATTTATTAAATAACTTAATTATCATTAATATTTAATTTATTAATGAAATTCATCACAAAATATTAAAAGTTATAGAAAATAACTTAAAATATCTTCATATACCATAATATATTTTTAAATGATTTATCATGTATTAAAACTATTTTTAAATAATTTATTTAATATTACACTTAAATAAATTAATTACCTTTTATATTCCAAAAATATTAAATATTTATGAAATATACTTCAAATAATTAAAAACTAATTTTTCGGACTTTAAAATAATTTTTAATAATTTATTTGTATTTTTAATAATTAAAAACTAATTTTTTTTATTTATTTAATTAAAATAATTAATTTAGTAAATAAATTGTCGCTAAAGGTGCATTAGGCGACAAAACTGTCACTAATGGTATTTTTCACCAAACCCAGAACACGCATGTCAGTGAACGAGTGACCAGGTTTGACCACGAATCATGTACTGTGTATTGAGTTTCTGGGCCAAGTTAAACCTTGATCGTGTACCTGAAGTGTAACATTACAGTAACAAACCATCATCTAGGTCATACAACAAACACACAAGGAGATCTGGGCTCACCAACACACCGTCAGAGTGTTTCTGGGTTTTCCCAGAAACCCAGAAGTTCGAGTTACTTGGTTCATGCTCGATTTAATTTAGGTTCTAGCCTTGTTTCATGTGATATAATGGTTCATACGTATAGAGTACATGACAAGGAACAATAATATATCATGAGATCAGCATAACATCAATACAATAAAGATAAATGGGCCGGTCAAAGTACCCTCCCGGAACTGTTCTTGAACATTTCTGTGTTTCCCAGAAATGTTCTTGAGCAATTTCAGCTAGCTAAGTTTGACCATCTCTAGATTTGATTCTGTTACGGTTCTATGTGATATAAAGGCTTTAGCATGTAGTCTTTATGTCAGTCTACAACTACAAAACAACAACATGGCAAACAAACTTAAACATAGCAAGATCCAAGCTCTGCAAAAACACTGTCAGAGATTTCTGGGCAGATTCTAGGTTTCAAGAACAGCCGGTCAATCCCGGTCAATCCACTTTGACCTTAAATAACTTTTAATCTACAATAGACATGGACCTGATTCAAGTTACATATTAAATATCTCCTAACAGACTACAAGTACAAACTTTCAAAACACAAAAACACATAACAGATCGAGATCTATGGGACCTGACATTCACTGTCAGACCCTTATTTTCAAAAATTTCCAGATTTGGAAAATCATCAAATCTGAGCCTCTAGATGTTATGGGTTTAACATCTAGCAACCCAGATCATTGATTAACACCCCATACAACATATTTAACTCACAAAATTTTACATCTAACATAAGATCAAAAGTCAAATTTCTAGATTAGGGTTTACCTCTTTATGATCCAATTCTGATTTCTATGCTTCTGATTTGATGTTGGTGTTCGTGGGGCTTGATTTGTGACTGATCTAACACTAAAATTTCGTGGGTTTGAGCTTGAGAGAATATGGCTAAGTGTAAGTGATCAAATTAGACTAAATGTGCACTTTCTCTCTCTTGTTCCTTATATAACTTGTATACAATGCATGTGGCTGATGAATTGAACCTGTTTTGCTGGAAATTATAGCTGATAATAGCTTAGACTAGGGTGGCTAGCATGATTTGATAAGATTTGGCCAACAATAATGCAATAATGAGACAAAAAGGGTACTTTAGTAATTTGGTTATTAATTTTAAGGGCATTCTTGTCCAAGGTGCTTGAATCTAAGATTTATTCACTAGATTTTACATCTCAAAGTTTCCCAAATAATTTCTAGGATTTAAAAATTTAAAATTAAAGTATAATAAAATTTTAATTAAATACACTAATTTAAAATTAAGGTTTTTAATAAAAAATTAGGGTTTTTAAATTAGGGTTCCTTAAAATTATTAGGGTTCCCAAATTAACAATTAGGGTTTTCTAATTATCATTATAATTTACAAAAATAATAATTAGGGTTTCTAATTTTAGCAAATTAGGGTTTTTAAATAATAATTAGGGTTCCTCCTAATTACAAAAATTCTATAATACGCAATAAAATTCATATAACACAATTACTACTCAGTCTTAAACTCATAACCGAGTTTAACAATTAGGGTAAAATAACACGACATAAGGGTTATGACATAATTTATCATAATTGACCAACCATTATCAGTCTACACATTTACAGTACATATTTATAGCACTAAAAAATTAAAATATAATTAATATTATATTATTATTCTCATCCCTTGATCAATGCCCAAATTTAGGGTTTGGATTTCATATCTGATTTATTTTTCACATGCAACATCAATAATTAAGCTAAAATAATTAAATCAAATATTCTGAACACATTCACATAATAAAATATTTATTATTATAATTCTAATAATCATTTTATATATTATTTAAATAATATAAAATCATGTTTTCATGGAAAATAATTAATAAAATATTTTTTCTTAAAAAAATTAATTACTATAAGAATATAATTTGTAATGATCAAAAATTTTAAAATTATTTATAATTTTTCAGTTATCATACACATTACTAGACACTTATTCTCATCATTAAAATAAATAAAATATAAAAAAAAATATGCAAAATTTCTTATTTATTTTATATTAAAAATATCGGGTTATTACACAAGTAAAATTATTTTATTTCATAATCCTAATTCTACATTCATTTTGTTAAGTATTGCTTCTATACTCCTTGAAATTAGTAGAATATCTTTGAAATTTGCACTTCATCGAGTATCTTTTCACGAAAATATTTTTCTAAACATTCTTGTTAAATTTTGATCTTTTCGTGTCGGGGTACTATTCATGAAGTACTATTCACAAGATACTATTCACCTGAAGTACTATTCATGATAAAAATTGATTTCTTTTCTATCCAAATTATTTTTGATACAATATTATTCTTGAATTTTACTCCACAAAGCAGTATCATGTTGACAATTTGGACATTCTTGAACTCTGGATAAATTGAATTATAAATCTTTAAAATTTATCCTTGCTCTCATTTAATTGAATTCTTATATCATTGTCATCATCTTCATGCTTATATTGTGATGAAAGTCATCTTTGGCCCGTAGTGCATAGATGGACTGTTGATTGGTATGATTATGACCATGAATTATGTATCGGTATAATCATGACATGTAATGTTACAAATGATGTGGTAAAAGTCCTCATTGGCCCGTAGTGCATTGATGGATAGTTGTTGGCGTGATCATGACCATCGGTGATAATAACGAATATCCTTGGCCTGTAGTGCATGGATAATTCGTGGATGTGATACTAACGAATATCCTTGACCCATAGTGCATGGATAATTCGATGATGTGGATTATTTATTGAGCTGTGTTACAGCGATAAAATATTGATGATGAACTTTTAAATCATAGAAGCTAGTAGATATAATGCTCTACTTAACTCTTCTAATGGATTGTTTGTTCCGCTGCAGTTAATCTTGTTGTCTATTGCATTCTAACAGTTTAACACTGTTGAAGGCTAACGATAATTTATTCTGCATTATCTTAGTCATAATATTCTTTACTGGGCTTGTTAAGCTCACCCGTTTTCTTTCATTATTCTCTTCAGGAAATGAGAATATAGCTGGAACTTGTCGGGGAATGGAGTGATGGTCCAAGATGGTGGCTATAGTAGTCCTCACTATTCTATGAAATAGTGTGATAATAAATGTAATGAGGACTCCATTTGAGTTTGATGGTGTTAAACTCTCAGCTACGTTTTGTCATATTGTATAAATGAAGTTTGTATTTAAATTTTGTATCATGTATTTGGCAAATCAGAATTGGTTGTGTATACCTATTTTAGGGGAGTCACAAACACTCCTTGACAACGACGCCAAAATTTGAGAGTTGTCATTTACACTCCTAAAATAACCTCACTTTCACTTTATAAATTCAAACAATTAGCATAGTAGTAAGCAAGGATCGATCCCACAAAGAGTGATTTGTTTTAAATTTATCCTGTGATTTCTAATGAAAAAGGGATTTTGAATTAATTAACTAAATTAACAAGAATAAACTAATAAGAATAAACAATGAATAAAAAACTTCAGTTCTTCAGTTCAGTATCACCTTTTTACAATAATAGATTAATAGTGTAACATTATTTACCCTTTAATGAAACTAATAGCCCTAGGTAACAACAAGCTCTGCTACCCGAAACTCCCCTTAGATTGTCATTCAATAAAACAAGTTCTTCACAAGATTCTAACCATTATATATAACCTAGAACAAGCTCTCTAAATTTAATATAACAGTTGCATTAAGAATTAGGGAATTAAACTATTCCAAGCAACAAACACATAAGCTCATATTGTTTAACTTGTCTTCTGATAATCATAGCAATACTCAAAAGCTTGTCCACAGTCAAGTATTACTAACAACTACTTGTGATTAGGAACAATATTAATTACACGTTATATTATTCTTTGATCTAACATATGATATTCGTTAACCAACTCAATCCTGCATAAATCTAATCAGTTAAGTCAAATAGCATTCAGAAATTAAATTAGATTATCAAGAATGAATTTTATGTGAGAAGAAATAAATAATAAATACTCAATTAACCATTAATTATAAATAAGGTTCAACATCCCTTAGAACTAAATAAAAAGAACTTAGCTCATGTCTTCAATCCTCCAATATTGTAGAAGAGAGAATGTAGTAGATAATTGAATGAATAAAACCCTGACTATCATCCTCTATTTATAGTGCTAGACAAAGACCTAAATCCTATGAGGAGTAAAAATCCAAATCCTAAAAGGAATTACAAATCATACAAGTTTCCATAATGAAATAGAATCCAATTTAGAAATAAATCTTAGTCTAAAGGAAATTCTAAATCTAATAGAAATAATAATCTCATTCCATGTTGAAATCTGCAAAAATCTTCTTTTGGAAAATTTTCAAAAACCCAAGATTTTCCTATTTTCCCGCTCAAATTCGCTGGGGCGAATTTCTATTTTTTTTGTGACGTCCTTTGGTAAAATGACAATAACTTTTGATCCGAGAGGAGTTTCGAGGCCTGCTACATATGAAATCAAAGCTCTCGACGAGATCTACAACTTTACTTCTTTGACAATTGATAGATTCTAGCTGGATCAAGGTCAGAATTGGGCTTCAAGTGACTGCTATGTAAATTGCAACTCCAAACTTTGAGGTTCAACGTCCGTCTGGTAAAAAGATCATAACTTTTTGATATGAACTTCGATTGAGACGAATCAAGATGTTCCAAAAAGCTAAGGAAGAGCTCTAACATAAAATTCAAGTCCCAAGCCAAAATCATGCATCTAACTTAATGCTAAAAACCCTGCAATTTTCCCTTTTTTCTCATTTCAGCTCCAATTCTTCCTAAAATCATTAAATACCTTAATAAGCTCATATACACATGAAACATGCAATAAAACTAAACATAAAGGAATCAAAATAAATGAATAATATGCACCCATCAAGTTACATGATTGTTATAATTGTTACACACAGATGTGTGTGGACCTATGACAATAAAGGCTAGAGGAGGGTATTCATATTTCATTACTTTCACTAATAATCATTCAAGATTTAGATATGTGTATTTAATGAAATACAAGTCTGAATCATTTAAAAGGTTTAAAGAATTCAGAAGTGAAGTAGAGAAAAAATTTAGCAAAAGTATTAAGATTCTTCAATCAGAGCGAGGAGGGGAATACTTGAGCAATGAGTTTCTTGATTATCTCAAAGATAATGGTATTCTCTCATAATGGATGCCTCCTACTACGCCATAGCTGAACGGTATATCTAAAAGGAGAAATCATACCGTGTTGGACATGGTGTGGTCCATGATGAGCTTTACCAATCTTCCAATATCTTTTTGGGGTTATGCCCTAGAGAAGGCTGTGTATCTAATAAATAAGGTCCTCTCAAAACCCGTCCCTAAGACTCCATATGAGTTATGGACATGGAGAAAATCCAGTCTTAATCATGTAAAAATTTGGGGTTGTCCAGCTTATGTGAAAAAATTTCAAAATGATAAGCTTGGGACAAGATCTGATAAGTACATATTTGTGGGATATCCTAAAGAAAGTTTAGAATACTATTTATATAATCCTATTGAGCAAAATGTGTTTGTTGCGAAACACACTACCTTCTTGGGAAAGGAGTTTATCCTTGAAGGGGCTAGTGTGAGAAAAATAGATCTTGAAGAAGTTCAAAAACCACAAACCAATACAGGTCAAGTGGATGAACATGTCCAAGTATAGATACCTTCTGTACCACAATCGAGTCATAAATTTGGAAGAGTACTGAAGATACCTGATCGATATGGATCTATCATAGATGATGATGATGATGATAAGGTACGCATCATATATATTGGTGATCCAGTTACATACGATGAGGCTATTAGTAGTAAAGACTCAGAGAAATGGCAAATGGCTATGAAATCTTAAATAGACTCCATGTATGAAAACCAAGTATAGGTTTTGGTTAATCCACCAGAAGGCATAGTGCCTATAGGGTGTAAATGGGTCTTTAAGAGAAAGACTAGAGCAGATGGCAAGATAGAGAACTATAAATTCAGACTGTTTGCAAAAGGTTTCAAACAAAGGTAAGGAATTGACTATGACAAATCCTTTTCATCCGTAGCAATGCTTAAGTCGATTCGAATTTTGCTTGCGGTTGCAGCTTACTATGACTACGAGATCTGGAAAATGTAAAAATGATCTACCTTAATGGGAAACTACAAGATGATGTATACATGATACAGCCAGAGAGATTTTTTAAAAAAGATGCAACAAATCTAGTATGTAAACTACAACGATCTATTTATGGATTAAAGCAAGATTCTCGCAGATGGAACAATCATTTTAATGAGACAATAAAAAAGTTTGATTTTATCAAAAATGAGGATGAACCTTATGTCCACGAGAAGGTTAGTGGGTGCGTTATAATATTCCGGGTAATATATGTTGATGATATACGACTTATTGGAAATGACATACCAATGTTACAATCAGTAAAGATATGGTTGTAGACACTCAAAATTTTGCATTCCTGTTACTAACCTTGTAAGAGGGAAGAATTGTCTTCCAGAGATAACCTTGGAAGTTAAATCAGCTTCAAACCCAGAGATAACCCTGGGAGATCCAGTTTTCAATCTCAGAGACAACCCCGAAAGACTCAGTTTAAACACCGGAGACAACCCCGGAAGATTCAGCTTCAATCTCGAAAATAACCCCGAGGGATCAAGTTCAAGTTCTGGAGATAACCCCAAAAAAGTCAGTTTCAACCCCAGAGACAACCCCAGGATATCAGTTCAACCCCAGAGATAACCCTGAGGATAGTCAGTATCCACAGCAGCCCAATCTCAGAGATAACCCTGAGAAACGACTGTTGCATCTGCGCTAAAGCCAAAGATAACCTCGGTAGGGGTAAAATTATCATTTTGCCACCTTAACATCACATTCACGTCATCTCAACACAATTCAATCCACACTGTATACCAAGGTGTCCCACAAGAACTATAGCTCAAATCCCAAGTGACAATTACACAAGACAGTACACCGGACAGACTTTAAAGAATTAGAGATCTGGTTATGGAACCATCTTCTTGGCTTCGTACAACCTCAAATCCCATGTCATTGTGTAGCTCTCGACAACAGCATTCTGAAAATGTATTGCACTCCTTTATCGAATGCCCGAATTGAAAGTTATGACGGTTCGAGCGGACAATACGTAGCTCAATTGCACGTACTTCGAGACAACAAGACCCGCATGGCCCGGGGCAGCCAGCACAGCCCCTGGTAAACCCGCAGCTTTTGCGGGTTGACCCACGGCCATCTGGTCTTTAAATATAAGCTCTTGGTAACTCATTTGAAAAAAAAAGGAAAAAGGAGAGAAAAATCTGTCCATTTCAGCCTGTACCCCCTTCTAGAGTGCTCTAAACTGAGTGATTCTTCTTTTCAAACACTTGTAAGCTCGTTTTTTGTAACATACTGAAGTTCAACAGGTGGAAACCGAGCTTTCAGGCGTCAAAAGCTATCTGAAGTCTTCTTGGCAGCCCATTATAAGATTTTTCAGATTTTTAAGCTTTCTACTACTTCTATATATATATATATATATATATATATATATATATATATACACACGGAGAGGCTCTAAAGTGAACCAAAGACGAACCGTCGTCTTTGGTGTATATAGCGACGGTTCGATCCGTCGCCATAGCCATGTAGTCTTTGGCGACGGGTCGAACCGTTGCCATAGACACCAAAGACGACGGTTCGTCTTTGGTTCGCTCTTTAAGGTTCGCTTTAGAGATGGACCGTATATATATATATATATATATATATATATATATATATATATATATATATATATATATATATATATAGTCTGAATCTTAAGCTCACCCCTTATTCAACTCACCCGAGCTCATCTCTCTTTAGCAACAGACCCGACGACAGTTCGGTTATACAACCGTCGTCTATACTTTTAGCGACAGACAACATATAGCGTCGCTAAAAGTATAGACGACGGTTGTATGATCGAACCGTCGCCGGGTCCGTCGCTGAAGGGGGGTGAGCTCGGGTGAGTTGAATAAGGGGTGAGCTTAAGATCCGGACCGTGAATATATATATATATATATATATATATATATATATATATATATATATATATATATATATATATATATATATATTGTAAGACCCCGAATTTTATGAAATAAAAGTATTCAAATTTTCTATTCAGTAATGGTTAAATTGATAAAAAAAAGTTAAAGTTAAGGGTGATATATTAAATTTTTTCCAAAATGAGCAAGTGGTTATAAAATACTCATTATTGTCGGGGAATATTCGTTTGGTAGTGCAATATTCTTATTGTCGAAGAATATTCGTACGACGGCACAGCCATTTGTGGGCCCCATAACAGAGTAACTGTCGGATGAAAGAAACGACAAGTTTGAGTTGTTATAAATAACGGCGTAATTGTTACCACTAATACTGTTGGATTACCTGGTGGTTAAAATAGAGTAATACGCGTGGCTGCACAGTATTTTTGAATTATTGATTCTTACGTAAGAAGGCGCTACTCAATAATTGTTACAGTAATTACTGTTCAATATTTATTTTATTGATTCAATAATTGCTACGTTGATATTTTATATTATTATTGTTTCAATAATTACAACTGCACAGTATTTCCCATTATCAGATCAATAATTCATATTATTTGAATAATACTATTAGATAGCATTATTGACAATGTCTAAGGAAGTTCTGTCTATGGAGAGGTTTGGTCACCTAATTGCCCGTCAGTTAGGAGAAATCCTTATCGGAAAGCCCCCTCTTTCCTGGGAACAACCTGGTTGTCATAATTGTGATTCTGTAATATTATTTGTTAATAATTAATTATTAATTTATATGATAAGAAAATATTTATTTTATGTGGACATAAATGATGAATAGGAAAATATGTATTTTGTGTGGATATAAATGAAGGAATTAATGATGAGGTATTTTATCAGTATTTTTGTCGAAATGAAGAACAAAATATGGGATTTTCAGAAAAAATTAGTTTATTACTTGATTTTATAAAATCCATAACTCTTTGTGTATAATGAGTTAGATGATGATCCATATATCAAAAGAAAGCCCTGGAAGTAAGCTAACCGTAGAAATTGGAATCACCTAAAAATTATTTGTGGAATTTTCGTGGTGACTGTTTGAATGAAACTAGTCCAAAGGACTCATAGTCGAAAAAATTAGTGTTCTTAAGCTATATTGTGTGAGTTATAAATTTAATCCGATCGTTGAATCGTTGTGATTTTTGGATATGTTATACATATATAAGTTGAGTATATGTCCAAAAATTTTGAACCGTTAAAAATTAACGTATGATTTGTAATGAATTTTAAGAGGTGACTGAGTCAGAAATTATTTTATTTAGGTGGAGATTTCTAGAATGTGGGATCCACATTTGGTTGTTGAGAAAAGTTGGTTGATTTTCTGGTGGGCCCCACTTGTGATGGCTGAGAATTTGGTCTTGGTTGGCTTGGCATGCGTAAAAAATTTTATATAATATTTTATTAATTTAGTCTCCTTTGGCGTTCTAGTAATTTCCTATAAATGCGGTGCTTAGTTAGAATTGAAAATCACACCAGAAAAAAGTTTTCTCCCTATATATATATTATCGAGCGTATTTTTTTGAGTATTTAGATACTTTGAGAGTTGTTATTCAGTGCAAGTTTCCTTCGGCATTACATCTGATATTCCAATCAGAAATACTGCTCTTTTGAGGTAAGGGATTGTAAGGGTTATTATGTTTTTCAGTTTCGTAATTTTTTCGACACTCAAAAATTTTGAAAAATTTGAAATGATAATTTGATGAGCTTTCTAGATTGTGTCCAAAAATGACAATTTTTGGATGTATAGATTAGGAGTTATGAATTTTATGTGAAAAAGACTATTTTAAAAGTAAACCCTTATAACTCCTTGTAGTTAACTTCAAAATTGGTGAAATTTTTATTGGGAGTACATGTATATAACAGCTGTATACTCTATAAATTTTAAAATTTTTGGACAAAAGTACAGTTTATGATAAATATCTAAATATTCGACAGTTTTGGCCATATAAAAAATAGTAAATGAATTTTAAAAATTTCGATAAAAATATATGTTCAATATGGGAGTATATTCTGCTAAATCCCAAAAAATAAAATTTTCTGGGACTGATTTAGTATTTTTCATGAAAATGGACTACTTATGAGTAAATTAATTAAATATGTTATGTGAAGTAAGAAAATTAGAAAATAGGATTTTATGGCTTGAGAATCATATAGAAGGTATATGCAGATTTTTTATGAGGGTTTTGGTTATTGGTGATGAAATCTTATGAGTTTGGCATTATAGGATTATTAAATGCATTAATTAGTATAGTGTAAATAATTAAAATAAATTATTTATAAGTTTAAGAAATGATTAAAATATTGTTGTAATATTAATAATATTAGATTATGAGATTATTAAGTAATTTATAATATTTGGATTAAGGTGTTATGAAATCATTGATTTAAAATATTATTTAATGATTAATAATATTAGTAAATGAATTTAATGTTATTATCTTCGTTAAATATTCGTTGAAATATTATTTTCTGTTCAAATCATTTTTAATATAATATTATTCTTAAATTTTACTACACAAAGCAGTATCATGTTGACAATTTGGATATTAATGAATTCTAGATAAATTAAATTGTTAAAGACTTTAAAATTTATCCTTTATCTCATGTGATTGATTCTTTATATCCTTGTCATGATCCTCATGCTTATATTGTGATGAATGTCATTTTTGGCCCGTAGTGCATAGATGGACTGTTGTTTAGTACTTTTACAGTTGTATGCCTTTGGCCTGTAGTGCAAAGAAGAACTGTTGATTAATATCTTTGGCCTGTAGTGCAAAAATGAGCTGTTGATGAATATCTTTGGCCTGTAGTGCAAGGATGAGCTATTGATGAATATCTTTGGCCCGTAGTATAAAGATGACCTGTTGTTGAATATCTTTGGCCGTAGTGTAAAGATGAATTGTTAATGAATATCTTTGGCCCGTAGTGCAAAGATGAACTTATAAGCATGATTATGAATAGGAACTGTGATTTGGTATAACCATGATCTTTGATATTTCAGGTAAGGACAGGTGATGAAAATTATATTCGTCATGGATGAGAAGAGGAATTTAGAACCACAATTATGATTATGAGTTATTCATATGATTGTGGACCAGAACTGTTGATTGATGTTACACGGATAAAACATTATTGGTGGACTTTTAACATGGAGAAGATAATAGACTTTATGGTCTGTTTGACTCTTCTAATGGATTGCCCTTTCCGCTGCAACTATGGTTGAAAAGTTTTATCATCTACCATATGTTCTAAATCTCTTATGCATTACTAACGAAGGCTATTGATAATTTAATTATCTTTAGTCATGATATTCTTTACTAGGATAGTTGTGTTCACCCTTCTGCTTTACAATTCCTTTCAGGTAATAAGAGTGTAGCTGGGTCGAGCGGGGATAACAGCGGAATAGAACGGTGGTCTCTAGCTGTGGAGGTTCTCCCTAAACAGTATGAAAATAATTTTATTGAGAACTTTAGAATAGTGGATTGTATTTTATACATCATTTAGTATTTATATTTGGTGAATCCAATAGGGTAAGGCGAACCCAACGTTGGAAAGGTATTTTGCCACTATCATACAAGATGTCTAATGACATGCGACTTCGTGCTATCATAAGACAGAGTTATGCACATCCACTTGCTGAGTATATCTAGGAGCACTACCTATATAACCTTGGTGTTTGGTTAAAATATAATTCACAATTGGAGAAAATAGACATAATTATATGTCAAGAGAAGACTCACAATTGGAAAAAACATGATAGTAATCTTCTCGTTTTTCTTTGGGGTCTATTGGGTCAACCAAGGATAATTCTGTGGACATATGATATCTATCATAACCTAAACGTATGGCCTCCCATGTACGAAAGTTTCCTTGAGCACTTCCCAAATATTTTAATTTCTAAAATAGTTATTGATTGTACCTTTATCTAAGGTGTCATTGTGATGTGCTATCCAAGGTTGGGATGAAAGTCACATTTGGTTTACATTTCTATCAAAACTCACAATATATGTGTTGTTGTATTTTGCACGACAATTGTAGTAATAAAGTTATAGTTATTTTCTATACCATGTATTTGGCGATTCATAATAGGTTGGATGGATTGGACCTATTTTGGGGGCGTTACATTTGGTATCAGAGCTTAGGGATATGGTCGCTGGCGAAGATCTGAGTCTAGAACTAGGAGGGGAGAGACGAGTAATATACTTCGCTAGTGTGTGACTTACCTAAGCTGAAATTTCTTACTTGATAAATTAATAAATTGTGGCATGTCAATTAACCTTTGTTTTAAAGCTATATTCTAGAATGAGCAATGGAGAAATAATGATGACATGGAAGATGGAATCTGAAATGAAAGCAAGGTATTCTCACCTCTTCGAAATACCAGGTACGTAAATTTTGGGGACAAAATTTCATAAGGAGGGGAGATTGTAAGACCCCGAATTTTATGAAATAAAAGTATTCAATTTTTCTATTCAGTAAATGGTTAAATTGATAAAAAAAAAAAGTTAAAGTTAAGGGTGGTATATAAAAAAAAATTCAAAATGAGCAAGTGGTTATAAAATACTCATTGTTGTCGGGGAATATTCGTTTGGTCGTGGAATATTCTTACTATCGGAGAATATTCGTACGACGGCACAGCCTTTTGTGGGCCCCATAACAGAATAATTGTCGGATGAAGAAAATGATAAGTTTGAGTTTTTATAAATAACGGCGTAATTGTTACCATTAACACTGTTGGATCACCTGGTGGTTAAAATACAGTAATACGCGTGGTTGCACAGTAGCACACGGTATTACACAGTATTTTTAAATTATTGATTCTTGCGTAAGAAGGCGCTACTCAATAATTTTTACAGTAATTACTGCTCAATATTTTATTTTATTGATTCAATAATTGCTACGTTGATATTTTATATTATTGTTGTTTCAATAATTGTCACTGCACAGTATTTTCCATTATCAGATCAATAATTCATATTATTTGAATAATACTATTAGATAGTATTATTAGCAATGTCAAAGGAAGTTCTGTCTAAGGAGAGGTTTGGTCATGTAATTGCGCGTCAGTAAGGAGAAATCCTTATCGGAAAGCCCCCTTTTTCTTGGGAACAACCTGGTTGTTATAATTGTGATTCTGTAATATTATTTGTGAATAATTAATTATTGATTTATATGATAAGAAAATATTTATTTTATGTGGACATAAATGATGGATAGGAAAATATTTATTTTATGTGGATATAAATGAAGAAATTAATGATGAGGTGTTTTATCAGTATTTTGTCGAAATGGAGAACAAAATATGGGATTTTCAGAAAAAATTAGTTTATTACTTGATTTTGTAAAATCCATAACTCTTTATGTATAATGAGTTAGGAGATGAGCCATATATCAAAAGAAAGCCCTAGAAGTAAGTTAACCGTAGAAATTGGAATCACCCAAAAATTCTTTGTGAATTTTTCGTGGTGACTATTTGAATGAAACTAGTCCAAAGGACTCATAGTCCGAAAAATCAGTGTTCTTAAGCTATATTGCGTGAGTTATAAATTTAATCCGACCGTTGGATCGTTGTAATTTTTTGATATGTTATACATATATAAGTTAAGTATATGTCCACAAATTTTGAACCGTTAAAAATTAACGTATGATTTGTTATGAATTTTAAAAGGTGATTGATTCAGAAATTATTTTATTTTGGTGGAGATTTCTAGAATGTGGGACCCACTTTTGGTTGTTGGGAAAAGTTGGCTGATTTTCTGGTAGGCCCCACTTGTGATGGCTGAGAATTTGGTCTTGGTTGGCTTGACATGCGTAGAAAATTTTATATAATATTTTATTAATTTAGTCTCCTTTGGTGTTCTAGCATTATCCTATAAATAGAGTGCTTAATTAGAATTAAAAATCACACCAGAAACAAGTCTTCTCTCTCTATATATATTATCGAGCGTATTTTTTGAGTATTTAGATACTTTGAGAGTTGTTATTCAGTGAAAGTTTCCTTCGACATTACATCCGATATTCCAGTCAGAAATACTGCTCTTTTGAGGTAAGAGATTGGAAAGGTTATTATGTTTTTCAGTTTCGTAATTTTTTCGACCTTCAAAAATTCTGGAAAATTTGAAATGATAATTTGACGAGTTTTCTATATTGTGTTCAAAAATGGCGATTTTTGGATGTATAGCTTAGGAGTTATGAATTTTATGGGAAAAAACTATTTTAAAAGTAAACCCTTATAACTCCTTGTGGTTAACTTCAAAATTGGTGAAATTTTTATTGAGAGTACATGTATATAACAGCTGTATACTCTATAAATTTTAGAATTTCTTGACAAAAGTACAGTTTATGATAAATGTCTAAATATTCGACAGTTTTGGCCATATGAAAAACAGTAAATGAATTTTAAAAATTCTGAGAAAAATATATGTTCAATATGGGACTATATTCTGCTAAATCCCAGAAAAGAAAATTTTCTGGGACTGATTTAGTATTTTTCATGAAAATGGACTAGTTATGAGTAAATGAATTAAATATGTTATGTGAAGTAAGAAAATTAAAAAATATGATTTTATGGCTTGAGAATCCTATAGAATGTATATGCAGATTTTTTATGAGAGTTTTGATTATTGGTGATGAAATTTTATGAGTTTGGCATTATAGGATGATTAAATACATTAATTAGTAAAGTGTAAACAATTAAAATAAATTGTTTATAAGTTTAAGAAATGATTAAAATATTGTTGTAATATTAATAATATTAGATTATGAGATTATTAAGTGATTTATAACATTTGGATTAAGGTGTTATGAAATCATTGATTTAAAATATTATTTAATGATTAATAATATTAGAAAATGAATTTAAGGTTATTATCTTCGTTAAATATTCGTTGAAATATTATTTTCTGTTCAAATCATTTTTGATATAATATTATTCTTAAATTTTACTTCACAAAGCAGTATCATGTTTACAATTTGGATATTATTGTATTCTGGATAAATTAAATTATTAAAGTCTTTAAAATTTATCATTTTTCTCATGTGATGGATTCTTTGTATCCTTGCCATGATCCTCATGCTTATATTGTGATGAAAGTCATCTTTGGGCCGTAGTGCATAGATGGACTGTTGTTTATTGGTTTTATAGTTGTATGCCTTTGGCCTGTAGTGCAAAGATGAGCTATTGATAAATATCTTTGGCCCGTAGTGCAAAGATGAGATGTTGATGAATATCTTTGGCCCGTAGTGCAGAGATGACCTGTTGTTGAATATCTTTGGCCGTAGTGTAAAGATGAATTGTTAATGAATATCTTTGCCCCGTAGTACAAAGATGAACTTATTAGTATGATTATGAACAGGAACTGTGATTTGGTATAATCATGATCTTTGATGTTTCAGGTAAGGACATGTGATGAAAATTATCTTCGTCCTGGATGAGAAGAGGAATTTAGAACCACAATTATGATTATGAGTTATTCATATGATTGTGGACCAAAACTGTTGATTGATATTACACGGATAAAATATTATTGGTGGACTTTTAACATGGAGAAAGTAATAAGCTTTATGGTCTATTTGACTCTTCTAATGGATTGCTCGTTCCGTTGCAACTATGGTTCAAAAGTTTTATAATCTACCATATGTTCTAAATCTCTGATTCATTACTGATGAAGGCTATTGATAATTTAATTATCTTTTGTTATGATATTCTTTACTGGGCTAGTTGTGCTCATCCTTCTGCTTCACAATTCCTTTCAGGTAATAATAGTGTAGCTAGGTCGAGCGGGGGTAACAGGAGAATAGAACGGTGGTCTTTAGCTGTGGAGGTTCTCCATAAACAGTAAGGAAATAATTTTATTGAGAACTTTAGAATAGTGGGTTGTATTACATACATCATTTAGTAGTTATATTTGATGAATCCAATAAGGTGAGGCGAACCCAACGTTGGAAGGGTGTTTTACCACTATCATACAAGATGTCTAATGACATGCGACTTCGTGCTATCATAAGACAGGGTTGTGAACATCCACTTACTAAGTATATCAAGGAGCACTACCTATATAACCTTGGAGTTTGGTTGAAATATAATTCAAAATTAGAGAAAACGGAGATAATTATATGTCAAAAGAAGACTCACCATTGGAAAGAATATGATAGTAATCTTCTCGTTTTTCTTTGGGGTCTATTGGGTCAACCAAGGATAATTTTGTGGACATATGATATCTATCATAACCTAGACGCATGGCCTCCTATGTACGAAAGTTTCCTTGAGCACTTCTCAAAGATTTTAATTTCTAAAATAGTTATTGATTGTACCTTTATGTATGGTGCCATTGTGACGTGCTATCCAAGGTTGGGATGAGAGTCACATTTGGTATATATTTTTATCAAAACTCACAATATATGTGTTGTTGTATTTTGCACGACAATTGTAGTAATAAAGTTATAGTTATTTTCTGTACCATGTATTTGGCGATTCATAATAGGTTGGATGGATTGGACCTATTTTGGGGGCGTTACATTTAGTACCAGAGCTTAGGGATATGGTCGCTAGCGAAGATCTGAGTCTAAAACTAGGAGGGGAGAGACGAGTAATATACTTCGCTAGTGTGTGACTTACCTAAGCTGAAATTTCTTACTTGATAAATTAACAAATTGTGACATATCAATTAACCTTTGTTTTAAAGCTGTATTCTAGAATGAGCAATGGAGAAATCATGATGACAGGGAAGATGGAATCTGAAATGAAAGCAAGGTATTCTCATTTCTTCGAAATACCAGGTACGTAAATTTCGGGGATGAAATTTCATAAGGAGGGGAGATTGTAAGACCCCGAATTTTATGAAATTAAAGTATTCAATTTTTCTATTCAGTAAATGGTTAAATTGATAAAAAAAAAAGTTAAAGTTAAGGGTGGTATATGAAAAAAAAATTCAAAATGTGCAAGTGGTTATAAAATACTCATTGTTGTCGGGGAATATTCATTTGGTGGTGGAATATTCTTATTGTCGGAGAATATTCGTACGACGGCGCAGCCATTTGTGGGCCCCATAACAAAATAACTGTAGGATGAAGAAAACGACAAGTTTGAGTTTTTATAAATAACGGCGTAATTGTTACCGTTAACATAGTTGGATTACCTGGTGGTTAAAATACAATAATTCGCGTGGTTGCACAATAGCACACGGTATTGCACAATATTTTTAAATTATTGATTCTTACGTAAGAAGGCGCTACTTAATAATTATTACAGTAATTACTGTTCAATATTTTATTTTATTGATTCAATAATTGCTACGTTGATATTTTATATTATTGTTGTTTCAATAATTGTCATTGCACATTATTTTCCATTATCAGATCAATAATTCATATTATTTGAATAATAATATTAGATAGCATTATTGACAATGCCTAAGGAAGTTCTGTCTAAGGAGAGGTTTGGTCACCTAATTGTGCGCCAGTAAGGAGAAATCTTTATTGGAAAGCCCCCTCTTTCCTGGGAACAACCTGGTTGTCATAATTGTGATTCTGTAATATTATTTGTGAATAATTAATTATTGATTTATATGATAAGAAAATATTTATTTTATGTGGACATAAATGATGGATAGGAAAATATTTATTTTGTGTGGATATAAATGAAAGAATTAATGATGAGGTGATTTATCAGTATTTTGTCGAAATGAAGAACAAAATATGGGATTTTCAGAAAAAATTAGTTTATTACTTGATTTTGTAAAATCCAGAACTCTTTGTATATAATGAGTTAGGAGATGAGCCATATATCAAAAGAAAACCCTAGAAGTAAGCTAACCGTAGAAATTAGAATCACCCAAAAATTCTTTGTGAATTTTTCGTGGTGACTGTTTGAATGAAGCTAGTCCAAAGGACTCATAGTTCGAAAAATTAGTGTTCTTAAGCTATATTGCGTGAGTTATAAATTTAATCCGACCGTTGGATTGTTGTGATTTTTGGATATGTTATACATATATAAGTTAAGTATATGTCCACAAATTTTGAACCATTAAAAATTAACGTATGATTTGTTATGAATTTTAAGAGGTGACTGATTCAGAAATTGTTTTATTTTGGTGGAGATTTCTAGAATGTGGGACCCACTTTGGGTTGTAGGGAAAAGTTGGCTGATTTTTTGGTGGGCCCCACTTGTGATGGCTGAGAATTTTGTCTTGGTTGGCTTGGCATGCATAGAAAATTTTATATAATATTTAATTAATTTAGTCTCCATTGGTGTTCTAGCATTTTCCTATAAATAAGGTGATTAATTAGAATTAAAAATTACACCAGAAACAAGTCTTCTCTCTTTATATATATTATCGAGCGTATTTTTTTGAGTATTTAGATACTTTAAGAGTTGTTATTCAGTGCAAGTTTCCTTCGACATTACATCCGATAATCCAGTCAGAAATACTGCTCTTTTGAGGTAAGAGATTGGAAATGTTATTATATTTTTCAGTTTCGTAATTTTTTCGACCTTCAAAAATTCTGGAAAAATTTGAAATGATAATTTGATAAGTTTTTTAGATTGTGTCCAAAAATGGCGATTTTTGGATGTATAGCTTAGGAGTTATGAATTTTATGGAAAAACACTATTTTAAAAGAAAACCCTTATAACTCCTTGTGGTTAACTTCAAAATTGGTGAAATTTTTATTGGGGGTACATGTATATAACAGCTGTGTACTGTGTAAATTTCAGAATTTTTGGACAAAAGTACAGTTTATGATAAATGTCTAAATATTCGGCAGTTTTGGCCATATGAAAAATAATAAATGAATTTTAAAAATTCTGAGAAAAATATATGTTCAACATGGGACTATATTCTGCTAAATCCCAGAAAAAAAAATTCTGAGACTGATTTAGTATTTTTCATGAAAATGGACTAGTTATGAGTAAATGAATTAAATATGTTATGTAAAGTAATAAAATTGGAAAATAGGATTTTATAGCTTGAGAATCCTATAGAAGGTATATGCAGATTTTTTATGAGAGTTTTGATTATTGGTGATGAAATCTTATGAGTCTGGCATTATAGGATGATTAAATGCATTAATTAGTAAAGTGTAAACAATTAAAATAAATTATTTATAAGTTTAAGAAATGATTAAAATATTGTTGTAATATTAATAATATTAGATTATGAGATTATTTAAGTGATTTATAACATTTGGATTAAGGTTTTATGAAATCATTGATTTAAAATATTATTTAATGATTAATAATATTAGTAAATAAATTTAATGTTATTATCTTCGTTAAATATTCGTTGAAATATTATTTTATGTTCAAATCATTTTTGATATAATATTATTCTTGAATTTTACTTCACGAAGCAGTATCATGTTGACAATTTGGATATTATTAAATTCTGGATAAATTAAATTATTAAAGTCTTTAAAATTTATCATTTTTCTCATGTGATTGATTCTTTATATCCTTGTCATGATCCTCGTGCTTATATTGTAATAAAAGTTACCTTTGACCCGTAGTGCATAGATAGACTGTTGTTTATTAGTTTTACAGTTGTATGCCTTTGGCTTGTAGTGCAAAGAAGAACTGTTGATTAATATCTTTGGCCTGTAGTACAAAGATGAGCTGTTGATGAATATCTTTGGCCCATGGTGCAAAGATGACCCGTTGTTGAATATCTTTGGCCGTAGTGTAAAGATGAATTGTTAATGAATATCTTTGGCCTGTAGTACAAAGATGAACTTATTAGTATTATTATGAACAGGAACTGTGATTTGGTATAACCATGATCTTTGATGTTTCAGGTAAGGCCAAGTGATGAAAATTATCTTCGTCCTGAATGAGAAGAGGAATTTAGAACCACAATTATGATTATGAGTTATTCATATGATTGTGGACCAGAACTGTTGATTGATGTTACAGGTATAAAATATTATTGGTGGAATTTTAATATGGAGAAGATAATAGACTTTATAGTCTATTTGACTCTTATAATGGATTGCTCTTTCCGCTGCAACTATGGTTGAAAAGTTTTATCATCTACCATATGTTCTAAATCTCTTATTCATTACTAACGAAGGCTATTGATAATTTAATTATCTTTAGTCATGATATTCTTTACTAGGCTAGTTATGTTCACCCTTCTGCTTTACAATTCCTTTCAGGTAATAAGAGTGTAGTTGGGTCGAGCGGGGGTAACAGGAGAATAGAACGGTGGTCTCTAGCTGTGGAGGTTCTCCCTAAACAGTATGGAAATAATTTTATTGAGAACTTTAGAATAGTGGATTGTATTTTATACATCATTTAGTAGTTATATTTGGTGAATCCAATAGGGTGAGGCGAACCCAACGTTGGAAGGGTGTTTTGTCACTATCATACAAGATGTCTAATGACATGCGACTTCGTGCTATCATAAGACAGGGTTGTGCACATCCACTTGCTGAATATATCTATGAGCACAACCTATATAACCTTGGAGTCTGGTTGAAATATAATTCACAATTGGAGAAAATAGAGATAATTGTATGTCAAGAGAAGACTCACCATTTGAAAGAACATGATAGTAATCTTCTCGTTTTTCTTTGGGGTCTATTGGGTCAACCAAGGATAATTTTGTGGACATATGATATCTATCATAACCTAGACGCATGGCCTCCCATGCACGAAGGTTTCGTTGAACACTTCTTAAAGATTTAAATTTCTAAAACAGTTATTGACTATACCTTTATGTAAGGTGTCGTTGTCACAATTGGTATATATTTGTATCAAAACTCACAACATATGTGTTGTTCTATTTTGCACGACAATTGTAGTAATAAAGTTGTAGTTATTTTCTGTACCATGTATTTGGCGACTCAGAATAGGTTGGATGGATTGGACCTATTTTGGAGGCGTTATATATATATATATATATATATATATATATATATATATACACACACACACACACACACACACACACAAACATATATAAGCAGTAAAAGGCCACGAAGTAAATTTCAGGCCAGACATGGATGTAAATATATATATATATATATATATATATATATATATATATATATATATATATATATATATATATATATATATACATTTCAAAGTCCTGTCTAGAGTTTACTTCGTGGCAGTTAATCGTCCACACACACACACACACACACACACACACACACACACACACACACACACATATATATATATATATATATATATATATATATATATATGTCTATCGCTTTTATATAAATATCTGCTTTAACTGCTTTTATAATGTAGATATTTAGTCTTTCAGCCTGCGGGGTAGATTTGCCTCAATCTGGCTACTTCTAACTTTAACGAAATCAAAGTGATTAAACTGGAACCGTTGAAGATAGAATGGTTTAGATTTACTCAAATCTAGTTCTTTTTTCTAGCTTTTGTACATATTACTCTTTCATGTGACCTAAGAATCCTGTGATCACAGATTCAGCTTCTGAATCTAGATTCAGTTTCTGTGATGGACATTTTGCAGCTGCATCCAGCTTGGAAATTATCTACAGAGTCTGAATATCTTTAGATGGCTCTCATGCCCCCAAGGAGTTCATCACTGCTATGTATCTTATTTTTTTGAAGATTCCTCGCATCTCGAAAATAAAAGCAATCAAGTTGAACACATAATAAAATGGAAGTATTAAATGCCTCAATTACTATTGAGCATAACCTGTTTTCCAAAACTTCACTGCTATATCTTGTTAAAATTGAACTGTTATACAAAAGTCAAACCCTTTGTATATAGGTACAAACAAGGCATAGCACTACTTCCAAACAATTGCACATAGACCTAACTCACACACATACATACACTGATAAACGTTAATGAAAAGTGGCGATAACTGTGTTATCACGGAAGTCGGGGGGTGCCTAACACCTTCCCTCCGCTTAATCAAGCCCCCGGACCCTAACGAATCTCGGTTTTCAAGACCAGTTAAACAGTGTCAAAACATTGGGTCTTTGTGCAAACCTTTTCTTGGTTGAGTTGGTGTAACCATTTAAAAATACCAACTGACGACTCTAACAGTCAAATCGTCGACATATACATGTCGGACCATTTAAAACTTGTTTTTTCAAACAAGTCTCACCTAAAATGAGAACACCAAAAGACAAGAATAAAAGAGGGACAATAAAAATCTCGACGTCAACAGGTGGCGACTCTGCTGGGGATCCCAGTAAGAGGGCTTAAGCCGCTATTCAAGCTTTTCAAAAACTTGTATCTGCTTATGTGTGAATACTGCATTTACATTGAATGGATGTATACTAATGTTTTATTTACTGCATGTCGACGTCGGAATTTTTAATTGTCCCTTTTCTGTTCTTGCCTTTTGGTGTTCTCATGTTAGGTGAGATTTGTTTAAAAAATAAGTTGTGAAAAGGTCCGACATGTATATGTCGACGATTTGACTGTAAGAGTCGCTAGTTGGTATTTTTAAATGGTTGCACCAACTCAACCTAGAAAAGGTTTGCACATAGACCACATGATGTGAAACTACATAACTGGTCTGTGAAACTGAGATTCGCTAGGGTATGGGGGCTTAGTTATGCGAGGGGAAGGTGTTACACACCCCCCGACATCCGTGGTAACACGGTGATCGATACTTTTCATTTTAAACATTTATCTGATGGTGTGTGTGTGTGTGTGTAGGTCTATGTGCAGTTATCTGGAAGTAGTGTTATGCCTCGTTTGCACCTATATACAAAGGGTTTGAATTTTGTATAAAAGTTCAATTGTAACAAGATATAACAGTGATGTTTTATAAAACAGGTTTTTCAAACCCTTATGCTAAATAGTAATTGAGGCCTTCGATACCTCCATTTTATTATTTGATCGGCTGAATTACTTTTATTTTCGAGATGTGAAGCATCTTCGAGAAAATAAGATATATAGCAGTGCCGAACTCCTTGTGGGCATGAGAGCCGTCTAAGAAAATTCAAACACCGTGAATAATTTACAAGTTGGTTATAGCTGAAAATGTCCATCACGGGAATCGAATCTAGATTCAAAAACTGAATCTGTGATCACATGATTCCTAGGCTCACATGATGATGCAGTATATAAGAAAGCTATAAACAGTTATATATATATATATATATATATATATATATATATATATATATATATATAAATGATCAACCGCCGTGAAGTAAACTCCAGGTGGGACTAAATGTAAATATATATAAGGACGATCAACCGCCACGAAGTAAACTGTAGACGGGAATATATATATATATATATATATATATATATATATATATATATATATATATATATAGAAAAGCAATAAAAGCTACGAACTGACGGTCCGGGCATACACACACAACACGATTCTCAACGTGAATAACTATGTGCGAGCAAAAGTGGAGAAAGGCTTTAAGAAATGTGAGAAGGCTTACAGTGGGCTGCCAAAGAAGACTTGAAATAGCTTTAAATGAATGAACGCTCGGTTTCCACCTGTAAAATGTAGCAAAGTACATGCTCACAAGTGTTTGAAATGAGAAATCACTCAGTTTATAGTGTGTATAGAGCAAAATAGACAGGGCTTCCTCACCTTTTCTCTTCTCAAAATGGCCACCCCAAGCCCTCTATTTATAGAGGGGGGAGCCGCAGGTGTACCTGCGGCTGCCTGGGGTGCCCCGGGTCATGTGGGTCCCATCGTCTCGAAGTATGTGCACTCAGATAACGCGTTGTTCGCTCGAACCTTCATAACTTTTAATCCGGGAGTCCGATGGAAGAGTGTCATACGATTCCGAAAAGATCTTTCTGAGAGCTACCCAATAAAATAGGATTTGCCCTTTTTGATTCTGGGAAGATGGGTCCACGATCGAAATAGCATTTCTGGGTCTCCGTTAGGCAGTCTGGTGAACTATTTTACATAGTTTACGCTCAAAAGTTAAGATAAGGTTCTTGTGGGACTTCTTTTGAGGAAGTTTGAGTTGAAATGAGTTGATTTAATTTGAGTTGAGTTTGAGTTGGCAAAATAACTATTTTGCCCCTCTCGGGGTTGTTTCTGACTTTGGCGCAGTTGTAGCGGTCTTTTCCCAGGGTTATCTCTGAGATTATCATTTTGTTGACTCTGAATGTCCTCAGGGTTATCTCTGAGGTTGGCTTGATCTCTCGGGGTTATCTCTGGGGTTGGAACTGACTTTCTCGAGGTTATCTCCGGGGTTGGACTTGTGTTGTGGTCCTCCATGGTTATCTCTAGAGTATGAAAAAGATGTTTTTGTCCTCCTGCATAGTTAGTAATAGAAAAATGAAATTTTGAGTGTCTACAAATGCCCCTCTTTATCATGTTCATGCAATGCAATAGAATGGACATGATAAAGATTACTAGACACTTGAAATATGACAAGGTATTTTTAATGATGCAAATTATAATGCACTGACTGTTATGATGAATGTTAAAATATTTTTGCAAATCGCAGTTCGTAAATCGCACATCGCATGTCATACTTCGCTTCTCACATTTGGTCAATCGCACTTCGCAACTCGCACATCGCATTTTGCATATCGAAAATTGTACTTCGCAAATCGCTTTAGCTTTATCGATCATTGTTGATTCCTATGCTGGTGTTGACTCCAACGATTTGGCTTTTTATTGGTGTTGCTGATGCTTGTTTGATGAAGATAAGTTGAGATATTTTCTACATCTCTGATGGGGATGACATTCAAAAATCATTGGACCTTCCCAATGTATATGTTGGTAGTTTGCAACGGTGCCTTCCCTGTTGGTAGTTTGACAACGATGCCTACCTTGCTGGTAGTTTAATAATGGATCCTACCCTGCTGGTAGTTAAATACGCTGACATCGCCAAACTGTTTCGATTCCCACACGAACGGTGGTATACAAAGCTCCCATTACTGAACTATCTTGATGTGGCACTGAATTGATGCTAATAGTTTAGAATACCGGATCATCTGATACCTTCGTTGAAGTAATATTCAACGGTTTGCTTCACCAGACACTACCTAATGTTACGCTGAATTGATGACAACCACCAGATGTCTCACCCTTTTTGAGGTGATTTGAAGTTTCCTTTCGCTGTTGGGTGCTTATGCCCCATTTCCTTGAGCATTTGATTTGCAACCCAGCTGAACTGATGACCTGAATGCTGCTGACATCCCTGGAGGGTGCAACTCATTCTTTCGCTGCCCAGATTTGAATTTCGGTGTAGAGGCCTCGACTTGTGAGGACTCGACACTGGTTGGCACATTTAATGATGAGAATTTAACTCGCTAGACCTTTTGTCATTAGGCTTCTGCTTTTGAGTTAAGGACCTTCTTGAAAATTTTCCCCTTCTTTTGTACGGGCAAGCTTATGTCGCCATGATTTCTTTCATGAGTTCTCCCATTTCTTTTGATAAGAGGCTTATCCCACCTTAAACTCCTTTCCTTTCCAGGAATCATAAAATGCCCCAGTCCTTTCGCATATTATTGTCGGAGATTCATATGAGAAACTCTCTTTATTGACCAAGTCGCGAGTGAGTAATATCTGAATCGTGAGTGAGATGATGAGGGACCATGTTGATGGCGCTGACTGGTGCATTTTCAACTTTAGGATGTTTGATAAATGACTCAGTGTTAAGTTGTCGCTATTTTCAAGATTAACCTAGTCTTGTTATAAGGGTTCCAAATATAGGGTTGTCGCCAATTTTGAAATTTCCCCAGCCTTGCTTGTTGTTTGGGGTAGTTGCTTTGACAGATAGGCTGATAAGATGCCAAGATCGCGAGAGGCTTTTACCTCTATACCATATGGTGAACAGGTAGTGGATTTGGGCTTTGACGTTGACAGCTCTATCTGTCCGGGATGTCCCTACTACAGATAGTACTGCATTGAGGTCTCACACTACTAATATCATTGCAGAGATGAGTACATTTATTGATTATCATAGTGTCACGATGTAGATGGTCATAGATCTCTTGGCTCGTGTGGATACCCTAGGGCAGGAGCTCATAGAGTTACCCCCATCTTCTGAGAAGGATGTCACATTAGATTTGATGGCTCACTTATCCACTGGTTTATAGATTAGCTTTGCTTTTCCTGCATAGACTAGCATAGCCATTTTTGTCATGTACAGGACACATTGTATATACCAAACAGCATTATATGGCAGGAAAATATGTTTTGATTCACTTTCCTTTTAGTTATGCCTTGTTACTTGCTTAATAGTTGCTTGTCCCCCAGGGCTTGTGATCTTGATGTATTCTGAACTCCTCCTTGATGGATGGACATTGAGATGTCTCAGGATCTTTTAGAATGGATCGTTGATCTTTGTATTCCCTTTACCCTTTGGTATCTTGGGACTGGTTTCTGTATGTAGTTATGGATAGGATTGTGGAGATATTTTTTGTTTTTCCTATAGTTAGACCGGACCATAAAAATGACTGCCTACGTACTCCCGTGTATTGGGGAGATCAGGTCTACGTAGTTCTCCCCTTGTACATGACAGACTACCGATGAAAATTTTAATCCCATGTACAGGACAAACTAGAAGTGTGAAAGGTTTAATCCCTGGTGGGACAAAATTGAAGGTGTGAAAGGTTTTGAAAAACCTACGTTGAGTGAAGGATCTGGTGATCCGAAAGTAGGCTATTGATTGGAAGGTGTGTCTGTCCCTGATGAGGCAAACGGATGTGAAGAAAGGTTGAATGTAGTGAGAGAGTTTTAGAAAACCTGAACTGACTTGGGATCTAGTGATCCAAACCCAGGATGCTAGTTTTGTGACATCCTCAAATCCGGGTCCCAAATTATCGCGGATATGGTACAATCATTCTATAACTATTGCGGAAGATATAAACATAAATTTTTTATACATTACATTACACACTATTCCCCAAGGTCGAATAACCTTAACTTAATACACAATTCATAACTTATTTGACTTACAACAATATTAATATACAATACTTTTACAAATTTAGCTGCACATATATACTAAAGTTGGAACTGTCTTTAACCTTTCCTTGTATCCGACGTATTCGCCTTAATCTACAATGTTTATCATGATATAGCAAGGGTGAGCATATATTTGCCCAGCAAGTATAAGTTTATTTGAGGATATATCATGATTGAAAGAGTTTGAATAATAAGCTGGCTATAATTCAACAATATAGTTGTGAATTAGCATAAACAAATTTTCTAACTGAACAAGCATTTAACATGAACAAATATATCTGGACAGAATGGTAATGAAGGTGATCAGCCTTTCATACCTGACTTTTACACGCAATATGTACAGAGTACAATTCTACAATTCTTAGACATGGCAATCAGCAATGGTTAACCACAAATATAATTGAATAATACAACTAGAGGTCGAGTTAAGAAAAACTTGCCTAAACCGTTGGTTACCATTACGTAATTTATTAAGCTTTGTCTGAACCTAATATAAATAATACCGATCTACACATTAGAATAATATCATCACAGTATTTAAAATAACCTAAACACATTATCACATAGCCATATCTGTCTATAACACACATAAGACTTAACCTCAAGTCAAACTTTTACAGTCTGAGTCGAGTTCGGCACAATTCTGACATCCCGACGGTCTAGTCGGATAATCGTCGAGTTTAAGTTCAATTAAACTCTGCCTAACACTTCACAATTATCTCAGATAATTTTAATATCAGTCAAAATAATTTTCTAAGTCTCATAATAATTTTCAAATAATTATTATTATTTATCGTGAATTTTCAATCATTAAAAACGTATTTATACGAATTAAATACCGCATAATTCCTTTATCATTAATATTTATTTAATATCAAATATTAATGAAAATCATCACATAATATTATAATATTTTTATAATATATCAAAGTATTTTTAATATCTTAAAATCATATTTATATGATTTTTAAACAATTAAATTCTTTATCCGATAATTGCAATTAATATTAAAATATTAATATTTTCATGAAAAAATATTAAAAGTTATATTTTATAACATAAAATATTTTTATAACACTTAAATCATTTTTATATAATTTTTAAATCAATAAATTCATTTTTCTATCATTTATTTAATATACTAATTAAATAAATCTAATATCATTAATATTAATTTATTAATGAAAATTCTCCAAAAATATTGTAAATATATTTTATATTTCAAAATATTTTCTACAACTTTATTCTCATTTAAAATGATTTTTAAATCAATAAAAATCATTTTTAACTTATTTATTTAATACAATAATTAAATAAATCTTATACCATTAATATTAAATTATTAATGAAAATTCACTAAAAATATTAAAAGTTATATTTTATAACTCAAAATATTTTTAAATACTTTATTCCTATATAAAATGATTTTTCATAAAATTAAATTATTTTTCTCTAATTTATTTAATATACTAATTAAATAAATTAAATATCATTTTTATCCAAATAAATATAATTATTAATGAAAAATATTCCAAATTTTCAAAAATTATTTTTCATAATTTTTAAAACTATTTTTAGTAATTTTTATAATTTATTTTCTATTTTTAGATAATTTTGGGAAAATTAGAAATTAAAAATAATTAAATCGTCGATGTAGGCCTTTAGCGACACTTTCTGTCATCTTAGGTGTTATTGGCCTCAAGAACACTGACAGTCAATGTTTCAAGGGGTAACGTTTGACTGCCTATAATTCTGAATCCATACAGGTTCTGTGAAATATTAAACCTTGATCTTGTAGTGTTTATGTAACACTACAAACATCAACCACAATCTAGATTATATCACATAACACCATCAAGATTCTAGCCCTCAAAGTCACTGTCAGAAGGTTTCTGGGTTTTCCAGAAACCCAGACAGTTCGACCTGTCATCTTGTAGATCGATTAAAAACATGTTCCGGTCATTAAATAGGTGGTTTCTTGGTTCATAAATCTAGTACATATGTCCAGGAACATGTATATATCAACAGAACAGTTTAACTATAAGGGAATCACAAGATAAAATCTGGTCAAACCATGTCAGAATCATTGCTCAACTGTTTTCTGGGTTTTTCTAGAAACGGTAATCATGATCGACATGCCTTGTTTGACCAACTGCCACACCCGATCTGTTGATTACTTGTGGGATCTAAAGCCATAACTTTAAAGTACATATGTCATTCTACAAACAGGTTACAAAAACATCTATAAACCACATTATCACTGACAGATCAAAGCATTTGAAAATGTTGTCAGACACTTAAATAAATTTCTGGCTTACCCAAATTTATACTCGGTCATGGTCGGTCAACCTACTTTGACCGATTATAACTTGAAATCTAGACATTAAACGACTATAAATCCACTTCGAGGTCAAAGACAACATGACATAGTATAGTTTAAATCTTTAAAACAACAAAAATCGTAAACGAACAAGAATCTGTGGCTCCTGACATTAGCTTGTCAGACCACAAAATTTGTTCTTGGACAGTTTTGGAAAATCATCATTTTAAAGTATTTTGATGCTATGGATCCATGATGGATCATCATAGATCAACTAAAAACATCCATTAACAAGATTCTAAACACATAATCACAATTTTTTTTCTTAGCATTTAGGATCAAAATAGATTAGGGCTTTTATACCTTCTCGATTTCAATCTTTGATCTAGCTCTCTAATATGATCTTATGTTTGCTAGGGGCTGTTTTAGGGACTGAGAAACTTAGCGAAATTCGAAGGTCTTGTGTGAGAGAGAGTTGGTGAGAGCAAGAGAGAAAATAAGCTAAATAAGTATACTTTCTTTCTCCCAAATCTATATATATTATGATATAGTGCTCTAGATCTGATGTTGTTGGCTGATATTTGTCACATGCTAGGGTTTAAGGTTGGTGAGCAACTCACCTTAGCTCTTGATCTACAAGTAACATACTAAATAATGCAATAAGGGCAAAATAGTCATTTGGCTTTTAAATTTAATGGCATACTTATCAATTATACAAACCCTTAGGGTTTAGGGTTTAACCCTTAGGGTTTCGGGTTTAACCCTTTAGGTTTTAAAAAAATAAATTCTAAGATTTCCAAATTAGGTTTCCAAAATAGAAAAATTAAAAATTTCTAAATTATAATTAGAATTCTATAATTATAATAAAATTTCCTAATCATAATCCAAACTTACTAATTAGGATTATTATTTCCTAATTAAAATTGCTAATTTAGCAATTTGGGTCATAATTGTAAATTTGGGTTTATAACCCAAGAATTAGGATTTTAAATAGAAAAATAATCTTTCTAATTTAGAAATTTGATTTCCTAATTAGATTAGGGTTTTCTAATTACTAATAACTTGAAAATTAGAATTAATGTTTCCTAATTAAAATTAAAATTGTTAAATTAACAATTAGGTTTTCCCTAATTATAAATTATGGTTTCTAATCCAGAAATTAGGGTTTTCTACAACAATTAGGGTTATCCCTAATCAAATATAATTAATGACGTTTAAACCTTATACTTGCATTTGAATTCCCAAATTAGGCTTTTCAACTTCTCAATTAGGGTTTCGAATTTCTGGAACTGAAATTAGGGTTTTTAGAACCGGTTTTAGGGTTTCTTATTATTCGTAAGAATTTTCTAACTGAACGCTGACGTTCTTAATATGAAATTAAGGTTTGCCACAGATATAGATTATCTGATCAACCCTTGACCCTTAATCATCTACTGTACACATATAATACCATATACACAGAACATATTCACGTATACCCTTAATCCTGAATAATTCATCACAAAAATTTTAAATTCATAAAATTCCTTCTCGGAAATCTCAAATCCATTCACTTATTTTCTGTCTAGGTTTATTATTTAACCTTAATTCAACATTTTAATATTCTATAAATATCCAAATTCTCGGGTTGTCACATTCACCCCTTCTTCTAAAAATTTCGTCCCCGAAATTTAACTTACACCTTACACCATACACCATTCACCATTCACCATTCACCATTCACCATTCCTTCTCATCATCACATGCTTGCCAAATACATTCGTCACAAGAGTTAAAATTTTAAAATTATGCTGAGGGGTTATATAGACTATTGTCTGTCATTTTCGCAAAGGTTTTATGGAAGTTCATTCGCAAACCGTCATAACTTACGGACATAATAGGTCATTAGCCCAGTATACCCTGTACTTATTAAGTACTGCTGGTCGACTCTATTTCTCGTCACTGCCATAGGCACAAAAATTTTACCTCAGTCTTATTGGATTCCACACCAAAATAATTTGGTTCGGGAATATTTCAAAGAACGCTTAGAATTTTCATAAACATTGGTCTAGCTGAATCGAATAGCATAGACTTATATCAATAATTCAATTCAATCGAATTATTTAAGTGTAGCCAAACCCCGTTGGCAACTAAAATTTTTGAAAATATATTTGAGAATGACGTCATGATGTTGTACTATATTAACAGTCCGTTTGGGGATGCTGTCATCTAGTGACTTTGTCATAATGCATCATACAATAGTGGAATAACGATGTTAGATCAAATTCAACACTAAGTATTCCTGCATTTACAACTCCATCAACTTTTTATCATCTCTGCACCAGGTTACATGGTACATAAGCGATAAATAAAATATATTTTGATATTTCAAATCATTTGCGTCTAGCCGAAATAAGTAGCATAGACTATACTTTAAATCGTTCCAAAAATTATTACGAGTCTATATATTTATTTTTATTTTTTTTTCAAAAGTACAAAGTGCGTTTTTAGCTTGATGTCAAAATTTTGAAGTCTAGCATAGCTAGGAGTTTTGGAAAACTTAATGTCTCCGCTAATAATCATTTGCTTAAACAGTCTATCTATTCCTATTATCCTCAATTCTCCATTCACACATAACTATTCCCAAATCGTCAAACCACACTCATGAGTTCAGGAACTTTCCACAATCGTATGATTTTAAGAACTTACCTTAGTCAGACCTTTGGCGTCCAATCACTGAGGGGTTCATAAACATTTTATATAACTATAATTCACGAACATACCATAAGTATGAGTTTTAAGAACTCGTACTTAACCTTATATTCTCTACCTAAAACCTATCTATTTGTTATATACATAAGAAATGAATCATCCTCTTAACATGTATATAGCAAATAGCGCGACACAAATATTTCAATGATTATCAGTTTTAGAAACTAAATGGTTGTTACACCACGTACAATTCCTTACCCATACAAGGAATCCTACAACTCAGTTGCTGACATGAGTCCTCAATTGAAATCCCCACTTAATCTTACGAATTTTATTCAACTCATATTCATAAACCTTTTCTTAATCTGTACCAATTCATAGTACAACTTTCACACAACATTCTAGTCGTAAACTTTTCAATCATTCTCTTGATCCTTCTCCATACTATAACCTTATTAAATCACGGGGTGATCTCATCGTATCTATTACGATTCATTTCTATGCCTTGATCGTTTTATTTTTTGATCTCCTGTTCATGTACGTTTAGTCTTTTAGACTCCATCTGTTCACCACTACTGTTCAACTTTATTATCAGAGTTAAGGAACTCTGCATCTTATAACTCGCCGAGATTCATCTTTGAATCTTACCGACTCACTAACTCTATATAACTTATTACTTATCCTAATCACTGCGGTTATTAGTCTCAGGTATTCCTACCTAAGATTCATAACCTAGAGCTTTGATACCAACTGTGATGTACCCAAATCCGGGTCCCAAATCACCGCGGATCTGGTACAATCATTCTATAATTATTGCGAAAGATATAAACATAAATTGTTTATACATTACATTACACACTATTTCCCAATGTCGAATAACCTTAACTTAATACACAATTCATAATTTATTTGACTTACAACAACATTAATATACAATACTTATACAAATTTAGCTGCACACATATACTAAATTTGGAACTGTCTTTAACCTTTCCTTGTATCCTACGTATTCGTCTTAATCGCCAATGTTTATCATGATATAGCAAGGGTGAGCATATGTTTGCCCAGCAAGTATAAGTTTATTTGAGGATATATCATGATTGAAAGAGTTTGAATAATAAACTGGCTATAATTCAACAATATAGTTGTGAATTAGCACGAACAAATTTTTTGACTGAACAAGCATTTAACATGAACAAATATATCTAGACCGAATGATAATGAAGGTGATCAGCCTTTCATACCTGACTTATACACGCAATATATACATAGCACAATTCTACAATTCTTAGACATGGCAATCAGCAATGGTTAACCACAAATATAATTGAATAATACAACTCGAGGTCGAGTTAAGAAAAACTTACCTGAACCGTTGATTACCGTTACACAATTTATTAAGCTTTGTCTGAACCTAATATAAATAATACCGATCTACACATTATAATAATATCATGACAGTATTTAAAATAATATAAACACATTATCACATAACCATATCCGTCTATAACACACATAAGACTTAACCTCAAGTCAAACTTTTAAAGTCTGAGTCGAGTTCGGCACAATTCTGACTTCCCGACGGTCTAGTCGGATAATCGTCGAGTTTAAGTTCAATTAAACTCTGCCTAACACTTAACAATTATCTCAGATAATTTTAATATCAATCAAAATAATTTTCTAAGTCTCATAATAATTTTGAAATAATAATTATTATTTATCGTGAATTTTCAATCTTTAAAAACGTATTTATACGAATTAAATACCACATAATTCCTTTCTCATTAATATTTATTTAATATCAAATATTAATGAAAATCATCACATAATATTATAATATTTTTATAATATATCAAAGTATTTTTAATACCTTAAATCATATTTATATGATTTTTAAACAATTAAATTCTTTACCCGATAATTGCTATTAATATTAAAATATTAATATTTTCATGATAAAATATCAAAAGTTATATTTTATAACTTAAAATATTTTTATAACACTTAAATCATTTTTAAATGATTTTTAGATCAATAAATTCATTTTGCTATCATTTATTTAATATACTAATTAAATAAATCTAATATCATTAATATTAATTTATTAATGAGAATTCTCCAAAAATACTGTAAATATATTTTATAATTCAAAATATTTTCTACAACTTTATTCTCATTTAAAATGATTTTTAAATCAATAAAAATCATTTTTAACTTATTTATTTAATACAATAATTAAATAAATCTTATACCATTAATATTAAATTATTAATAAAAATTCACTAAAAATTTTAAAAGTTACATTTTATAACTCAAAATATTTTTAAATACTTTATTCCTATATAAAATGATTTTTCATAAAATTAAATTATTTTTCTCTAATTTATTTAATATACTAATTAAATAAATTAAATATCATTTTTATCCAAATAATTATAATTATTAATGAAAAATATTCCAAATTTTCAAAAATTATTTTTCATAATTTAAAATAATTTTTAAAACTATTTTTAGTAATTTTTATAATTTATTTTCTATTTTTAGATAATTTTGGGAAAATCAGAAATTAAAAATAATTAAGCAGTCGCTGTAGGCCTTTAGCGACACTTTCTGTCATCTTAGGTGGTCTTGGCCTCAAGAACACTGACAGTCAGTGTTCCAATAGGTCACGTTTGACTGCCTATAATTCTGAATCCATACAGGTTCTGTGAAATATTAAACCTTGATCTTGTAATGTTTATGTAACACTACAAGCATCAACCGCAATCTAGATTATATCACATAACACCATCAAGATTCTAGCCCTCAAAGTCACTATCAGAAGGTTTCTGAGTTTTTCAGAAACCTAGACAGTTCGACCTGTCATCTTATAGATCGATTAAAAACATGTTCCGGTCATTAAATAGGTGGTTTCTTGGTTCGTAGATCTAGTACATATGTCCAGGAACATGTATATATCAACAGAACAGTTTAACTATAAGGGAATCACAAGATAAAATCTGGTCAAACCATGTCAGAATCATTGCTCAACCATTTTTTGGGTTTTTCTAGAAACGGTAATCATGCATGATCGACATGCCTTGTTTGACCAACTGCCACACCCGATCTGTTGATTACTTGTGGGATCTAAAGCCATAACTTTAAAGTACATATGTCATTCTACAAACAGGTTACAAAAACATCAACAAACCACATTATCACTGACAGATCAAAGCATTTGAAAATGTTGTCAGACACTTAAATAAATTTCTGGGTTACCCAGATTTATACTCGGTCATGGTCGATCAACCGACTTTGACCGATTATAACTTGAAATCTAGACATTAAACGACTATAAATCCACTTTGAGGTCAAAGACAACATGACATAGTATAGTTTAAATCTTTAAAACAACAAAAATCATAAACGAACAAAAATCTGTGGCTCCTGACATTAGCTTGCCAAACCACAAAATTTGTTCTTGGACAGTTTTGGAAAATCATCATTTTAAAGCATTTTGATGCTATGGATCCATGATGGATCATCATAGATCAACTAAAAACATTCATTAACAAGATTCTAAACACATAATCACAAAAAAAAAATTCTTAGCATTTAGGATCAAAATACATTAGGGCTTTTATACCTTCTTGATTTCAATCTTTGATCTAGCTCTCCAATCTGATCTTATGCTTGCTAGGGGCTGTTTTAGGGACGGAGAAACTTAGCAAAATTCGAAGGTCTTGTGTGAGAGAGAGTTGGTGAGAGCAAGAGAGAAAATAAGCCACATAAGTATTGTGACAAACAAGATTTTTATAATTTAATTTTAATATTTATTGAATTAAATAAATATTTTCGATGATTTAATTATTAAATTAAATAATTAATGGATGTAATTGTGATAGATTAATTTAATTATATGTGTTATATTTATTAAATTAATGTGAAATTTTTTTATTATTCAAAGTATGTAATTATGTGGGTTTATTGAATGAGAAAATTAATTATAAGACTATGTGAATTAATGAGAAATTATTATATTTTATTCAATTTAAATTAAATAAGATATTTTAGTTATTGTGTAATTGGGTGTGACATGATTTAAACTATAGTATAAGAGAATTATAAAATTAATTGGTTTTGAGACATTGAAGGCTCGCCAAACGAAGCCTTAGTAGAGGTTGGGAGCAGTTAACCATTACTGGTTAACTGACCACCACTCAACGCGTCAGCTTTACTATTAAATACGCCTTCTTCTTTTTATTTTTCTAAGTCTGTCATAGCAAGTCAGAGAGAATTGAGAATTTGTCAGAGAAAAGTTGAGATTTTGTGAAGAAGTATTGAGAGTGAGTGATTGAAGAAGTATTTGAGCCTACTAATCTACACTGTACGCTTTGGGTAATTTCTCCAACCCAATTTTTATTTACGTTGTTTAAGTTTTCATGAAAATGGCTTCCAAGTTTTCTGTAAAATATCTGTAAATTAGAAAAAGTAAGGATTATGTGCATATATGTGTTAAGATGTTATTTTAATGTGTTTTTCTGTGTATTAGATGGTTCTATATCATCAGTTTCATAATATTATACAGTATATGGTTACAGAGTATAGAATATGGTCATATGGCCCTTATACGTGAATTTAATATGTCAAACATAAATTGTTTTGTAAAATTCTCAATCGTATATAATTATGCATGTTAAAACGAAGGAAACGAAACTTGAATGGATGGATTTGGTGTTATAACGAATCCGTAGAGATAATATTATGTTTTATGTTCAAAACCTTCAAGAACATCAAGAACAGTGAAATTAAATGTGTTGATTTTGCAAATTATGTGTTTTAACATGTTAGAATCATGCTTGAAGGGTTAAGTAGTGATATTATGTGTATTATAATGTTTGGGTAGGTCTAAATTCGGATAAAAATAAGTTGATTGGAATTTTTTGGCAATGTTCTGCAATTTTCGCGAATTGCAGAACTGAAACTGGAGTGTCGCGCCGCGGCGCCAACTCCATGCTTTAAGACTCGCGCCGCAGCGCCAAAGATCACGCCATAGCATCACCGCGCCTCAGCGCCAAGAATAAGCCTAGCAGTGGCGCCGCAGCGCCACTTAGCAGAATGTCCAAAAATGCAATTTTTTTAAGTGTTCAAGTATAGAAATGTAATAGTAACTCAATCTAATGAATATAAAATTAGGTTAAACGTATAATGAGATGTTAAAGTAAATTCTTAACATGTCACTAGCATAATTGCATGTGGATTGAATTATTGAATGCATAATTAGCTTATTAATTGTGAAGTGTAAATTGTATGTCAATAAGTATGATAAATTGACTAAGTATAGTCATAACCAGAGTTTAGACCAAAGAATGAGCGTATGTTGATTAGTTACTTTATTATTGACTAGAATTGTGAATGGAAATGGTATGTAGGATTAAATCAAGGAACGAGTATAATTAACGTGTAATCTACGCACGAGGCAAGTTTTCTAACCTTACTTGTTATCATTATTCAATTTTATAAATTTCGTTGAGTAAATTCTCTTTATTATTAATCAAGTTCAATTTGTTATGTTAAAGATTATTTATCTTTTCAAAGTATGATTTTGTTATACAATAATTGTTCTATTGTATACCTCTTCAGATTGTTATTCAATTTAAATATCATTTATTATTGAACCTTGTTAGACTAGCGAATCCTTATTGATCCAACTAGTCCATAGTTGACGAATGTTCTAAATTTCAGAACCCTTATTGATTTAGCCAAACCAAACTTCCTTTGGTGCAGACTCTAATGTCAAACTGAGATGAACAACCCTGTATAGGGATTACTTATGCGTTAGCGTTAAGATATTATGCACAATATGGTACTAAGGGTTGATCCCCCTAAGTAAGAGAAGAAGAGTCCATAGTCTTATGATTGTTAAAGGTTTCAAGTATAACCCTTGACACCTAGGACATAGTTCAAAGTCTTACGATCCTCAGAATTCTTTTGTTTCTTGTTATTCATTCTTAATTCAAAAATTAAGTTTTATTTCAGAAGTCTTTAATTCACTCGCATGTTATTATAATGTTATTTCGTTGTTATACTTGTAGGCAATCGTGCTCACTCTTGCGTAATAATAACATTACAGTTAAGAACGAAAGAACCGACGAGCCTTCTTCTAGCAAAGGCAAGGGCAAAGCTATTAAGTGATGAAGACGTATTATTAAATTTTAAGAATATTATTGTCAAGACTTGATGTTGTTTAAGACTTATTATTTATTTATATTTCCACACAGATGTTTAAGGTTAGTATGACCTGGGATTGTATTTATTATTCAGATGTTGTAACCCCATAAGGGGAGGATTTATATCTATCTATTGCATGGTTTGCATTTATTATGGGTAGATAGATATATAATGTTTGTATAGTGAACACCAAATCTTGTGGGAATGGAAGTACCCGGATTTGGGGGTGTCACAGATTGGTATCAAAGCTGTAGGTTATGAACCTTAGGTGGGGGAACAACCTTAGGTAGTAGCCTTATAGGAAGAACATAGTGATGGAAAACTCTTATCGAGTTCTAAGAGATGAATGTCTTAATTCATTGAAGATAATAAAAGACTTTATGTGTTTATGTGTTAAATTATGTGCTCACTAGTACGATTTAGTAACTAAAACATGAAATGTTTTGTCAAGATGTCGGATGTTGGAGGAGATAGTCGAGCTGGGGAGGAGGAACCCCGAGTGCCTACTAAGGAGGATCCCCGAGACATTCATGTTATCAGGGAGCAGTTGGTACAGAGGGAGCCATCTCCATTGATCACTGTTGTTGGTCAGGAGCATGAGCCTGAGACTGATCCAGAGGAGGATCCTGAGGAGGAAGTGGAAGAGTGAGAGGAAGAAGAGGAGTTTCCACTGAACTCCATTGATGCTGAGATGTACGATGAGCTATATGACTGTAACGTAGAGTTAAGTGACACTGTCCAGGATTTGACTGAGCGGACGATTATTTAGCAGATTACCATCAAGCAGAAGGATAGGGAGATTATGACTCTTCACACACGTGTGGGAAACGTGGAGTGGTATTTGGTTCACGAGAAGGGTCAAACCGAGGAGAAGTCAGAAGAAATAGAGAAGTTAAAGAAGGAACTGAAGGAAAGCTCAGAAAGGCTGATCATAGCAGAGGAGGGCTAGGTAAGAGAATCACGTCGTGCTGATCTTGCAGAAGAGGATTGTCGTGAAAAGAAGGCTAAGCTTGGGGAGACGTACTCTACACTTAATAATGCAATGGATGAGGCCCGAGATCGTGTTTTGAGGTACCCAATCCAGTTTGAAGATCTACCATCGTACATGCTGGATCGCAGAACGATGTCTCGCATCATGGAAGAGGAACGTAGCAAGGCTATTCAGCGTCTTAACAGGCAGTGATAGTATTTGTTTAATTATGTGAATATTTATCTGGTATTTAGATGTAAATTCTGATGTGATTATAAACAAAGGAATATTTTAATGTTTTAAATCGTGTAGATTCTTTATTCGGGATAGTTGATGTAAATAGCAGTGATGCTATCGTTTGATGTCAAAACTTTCGATTTGAATAAATATATCAAGTTGTTTGAGATAATGTGTTAAGTGATTATGACAAATTGTTGAGTAATGCCTTAACTATTTAGAGAAATAAATAAAGATCTAATAAGCATATATTTTAACAGAAATATGCTGCCAAGAAGAAGACAAAACCGTCAACCAGCTCAGGAAGAGTCAATGAATAACAACAATAACGCCAATGCTAATCCCGTCCAACAATTAGTGAACTTACTAGTTGGAGCAATGAATAATCAACCTCAAGCTCCACCGAATATATCATTCAAAGATTTCAAGGCAGTGGGACCACCAGAGTTTAAAGGCTCCATGAACCCGATCGAAGCTCAAACTTGGGTTATGGAGATGGACAAGGTTTTTGAGGTCGCAAAAGTTAGAGAGGACCAGAAGACCGCTTTTGCAACGTTTATGCTAAAATCTGAAGCCAGTTATTGGTGGCAAGCAAATAAGGTCTGTGGAGGTGAAGGTGTCATTACCTGGGAGAGGTTCAAAGAGATGTTTTTCGAGATGTATTTCCTGACCAGCTCGCAGTACCAATTGGAGGTTCAGTTTTTGGAGTTGAAGAAGGGGAATATGTCCGTACCAGATTATGAGGCTAGATTCAACGAGTTGGCGAGGTTCGCCACATATCAAGTGCACACGGACGAGAGAAAAGCAAGAAGGTTCGAACAAGGACTAAAGCCTTAGTTGTATAGTAAGGTATCGATGTTTCAATTGAAGACATTCGTTGGGGTACTAGAGAAAGCCATACTTGCTGAAGGTGGGAGCGATGCGCTAACCAAATAAAATCAAGATCTGAAGAAAAAGAAGAATGAAAATGAAGGAAATAACAAGGCTAGTGGAAGTAATACGAGAGGAGGTAATAATAATCAGAAGAGAAAGTGGTCTGACAACACATCACCTGAAAACCAACAAAGAGGTCAGAAGAAAAGGATTGAAGCGTGTCCGACCTACGGGAAAGCTCATTTGGGAGTGTGTATGAAGGGTAAACGTGTGTTCTACAATTGTGGTCAGGAAGGCCACATAGCACCTAACTGTCCTAACCCAAAGAAGGGTGCATGCTTCACTTGTGGTTCAAAGGATCATTTGGCAAGAGGCTGTCCTAAGAAAGGATCTAAAGGGGCAGGATCAAGAGGAAACCGGGAAACTAGCAGTGGAAGCGCTCTGACCATCACAGGACCAACCGCAACCAATCGACCGACCGCCAGGACTTTCAATATGACGGTGCAGGATACAGTGCAGTCGCGTGATGTGGTGTCAGGTATCATTTTGATCAATAGAGTTAATGCTTACGTATTATTTGATTCGGGTGCTACTTGTTCATTTATATCCGATGACTTTGCTAAGAATTTAGAATTGCCTAAGGATGAGTTAGAATTTCCCATGAACATAGAAATCGCGAATAGAGAAATAATCCCTGTTAAGTACATGCATAAGAACTGTAGAGTGGATATTAAGGGTAATGTCATGAACATAGATCTTATCCTTATTCGACTTGGGGAATTTGACGTTATCTTGAGAATGGATTGGTTATTCAATTACGGGGTGGTAATTGATTGCCAAAAGAAGCGTATTAACCTTATGACTCCGTCAAAGGTTGTATTTTATGGTAGCAAGTCGCCTAGACAAGCGAGTTGTCTGACGATGATGCAGGCCAGGAAGTTGTAACGACAAGGATGTGTAGGATATTTAGCTTACATAGTCGACAGTCGTAAAGAGAAACCGAAAGTAGAGGAGATACCAGTAGTGAGAGACTTCGCCGACGTATTTCCAGACGATTTGTCAGGACTTCTGCTAGATAGAGAGGTCAAATTTGTGATCGATTTGGTACCAGGAACTGCTCCAATATCTAAGGCACCATACAGAATGGTGCCGGTAGAAATAAAAGAATTGATGGTACAACTACAAGAATTACTGGACAAGAAGTACATTCAACCGAGTGTATTGCCGTGGTGAGCGCCGGTGTTATTTGTGAAAAAGAAGGATAGAACGATGCGGCTTTGCATCGATTATAGAGAACTAAATAAGGTCACGATTAAGAATAGATATCCATTACCGTGGATCAATGATCTGTTTGATCAATTGAAGGGAGCGAAATATTTTTCCAAGATACATTTGAGAAGTGGTTATCATCAACTAAAGGTGAGACCAGAAGATATACCGAAGACAGCGTTCAGAACACGATATGATCACTACGAATTTTTAGTAATGTCGTTTGGTCTAACGAATGCTCCTGCAGCATTTATGGGACTAATGAATGGTGTGTTCAAGCTATTTTTTGACAAGTTCGTAGTGGTATTTATAGATGATATTTTGGTATATTCGAAAACCAAGGAAGAACGTGAAGAGCATTTGAGATTAACGTTGGAAGTGTTGAGAAGGGAGAAGTTCTATGCCAAGTTTTTGAAATGCGAATTCTTGATTGAGCAAGTACAATTTCTTGGGCATGTGATCGATATAAATGGAATTTCGGTAGATCCATCCAAAGTCGAAGCCGTAATTAACTGGGATCAACTGAGGATGCCATCAGAAGTACGAAGTTTTCTTAGATTGGCAGGATATTATAAAAGATTCATTCAAGATTTTTCCAAGATCGCAACTCCGTTAACGAATTTGACTCGAAAAGCTGTGAAATTTGTTTGGACGGAGAAGTGTGAGGAAAGCTTTCAAGAATTGAAGAAGAGGTTGAGTATAGCACCTGTGTTGTCTCTTCTGGACGATACATGAAATTTTGTTGTTTATAGTGATGCGTCACATAAAGGACTTGGCTGTGTGCTAATGCAAAATGGTAGAGTCATTGCGTATGCATCACGATAATTGAAAGATTATGAGAAGGGGTATCCGACCCACGATTTGGAGTTAGCTGCAGTGGTTTTTGCTTTGAAAATCTGGAGGCACTATCTCTACGGGGAGAAGTGTGAAATATATACAGACCACAAGAGTTTGAAATATATTTTTACACAAAAAAAATTGAATATGCGTAAAAGAAGGTGGTTGGAATTAGTTAAGGACTATGATTGTGAGATTTTATACCATCCGGGTAAGGCAAACGTGGTTACCGATGCCTTAAGTAGAAAGGGTCGGGAGAAGTTGATGATGTTGACCGCTTAGAAGGAATTGATTTCAGCAATGGAGAAGTTGGAGTTAGAAGTGAATTATCCTATGGAAATAGATGAGAAACTGTTTCAGATGCAATCTGGTACAACCCTACCGGATAAAGTTAAGGAGGCTCAACTTCAGGACGGTGAATGTAAAAAGGTAATAAGGAAGATATCTGAAGGAACAGAACCAAGATTTAAAATGGACAAGGAAGGAATCTTTAGATTTGAGTGTAGAATTTGGGTACCGCCAGTACCAGAGATTAAGGAAGACATTTTGAGCGAGGCTCATAGCTCACGATATTCGATTCACCCTGGTAGTACCAAGATGTACCAAGATCTTCGACAACATTTCTGGTGGCCTAATCTGAAACGAGATGTTGCAAAGTGTGTTGCAAAGTGTCTACCCTGTCAGAAAGTGAAAGCAAAACATCAGAGACTGAGTGGGTTGCTACAGCCGCTAGAGATCCCAAAATAGAAATGGGAACATATTACAATGGACTTCGTGGTTGGCCTTTCGATGACTCAGAAAGGCTATGACGCAGTATGGGTTATTGTTGACCGACTGACGAAATTTGCACACTTCCTTCTGATCAAAATCAGATTCAACTTAGATCAGTTGGCGAGGTTATATGTGAAAGAGATTGTTTCGCGGCACGGAGTTCCGGTGTCAATTGTTTTCGATAGGGATCCGCGCTTCACATCGAACTTCTGGAAACGTCTACAGGAATGCATGGGTACGCAGTTGAGGATGAGTACAACATACCACCCTAAAACAGATGGACAGAGTGAGAGAACGAATCAGACATTAGAAGATATTCTAAGAGCCTGTGTGATGGACTTTAAAGAAAATTGGGATGATCACCTACCGCTTGTAGAGTTCGGCTACAACAACAGTTACCACGCTAGTATTGGCATGCCGCCTTATGAAGCGTTATACGGCAGAAAGTACAGAACTCCGCTTTATTGGGATGAAATTGGCGAAAGACAATTACTAGGCCCAAAATTAGTACAACAGACAGCAGAAATAGTTAAAGTGATCCGAACAAGACTGGTAGCAGCTCAAGATAGGCAGAAGAAATACGCCGATCCACATCGTAAAAATATCGAGTTTGAATCGGGTAGTTATGTGTTTTTGAAGGTCTCTCCCTGGAAAAGAAAGATCAGGTTCGGAAAAAAAAGAAATTAAGCCCAAGATTCATTGGACCATTTAAAGTACTGCGAAGAATCGGAGAAGTTGCATATGAGGTAGCCTTACCTCCAGCACTCGAGAATGTCCACAACGTCTTCCACGTTTCTGTATTACGACCCTACAAACCCGATTACAAGCATGTAATTGAATACAAACCCCTACATTTTTAAAATGACTTATCTTACGATGAAATTCCTGTTCAAATTGTCGACAGAAAAGAACAAGTTCTCAGAAATAAAGTAATACCTTCTGTTAAGGTAATTTGGAGGAACCACAATGTTGAATAAGCTACGTGGGAACTCGAAGAGAATATGATGAAGAATTACCCTCATTTATTTACTTAAATTATGTGTAAATGATTTTGGGGACAGAATCTTTGTTAGGGGGGAGAATGTAAAGGGTCGAATTTATTGAGTCGTGATTCTGGGGACAGAATCCTTTTAAGGGATGAAAGATGTGACAAACAAGATTTTTGTAATTTAATTTTAATATTTATTGAATTAAATAAATATTTTCGATCATTTAATTATTAGATTAAATAATTAATGGATGCAATTGTGATAGATTAATTTAATTATATGTGTTATATTTATTAAATTAATGTGGAGAATTTTTATTATTCAAAGTGTGTAATTATGGGGGTTTATTGAATTAAAAGAAATATTTAATAAGCCTAATATTATTTTATAATTAATGAGAAAATTAATTATAAGACTATGTGAATTAATGAGAAATTATTATATTTTATTCAATTTAAATTAAATAAGATATTTGAGTTATTATGTAATTGGGTGTGACATGATTCAAACTATAGTATAAGAGAATTATTAAATTAATTAGTTTTGAGCCATTGAAGGCTTGCCAAACGAAGCCTTAGTAGAGGTTGGGAGCAGTTAACCATTACTGGTTAACTGACCACCACTCAACGCGTTAATTTTATTTTTAAATATGTCTTCTTCTTTTTATTTTTCTAAGTCTGTCATAGCAAGTCAGAGAGAATTGAGAATTTGTCAGAGAAAAGTTGAGATTTTGTGAAAGAGATTGAGAGTGAGTGATTGAAGAAGCATTTGAGCCTACTAATCTACACTGTACACTTTGGGTAATTTCTCTAACCCAATTTTTATTTACGTTGTTAAAGTTTTCATGAAAATGGCTTTCAAGTTTTCTGTAAAGTCTCTATAAATTGGAAAATGTAAGGATTATGTACATATATGTGTTAAGATGTTGTTTTAATGTGTTTTTCTATGTATTAGATGGTTCTATATCATCAGTTTCATAATATTATATAGTATATATGGTTACAGAGTATAGAATATGGTCATATGGCCCTTATACGTGAATTTAATATGTCAAACATAAATTATTTTATAAAATTCTCACTCGTATATAATTATGCATGTTAAAACGAAGGAAACGAAACTTGAATGGATGAATTTGGTGTTATAACGAATCCGTAGTGGTAATATTATGTTTTATGTTCAAAACCTTCAAGAACATCAGGAACAGTGAAATTAAATGTGTTGATTTTGCAAATTATGTGTTTAAACATGTTAAAATCATGCTTGAAGGGTTAAGTAGTGATATTATGTGTATTATAATGTTTGGGTAGGACTAAATTCGTGTAAAATAAGTTGATTGGAATTTTTTGGCCATGTTCTGCAATTTTCGCGAATTGCAGAACTGAAACTGGAGTCTCGCGCCGTGGCGCCAACTCCATGCTTTAAGACTCGCGCCGCAGCGCCACCGTACCTCAGTGTCAAAGATCACGCCACAGCGCCGCAGCGCCGCAGTGCCAAGAATAAGCCTAGCAGTGGCGCCGCAACGCCACTTAGCAGAATGTCCAGAAATGCAATTTTTTTAAGTGTTCAAGTATAAAAATGTAATAGTAACTCAACCTAATGAATATAAAATTAGGTTAAACGTATAATGAGATGTTAAAGTAAATTCTTAACATGTCAATAGCATAATTGCATATGGATTGAATTATTGAATGCATAATTAGCTTATTAATTGTGAAGTGTAAATTGTATGTCAATAAGTATGATAAATTGACTAAGTATAGTCATAACCAGAGTTTAGACCAAAGAATGAGCGTATGTTGATTAGTTATGTTATTATTGACTAGAATTGTGAATGAAAATGGTATGTAGGATTAAATCAAGGAACGAGTATAATTAACGTGTAATCTACGCACGAGACAAGTTTCCTAACCTTACTTGTTATCATTATTCAAGTTTATAAATTTCGTCGAGTAAATTATCTTTATTATTAATCAAGTTCAATTTGTTATGTTAAAGATTATTTATCTTTTCAAAGTATGATTTTGTTATACAATAATTATTCTATTGTATACCTCTTGAGATTGTTATTCAATTTAAATATCATTTATTGTTGAACCGTGTTAGACTAGCGAATCCCTATTGATCCAACTAGTCCATAGTTGACGAATGTTCTAAATTTCAGAATCCTTATTGATTTATCCAAACCAAACTTCCTTTGGTGCAGACTCTAATGTCAAACTGAGATGAACAACCCTGTATAGGGATTACTTATGCATTAGCGTTAAGATATTGTGGACAGTATGGTACTAAGGGTTGATCCCCCTAAGTACGAGAAGAAGAGTCCATACTCTTATGACTGTTAAAGGTTTCAAGTATAACCCTTGATACTTAGAACATAGTTCAAGGTCTTATGACCCTCATAATTCTTTTGTTTCTTATTATTCATTCTTGATTCAAAAGTTGAGTTTTATTTCAGAAGTCTTTGATTCACTCGCATGTTATTATAATGTTATTTCGTTGTTATACTTGTGGACAATCGTGCTCACTCTTGCGTAATAATAACATTGCCGTTAAGAACGAAAGAACTGACGAGCCTTCTTCTAGCAAAGGCAAGGGCAAAACTATTAAGTGATGAAGACATGTTATTAAATTTTAAGAATGTTATTGTCAAGACTTGATGTTGTTTAAGACTTATTATTTGTTTATATTTCCGCACAGATGTTTAAGGTTAGTATGACCTGAGATTGTATTTATTATTCAGATGTTGTAACCCCATAAGGGGAGGATTTATTTCTATCTATTGCATGGTTTGCATTTATTATGGGTAGATAGATATATGATGTTTGTATAGTGAACACCAAATCATGTGAGAATGGAAGCACCCGGATTTGGGGGTGTCACAAGTATACTTTCTCTCTCCCAAATCTATATATATTATGATATAGAGCTCTAGATCTGATGTTGCTGGCTAATATTTGCCACATGCTAGGGTTTAGGGTTGGTGAGCAACTCACCTTAGGTCTAGATCTACAAGCAACATACTAAATAATGCAATAAGGGCAAAATAGTTATTTGGCTTTTAAATTTAATGGCATACTTGTCAATTTTCCAAACCCTTAGGGTTTAGGGTTTAACCCTTTAGGTTTTAAAAAAATAAATTCTAGGATTTCCAAATTAGGTTTTCAAAATAGAAAAATTAAAAAATTTTAAATTATAATTAGGATTCTATAATTATAATAAAATTTCCTAATCATAATCCAAACTTGCTAATTCGAATTATTATTTCCTAATTAAAATTGCTAATTTAGCAATTTGGGTCATAATTGTACATTAGGGTTTATAACCCAAGAATTTGGATTTTAAATAGAAAAAAAATCTTTCTAATTTAAAATTTTGATTTCCTAATTAGATTAGGGTTTTTTAATTACTAATAACTTGAAAATTAGGATTAATGTTTCTTAATTAACATTAAAATTATTAAATTAACAATTAGGTTTTCCCTAATTATAAATTAGGGTTTCTAATTCAGAAATTAGGATTTTCTACAACAATTAGGGTTATCCCTAATCAAATATAATTAATGACGTTTAAACCTTATACTTGCACTTGAATTCCCAAATTAGGGTTTTCAACTTCCGAATTAGGGTTTCGAATTCCCGGAACTGAAATTAGGGTTTCCAGAATCGATTTTAGGGTTTCTTATAATTCGTACGAATTTTCTAATTGAACGCTGACGTTCTTAATATGATATTAGGGTTTGCCACGGATATAGATTATCTGATCAACCCTTGACCCTTAACCACCTACTATACACATATAATACCATATACACAGAACATATTCGCGTATACCTTTAATCCTGAATAATTCATCAAAGAAATTTTAAATTCACAAAATTCCTTCTCGGAAATCTCAAATCCATTCACTTATTTTATGTCTAGGTTTATTATTTAACCTTAATTCAATATTTTAATATTCTATAAATATCCAAATTCTTCTGTTGTCACAAGTTTGCTGGTAAGTTCAAACATAGTACCGTTTCACAGTGTCCGAGTTGATGAGTTATGGAAATTCATCGCCATCCATTTCCTGTAATCTGAGAGCTCCTCCTGTCAATACCTCCTTGACAACAAACGGACCTTCCCAGTTTGGTGCGAATTTTCCTTTGGATTGATCTTGGTTGTCCAGAATTTTCTTCAAGACCAAGTCATGTTCCTTGAATTGCCGTAGGCAAACTTTTCTGTTATAGGATCTAGCGATCCTCTATTGGTATAACTGACCATGGAAGATGGCAGCGGCTCACCTTTCATCTCTTAGAGACAATTCGTGATGCCTATCATGTAACCACTGGTCTTCATCCAGCTGAGCGTCGATCAACACTCTAAGGGATTTCATTTCCACTTCTATAATGAGCACTGCTTACATCTCATAGGTTAATGAGTAGGGAATTGCCCCAGTAGAACTGTGTATTGATGTTCTGTAGGCTAATAGAGCCAGAGGCAATAAGTCAGGCCATCCTCTGTGATTGACGGACATCTTTTGCATGATCTTTTTGATATTCTTATTAGCCGCTTCAATAGCACCATTCTTCTTTGGACGGTAGATGACAGAGTTGAGATGTTTGATGTGGAATTTACTACATAACTCCTCCATCATTTGATTGTTGAGATTTTTAGCATTGTCTGACACAATCACCTCTGGTTGTCCATATCGACAAATGACATTGTTTCTGATGAAAGCAATGATAACTTCTTTCGTAACCCTGGGGAAAGAGGTTGCTTCTACCCACTTGGTGAAGTAGTTGATCATGGTGAAGATAAATCGATGACCATTACTGGCTTTGGGCCCGATCACGTCCATTCCCCACATTGATAAGGGCTAGGACGAACTCATATTGTGGAGCTCCCTTGGAGGGGCGTGGATAGCATTCCCATGAATTTGGCATTGGTAACATCTCTTGACGTGATCATCACAGTCAGCCTTGAAAGATAGCCAGTAATGCCCTGTTCTTGGGATTTTCTTGACAAGTAGGGGGCCACTCATGTGTGGGCTACATACTCCTCCATGGATTTCATCCACGAGCCTCTGAGCTTGGTCCTTGTCCAGACATCTGAGGAGACCTAGTCTCGCATCTCTTTTGTAGAGTACGTCTCCGCTCAGGTAGAATTTCATAGCCATTCGATGAATCCGCTTTCTTTTAGCTTGACTCGCCTCAGCGGGTGTAGATCCATCTCGCATGTACTCCTTGATATGCTGATACTAAGGGTGTTAGATGGGAGGTAGCTCATCTGATACTTCTCCAATGTTGTTTCCATAGGCTGGTGCCTTTTATTCGGCCAATGTAATGGTGGGCATGTTTTCCTTATCAAGTATATTGATCAAGGAGGCCAAGGTTGCTAGTGCATCTTCAAAGTCATTTCTATTCCGAGGAATGTGAAGGAAGGATATTTCTTCAAACTCTAAAGCCATCTGTAGAACCTGCCAATGGTAAGGCAACAAGTGTAGCTCTTTGGTGTGATAGATTCCAGTGGTTTGTCTGATTACCAATTCAGAATTCCCAAAGACAGTTAACCGTCTGATGCCCATTGATTTGGTAAGCTTGAGCCCCATGATACAGCCTTTATACTCAGCTTTGTTATTGGTGTTGGCAAACTGTAATTTGATGACGACGGGATGCTGCTCCCCCGTAATAGATACTAGAACTGCTCCGGCTCCAGAGCCTTCCATGTTTATGGCTCCATCAAAATACATCTTCCATGATTGGTGTGTATCGTCCTGATGGTGTTGTTTAACTGTCATGACCCCTTCATCGGGGAAGTATGTCTCCAAGGGATTGAAATCCCCTGAAGGTGCGGCGGCTAGTTGATCCGCAATCCCTTGACCTTTGATAGACTTTTGTGTCACGTAGACGATGTCAAATTGTTGTAGGATCAACTGCCATTTGGGCAGTCGGCAATTCAACATGGGTTTGCTGAACATATATTTGAGAGGATCCACGTGGGATATGAGATGGGTTGTGTGACCATGGAGATAATGATGTATTCTCATGGAGGCCTATGCTAAAGCACAACAAGTTTTCTCAATCAGAGTGTACTTGTGTTCACTGCTCCTGAATCTTTTGCTGAGGTAATAGATAGCTCTTTCTTGGCCTCTATCATCTTTCTGTCCCAACATATAGCCCATGGCGTTGTCATTAATTTATAGGTACATGAACAGGGGAACACCATCCCTGGGAGGTACCAAAATAGGAGCGTTGAGTAATTGCTCTTTGATCGTAAGGAAGGCTTTCTAACACTCATCATTCCATTTCATCGAGGAGTTCTAACTTAACAACTTGAAAATTGGCTCACAGGTTACTGTGAAAGATATGAATCGGCTGATAAAGTTGATTCTTCCCAAAAACCCCAGTATTTCCCTCTCTGTCTGAGGTATGGGCATTGATAAGTAGATTTTATACCTACTTATCCGGTATCTATTACTTGAATTAGTTTCTTAAACCTATGTTTTGTAGTTAATTTGCATGCATTGTGTGTTCATTTCATACATTTTATGCTATTTTGTAGGCTATGACACGACATTGGAATGAAGAAGCAAGGAAAAGCAATTCGGACATCTTTTGGACTAAAATACACAAGTAAATGCAAGAAGTGAAGATTGTAGGGCTTTTAACACCAAGTTGGATGCATGTTCTTGGCTTGGAACTTGGATTTTATTGTAGATCTACTTCTTATCTTTCTGGAACATCTTGAATCATCCCAATCGGAGCTCCGATGCCAGAGTTATGTCCTTTTTATCAACAAAGATCAAAGCTCAAAGTTGTCCTACTTGCAATTTACATAGCATCTACTTCAAGCACGATTTTGATCTTGACTAGGCCAGAATATGTCAATTTTCTAAGAATAAAAGTTGTAGATCTAGTTGATATCTTCGATTTGATAGGTGGCAGGCCCCATAACTTCTAGCGGATCAAAAGTTATGCCTGTTTTACCAAAGGACGTCGCAGTAGAAAATAGAGTGGCGCGGGGCGCGCCATAAATGAACTAAAAATGGCGCAGGGCACGCCGGGCCAGCAGATTCTCTGCTACAGTACCGCGGGGCGTGCCCAAAATGGCCTAGGAACAACGCGGGGAGAGCCGGTCGGCGGGGGAAGAGTTAAATTGGGTGTTATGTTGTCCAATTTGAGCTAGAATAGGATTCTTAGTTGCCTAACTTGTTAGGGTGTCCATTTGAACTATAAATACTTGATTTTAACTTGGATTGGGAGGCTAGTTTTGAAGGATTCCATTAGATTATATTAGAGTAGATTAGGATCAAAACTATAGTTCTTATGAGATTTGGAGATTGAAGCAACTTGGAGACCATTGAAGATCAAGAGCAAAAGCTTGAGGAAGATGAAGATTTGCTGATAACAGATTTATTCTTCACTTTAATCTTTTTCTTATCTTTTAATGTGTATTCAAGTGTAGATTCTTAGTTTTAATTCAATGAACTAATTCTTTGTTTGAGATTACAATGGATCTTATTATGTAGTTTATTTTAATATGCTTCGCTATCAATTATTATGTTCTATTGTGAGAATTTTCTATTGTGATTTGGACTTAATTGTTTAATTGATTGGCCATCAATTACCGTGATAATCTATATGAACTCGAGAGATGAAGTTTAGATTTAGATCTGATCATGATAGCGTGTATTTATGATTTCTGCATAGATAGAATTCATGATTCGTGTTTAGGATAGAGATATGTGTTTACACCATATTTAATTTTATTGAGAACGTGTGCTTTAAATCCTTTTTAATTGTAATTCACATAGAGATATAGTGGATTAGTTAATTAAGGTGTCTTGCTTAATTCTATCATCTGTGGATTTAAGCGAGTATGGGTATTATGCATCGAGAGGTGGTTTTATCTTCTTTAGTGTTCTTGATTAACAATTTAGGATAGAGAATAATTGATGAGAAGTGTGTTAACTTAAATGAAGCAATAAGTGAAGTTGTGATTTTAAATCTTCGTAATCTTAATTTAACTAGTGGAATTTAATAGTAGTTTAATTATATAATTTGAAATTCATTCGTTTAAATAAGATTAAATTGGTTACGGGTTAGTACTTTGTGATTTTTACTAAATAATTCCTCGTGGGAATGATACTCTACTAACACTTTATTACTTGTTGATCACGTATACTTGCATATTGTGCGTAATTAGATTTTACCCAACAAGTTTTTGGCGCCGTTGCCGGAGAATTAATTTAATAATTATTTACCAATATTAATTTCAATCAAATTAGTCTTAATTTAAACATTTTTATTTTTAATTCTCTTCCTATATTTCTCTCTTTTCAGGTACCATGGATGACTTTGCGTATCAATGGCCATACACGAGCATGACTCAACCAAGGGAAATAGGGATTGATGGACTTAATACATTTTCTAAGAGTCAGTACAAATTGAGGCAAATTCGAAGACGTTGGAGGTTATCGCAACCCAACGGAGTCGAAGGATGGCAAACATGACTCAACTAAGGGAAACATGGATTGATGGACTTAATGCATTTTTCGAAATATCAGCACAGATTGAAGAACTTTCTTGGACGTTATTGCAGCCTAAAGGAGTCGAAGGATGCCATTTACGTGTGACTATTGTGCTGGAAACCATCAAAGTCATCAATGCACCGTCAGTTTTAAACCAATACAATATAGTGGTGATTACCTCAACAACTATGTTGATCCTAACTATCACCAAGATTGGGCGTATCACCCGAATTCTTCATCGAGTTATAATTATGATGACCAACATTACACTCTAAATCCATCATACACACCGGAATTTTCATATCCACCTCTAGTGCCACAAGAAGAAGATAATTCAAGGCAGGAGGAAGCGTTGTCCGAGATCAGAGCAACAAATGAGGAGTGGCGGATTAATTAAGAGAGGTCAAATCGAAATCTAAGGAGGAAAATTCAAAATCTTGAGAATCAGATGGAGCACATGACCAGACCCTTAAACAACCACCCTCCAAACACTAGGCTTTATGACATGGATAACGAAACTGACGGAGAACCCAAACTGAATCTGCGACTTGATGAGCTACAAGATATCGAAAGTGTGGAGACAATTGGGGATAATAAAATAGAGGTCGACGAAGATCTAAATGGGTCTCCACCAAAGATCAAAGAGTCAGTCAGATTTACAAAATCATGCCCACTTGGTAGTCATGTCGTCGGCGAAGCTCTTGATGACATAAGAGCGAGTACAATTTTGAATCCATGGTGGGACGAGAAAGAGAAGATAGACGAAGAACCCATGGTGTGTGACAAGCTTCCATTCTCCAAAGTGATCACATACACAATGGAGAAAACACCTAGATGTGGTACGTTCTTGATTGAGATCATACAAAATCAGAGCATGCTAGGTGACTTTGATGCATTAGCCATCGCCTATGGGAGCCTCCAAAATGACAATTTGTTTCCGATGGATGGAGGGTTCCTCAATTATCGAAGAGGAATTGGATAGCGTTGACCAAATAAAGTCTAGCTGAAGGACTATAAATCAAGCGCTTATTGGGAGGCAACCCAAGTTTAATTTTTAGTTTTTTTTTAGGTTTCACAGTATTTAATAGATTTTTATGTCTTAGGATCTAACAAGCTTGCTTCTATCATATTCACAGGTTAGTCAAGTCCAACTCAAGTGTGGTGCCCGATTTATTCCAATGTGTCTGGCCTATTCTTCAGACTTAGCAGACAAGGAGGAAAATGTTGTGTCTTCAGGGAAGTCCTCTCTTTTAATTTTTCCTATTTCAGCCATTGAGGACAATGTCTAGTTTAAGTTTAGGGGGCATTTTAGTGTCATATTGCATATAGTTAGTTATTTACATTGGTTATTTATATTGTGGTTCATATAGTTACATTTAGTTTTTGCATTCAGTTTCTTGAAAAAAAAATTAAAAAATTGAAAAATTAGTAGTTAGTTTACTATGTTTATATAGCATTTAGTACATCTTGCATGAGTCCAGCTGTTTGATATTTACAGTTTGTTTTGGCTAATGATGAGATTGGAATTGGGTAGACAAGTATAGTACTGATTATTAGAGCTTTGATGTGATTTCTTGTTATAAATTGAGTCTTTTTCAGTTTAAAACTGGTATAATAAGGATAGCACAGTAAAAACAACTTGTTGATTGATTGAGTTTAAATTGATGCATAATGGGACTCTAAAGGATAATGCTAGTTTAAATGAAAGAATGACAAGAATAAGTACTGATGACTAAAGTTAGACAAGAACCTAAGTTTGGGGAAATATTTGGGGTATATAAGCTATAAAAAAAGAAAAAAAAGTATGAATAAACACTATGGCGTGCTTGTCTTTACACCTAGCGCCCTAAGGTCTTAATGGTCTGGGAGTCATTGGTCAAAAGATCTTTAAGGTAGCATTGAAAAGCCAAAGGGAATAAGACATTGCATAGCTATGTGTATATAAACCGAAAGAAAAAAATGAATAAAATGAGAAATAAGAGCAAAAAGCCCCCGTAGATAAAAAAATGAAGCATAAGTATCCCATTTTGACCCTCGATATTAGTAATTATTTGATTTTAGTTGGATCTAGCTTGTTTTTGGATTTCTTGAGTTTACACTGTATGATACCTTCGAAGAAACTTATTATGTGTTAAATTTAATTTTATATTAGTTAACATTGTTGTGGAGCACACACGCACTATATTAGTGATAATAGTCTAAGATTTGATGATTGATTGGGAAGTTAATGATTTGTTTTGATATGATGTATTATCATGTTTACTTGATTTCTCTAAGGCCGGTTGAATAGACTTGTTTCTATCATTACTGCTGGATTTGTAGGCATGTAGATTAGTTGCATTGCATAGTATTGTTGTTTTTTGTTTTTGTTTGAGGACAAGCAATTGTTTAAGTTTGGGGATATTTGATAAGTAGGTTTTATACCTACTTAACCGATATTTATTACTTGAATTAGTTGTTTAAACCTATGTTTTGTAGTTACTTTGCAATCATTGTGTGTTCATTTCATACATTTTATGTTATTTTGTAGGCTATGACACGATATTGGCATGAAGAAGCAAGGAAAAGCAATTCGGAAATCTTTTGGACTAAAATACACAAGTAAATGCAAGAAGTGAAGATTGCAGGGCTTTTAACACCAAGTTGGATGCATGTTCTTGGCGCGGGGAGAGCCGGTCGACGGGAGAAGAGTTAAATTGGGTGTTATGTTGTCCAATTTGAGCTAGAATAGGATTCTTAGTTACCTAACTTGCTAGGGTGTCCATTACAACTATAAATACTTGATTTTAACTTGGATTGGGAGGCTAGTTTTGAAGGATTCCATTAGATTAGAGTAGAGTAGATTAGGATCAAAACCCTAGTTCTTATGAGATTTGGATATTGAAGCAACTTGGAGACCATTGAAGATCAAGAGCAGGAGCTTGAGGAAGATGAAGATTTGCTGACAACAGATTTATTCTTCCCTCTAATCTTTTTCTTATCTTTTAATTGTGTATTCATGTGTGGATTCTTAGTTTTAATTCAATGAACTAATTCTTTGTTAGAGATTACAATGGATCTTATTGTGTAGTTTATTTTAATATGCTTCGCTATCAATTATTATGTTCTACTGTGAGGATTGTCAATTGTGATTTAGACTTAATTGTTTAATTGATTGGCCATCAATTACCGTGATAATCTATATAAACTCGAGAGATGAAGTTTAGATTTAGATCTGATCATGATAGCGTGTGTTTGTGATTTTTGCATAGATGGAATTCATGATTCGTGTTTAGGATAGAGATATGCCTTTACGCCATATGTAATTTTATAGAGAACTTGCGCTTTAAATCCTTTTTAATTGTAATTCACATAGCGATATAGTGGATTAGTTAATTAGGGTGTCTTGCTTAATTCTATCATGTGGATTTAAGTGAGTATGGGTATTATGCATCGAGAGGTGGTTTTATCTTCTTTAGTGTTCTTGATTAACAATTTAGGATAGAGAATAATTGATGAGAAGTGTGTTAACTTAAATGAAGCAATAAGTGAAGTTGTGATTTTAAATTTCCGTAATCTTAATTTAACTAATGGAATTTAATAGTAGTTTAATTATATAATTTGAAATTCATTCGTTTAAATAAGATTGAGTTGGTTACAGGTTAGTACTTGGTGATTTTTATTAAACAATTCCTCGTGGGAACGATACTCTACTTATACTTTATTACTTGTTGACCATGTATACTTGTGTATTGTGCATAATTAGATTTTACCCAACAGACATTTCCATGATATCCTGGATTTTTTTGGGATCCAGCTCAATCCCTTTGTGGCTGACTAGGAATCCTAGAAACTTGACTGATTTAACGCCAAAGGCACACTTGGCTGGATTCAACTTCAAGTTGTACTTAAGTAAACTGTTGAAGAGCTTTTTGAGATGGTCTAAGTGGTCTTCCTCCCTTCGGGACTTGATAATGATGTCATCCACGTAGATCTCTATCTCTTTATGCATCAGATCGTGGAAAAGAGCCATCATGGCTCCCTGATAGGTATCTCCAGCATTGATGAGGTCGAATGACAATCATCTGTAGCAAAAGGTTCCCCAAGGAGTGATGAATGTAGTTTTCTCACGATCCTCTTCAGCAACCATGATTTGATGGTATCCCGTAAAGCAATCTGCAAAGGAGTACATGTCATACTGAGCTGTATTGTCAATAAGTATGTGGATGAATGGCATGTGAAAGCTGTCTTTGAGACAGGCTTTGTTCAGATCCCTGTAATCCACGCAAACTCACACCTTTCCTCTAGGTTTAGGCACGAGGACTATGTTGGATTGCCACTCAGGGTATGTTGATACCATGATAATGCCGGCTTAAAATTTTTTCACAATTTCTTCTTTAACTTTTAAACTCCACTCAGGTTTTAATTGCCTGAGCTTCTACCTGACTGGCTTGAATTCCTCTTTGATGGGGAGGCGATGAATGACAATGTCAGTGGATAAACCGACCATGTCTTCATGATACTATGCAAACACATCCTGAAATTGGGTCAATAGAGTAACCATGTCATTCCTTTGGTTTGGAGCAAGGTCTGTACCAATCTATATTTGTTTGGGGTTTTCTGAGGTTCCGAGGTTAAAAGAGGTGGTTTGATCAAGATTTGGCTTGGGTTTGTCTTCGACCTATTCTTTGATCTCCTGACGTATCTCATAGTCCTCTTATATTTCCATCAAATATGAATCCAACTTTACATCAAAGTTACAGTCCTCGTGGAGAATAGGCACCTCATCAGCAAGTTTAGGCACATCTAAATTTAGAGTCCTAAAACAAAATTCTTTCACTTAATATATGAAACTGTTTAATCATACAAAGTGTTAGCATGTAATGACAAAAATAACTGCTAATAATGTACAGAAAAAGTAAGCAGTTATTGCTATCTACAGTGCTGAGGGAGTTTCTGCCCTTTTTACCCTCGTCGGTAAATGCAAGGAGTGATGCTCCAATTACCAAAGGTGAAGTCCTGGTGGACGGCTGTGACGAAGGGGCTGTTATCATCCTCCTTCTCCCGAATGATGACCATGATGTCCGGACAATCATCGTCTGGGATGTCTCTGTTTGTATCCTCCGTATGGATTAGGACACGCATGTTTGATAACCGCCTTGTAATGTCTTGCTTACGCCAACGTTCTTTCTCCTCCACTTCAGGGTCTAGAATCAGGACTTCCTTTCCTTTAACTGGTATCGGCTTAGGAAATAGAATAGCTACCATATCGGCAAGAACCTTTAATGAAGGTTGTACAGGCTCAGCCTCTGTAGGTTTGGGCAATCGCCTTGAAGATAAATGAACCGGTGTATGCTCTTCTTTAAGAGGGGTGATTTTAGGGATTTTGTTGGTCTTATCAGACTGATACTCAGGTACTGGAACTTCTTTGTCTAGACCCTGGGTTTCTCCATGTGCAGAGGATTCTGTGTGGATGGGTATTTGTGGACCCTGAGTGGACTTGTTTAGTTCTTTGAGCAGAACAGCCAACTCTGTAATTTGGTTACTTAATCCTTCGAACTCCTCACGAGAGACAGGAGTAGGATTAGACTGGCTAGATGTAGCCATGCTTGGCTGTAGGCTTATTGCCTTTTTGGACTTTGAACGGGTAACAAGACCAATTGTTTACATACAAAAAGACTTATGTAGTTTAGTCTTAGGGAATGTAGAAATGTTGCATGCTATGTAATGTGTCCATTTTAGGAGTGTTATCCTGCAAAATGGATGTCAGTGGTTTGAATGACAAGATAGCATAACAGGTTTTGATATAAAAGGGAATGCATGTACACATATTCCTTTATATTTTCCATTACATTGAGATTGACATGGAAATGAAATTACAAGTAATTAAAATGGGAAGGTATGAAGAGACTTCCCTCCGCGTTTGGTTTATCAGAGGCTGACCTATCTTAGGCTACTCTAGCGACTTTTTGGCATGAAGGCTCCCAAATCATTGCAATTTACTCGACGGGAAGTTAATCTAGTCTTTCAACTGGAGCGAATTTCGGTGGTGCCTTTCCTGAGCCTCGTTAGAATTAGCCTCCCTACGATTCCAGTAATCAAACGCCGATAGGATAGCCTCTTGGTGGAGGGACCACTCAACACACATTCACATACAACGCGTCTCACCGTATGAAAATGATAACATGTGTGAAGCACTAACATCATAGGAAGATATAGTGCGAAGCACTAAGTGCAGTAAGTAAATGCATTAGTACACATTCATTTAAAATGTAAAAGCAACATCCACACACAAGCAGATAAATATTTTGAAAAGCTTTGATAACGACTTAAGCCCTCTTACTGGATGTCCCCAATAGAGTCGCCACCTGTCGACGTCTGGATTTTTAATTGTCCCTTTTTTGTTCTTGCCTTTTGGTGTTCTCATGTTAGGAGAGATTTGTTTGAAAAATTAAGTTGTGAAAAGGTTCGACATGTATATGTCGACGATTTGACTGTAAGAGTCACCAGTTGGTATTTTTAAATGGTTTCACCAACTCAACCGAGAAAAGGTTTGCACATAGACCAAGTGATGTGAAACTGCATAACTGAACTGTGAAACCGAGATTTGTTAGGGTCTGGGGGCTTGGTTATGCGAGGGGAAGGTGTTAGGCAACCCCCGACATCCGTGGTAACACGGTGATCGCTACTTTTTTAAACATTTATCTGAAGGTGTGTGTGTGTGTGTGTGTGTGTGTGTAGGTCTATGTGCAGTTATCTAGAAATAATGTTATGCCTCGTTTGCACCTATATACAAAGGGTTTGAATTTTATATAAAAGTTCAATTTTAACAAGATATAGTAGTGATGTTTTGTAAAATAGGTTTTTCAAACCCTTATGCTCAATAGTAATTGAGGCATTTGATACTTCTATTTTATTATGTGTTAGGCTGGATTGCTTTTATTTTCGAGATGCAAAACATCTTCGAGAAAATAAGATATATAGCAGTGCCGAACTCCTTGTGGGCATGAGACCCATCTAAGAAAATTCAAACACCGTGGAAAATTTACAAGCTGGTTACAACTGAAAATGTCCATCATGGGAACCGAATCTAGATTCAGAAACTAAATCTGTGATCACATGATTCCTAGGCTCACATGATGATGCAGTATCTAAGAAAGCTGTAAACAGTTATATATATATAAAAGCGGTAAATATATATATATGAACGATCAACCGCCACGAAGTAAACTCCAGGCGGGACTATATATATATATATATATATATATATATATATATATATAAAGACTATCAACCGCCATGAAGTAAACTCCAGGTGGGACTAAATGTGTGTGTATATATATATATATATATATATATATATATATATATATAAAGACTATCAACCCCCATGAAGTAAACTCCAAGCGGGACTAAATGTAAATATATATATAAAGACGATCAACCACCACGAAATAAACTCCAGGAGGGACTAAATGTAAATATATATATATATATATATATATATATATATATATATATAGAAAGGATCAAGAGTAGAACTCTTAAGTAGTAGAACTCCCTTAAATAATAGAATTGTATCAAAACAACGTAGTTTTGATAAGACGCGGTGGCATTTTTGTAAATACGCGGTGGCATGGTATTTACAAAAATGCCACCGCGTCTTATCAAAACTACGTCGTTTTGATACAATTCTATTATTTAAGGGAGTTCTACTACTTAAGAGTTCTACTCTTGATCCTCTCCCTAAATATATATATATATATATATATATATAAGCAGTAAACGCTCTGGATATAAATCCAGGCTCAATCGAGGCATAACTTGATAATATATATGTATAAATATATATAAAAGCAATAAAAGCCACGGACCGACGGTCCGTGCATACACACACAACACGACTCTCAACATGAATAACTGTGTGTGAGCAAAAGTGGAGAAAGGCTTTAAGAAATGTGAGAAGACTTACAGTGGGCTGCCAAAGAAAACTTCAAATAGCTTTAAATGAATGAACACTCGGTTTTCACCAGTAAAATGTTGCAAAGTACAAGCTCACAAGTGTTTGAAATGAGAAAGCACTCAGTTTATAGTGTGTACAGAGTAAAATGGACAGTGCTTCCTTGCCTTTTCTCTTCTCAAAATGGCCACCCCAAGCCCTCTATTTATATAGGGGAAGCCGGGTCATGTGGGTCCCGCCATCTCAAAGTACGTGCAGTCAGACAATGCGATGTTCGCTCGAACCTTCATAACTTTCAATCCAGGATTCCGATGGAAGCATGTCATACCATTCCGAAAAGCTCTTTCCGAGAGCTACACAATGACATAAGTTTTGCCCTTTTTATTTTGGGAAGATGGGTCCATAACCGGGGTTGGAAACTGGATCTCCCGGGGCTATCACCGGGGTTAGAATTGATGTTGTGGTCCTCCAGGGTTATCTCTGGAGTATGAAAAAGACGTTTTTGTCCTCCTGTATAGTTAGTAAAAGGAAAACAAAATTTCGAGTGTCTACACTGCATTTTAGTGCTTCGCACCACAGCTGCCTGTGATATTAGTGCTTCGCACATGTCATCATTTCCATACGGTGAGACGCGATGTATGTGAATGTATGTTGTGTGATTCCTCCCCTAGGAGGCTAATCTGGCAGTGTTTAATTACTGGACTCAAGGGAGACTAATTCCGCGAGGCTCAGGAAAGGCACCACCTAGATTCGCTTCAGTTGAAAGATCAGATTAACTTTCCATCTAGTAAATTGCGATGATATGGGGACCTTCATGCCAAAAAGTCGCGAGAGTAGCCTAAGATAGGTCAACCTCTGATAAACGACTGACATCTGTTTTGCAGAAGAACATTAAAATGCTCCTAAAAAATGGACACATTGCATAGCTTGTAACATTTCCCCGATTTCCTAGACTAAACTACATAGTCTTTTTGTAGGGAAAGGATTGGTCCCGTTACCCGTTCAAAGTCCAAAAACGCACTAAGCCCACAGTCAGATGATTAGTAGGTTTTATACCTACTTATTCGGTATCTATTACTTTAATTAGTTGCTTAAACCTATGTTTCTTAGTTACTTTTCATACATTTTATGTTATTTTATAGGCTATGACATAACATTGGTATGAAGAAGCAAGGAAAAGCAATTCGGACATCTTTTGGACTAAATTATGCAAGCAAATACAAGAAAGGAAGATTGCAGGGCTTTTAACACCAAATGGGATGCATGTTCTTAACTTGGATCTTGGATTATACTGTAGAGCTTCTTCTTAGCTTTCCAGAACATCTTGAATCATCCCAATCAGAGTTCGGATGCGAGAGTTATGGCCTTTTTATCAACGAAGATCAAAGCTAAGAGTTCTCATGTTTGTAATTTACATAACATCTACTTCAAGCCCGATTTCCATCTTGGTTCAATCCGAATTTGTCAATTATCAAAGAATGAAAGTTGTAGATATTGTCGATATCTTCGATTTGATAGGTGGCAGGCCTCGTAACTCCTCCCGGATCAAAAGTTATGGTCATTTTCCCAAAAGACGTCAGAGTAGAAACAAGACCCCCACCGGGGCGGGCTTTTCCTTCACAAAACCCTCGTCGGGGCTGGCATACCAGCTGCAAAATAGTGTGTATGCCAGCCGTGACGGGCCCTTTTAGCCTTATAACCCCCGCCGGGGCGGGGGTATGCGCAGAAAAGTCATTTTTTGTTCAAATTTGAGTTCGAGAAGGATTGTTTCGATCCGATTGACTCAAGGACTTCCAAGAGGACTTAAAGACAGATAAAGAGACTTATAAAAGGAGGAGAATAACAAGGATTAGAGAAGAGATTAGAGAGAGAGAGAGAGAGGATTTCATTAGATTAGATTAGAGTAGAATAGGAGAAAACATTAGTTCTTATGAGATTTGGAGATTGAAACACTTGGAAGCCATTGAAGATCAAAATCAAGAGCGAGACGGAGGACAAATTTGCCGACAACAGATTCAATTTTTTTCCTTAATCTTATTCTTATATTTTAATGTGTATTCAAGTGTGGATTCTTAGCTTTAATTCAATGAACTAATTTTTTGTTTGAGATTACAATGGATCTTATTGAGTAGTTTATTTTAATATGCTTCACTATCACTTATTATGTTCTATTGTGAGGATTGTCTGTTGTGATTTGGACTTCTATATGAACTCGGGAGATGAAGTATAGGTTTAGATCTGATTATGATAGCATGTGTTTGTGATTTCTACATAGATGGAATTCATGATTCGTGTTTAGGATAGAGATATGCCTTTACGCCATATGTAATCTTATAGAGAACTTGTGCTTTAAATCATTTTTAATTGTAATTCACATAGAGATATAGTGGATTAGTTAATTAGGTTGTCTTGCTTAATTCTATCATCTGTGGATTTAAGTGAGTATGGGTATTATGCATCGAGAGGTGGTTTTATCTGTTTTAGTGTTCTTGATTAACAATTCATGATAAAAAAATAATTGACGAGAAGCGTGTTAACTTAAATGAAGCAATAAGTGAAGTTGTGATCTTAAATCTCCATAATTTGATTTTTAATTAGTGGTAATTAGAATTAGTGTAATTAAATAATTTAATTTATATAGTTTGAAATTCATTCGTTTAAATAAGATTGAGTTGGTTACGGGTTAGAACTTGGTGATTTTTATTAAACAATTCCTCGTGAGAACGATACTCTATTTTCACTGTATTACTTGTTGACCACGTATACTTGCGTGTTGTGCGTAATTAAATTTTACCCAACATCAGACATGGCTACAAGTGCCCTACCTTATCCTACTCCTGTCTCTCGCGAGGAGTTCGAAGGATTAAGGAATCAAATAATAAAGTTAGATGTTCTCCTGAAAGAACTAAACAAATTAACTCAGGGTCCACAAATACTCATCCAAACTGAAGCCTCTTTATAAGGAGGAATACAGGGTCCGGACAGAGAAGTCCCAATACCTGAGTCTCAAAATGAGAAGTCCAACAAAACCCCTGAAATCACCCATCTTAAAGAAGATCAAGACACCGGTGATATTCGGAAGAAGGTTCTATAAATGGAAGAGACCTGAAATTACCCATCCAAACATTGTTTTAATTCAGTTTTATAACTTAGGATGCCAAGATATACATGCTTCAAGCTTCGGATAAAGGTTAAAAATAGTCAGACGGTTCTGGCATGTAACGCGGTCGCACTACTCCTTGATCAGTCCAAAGTTGAGCTTTTGATTGCCCAGACAAATTCTTAGCCTACTGAAATACTGCTACATATTATGCACACATATTCCATACATTTTTTTAGCTAGGTTAATTTGATTCTTATTTTTTTCACTTTGAGTTCATTTTCAAACCTTATACATTTTATATTTGAGATTTCTACTCGACAAAATTTAATGCATTCATTTCATAAAGGACTAGCCGCATTTAAACCGCATAGTGTTGTTATACAATTTAATATGCATACTTGAGCCATTCAACTTATTCATTTATAGTTAGCATAGCTTTATTCTTGAAAATTTAAAATCATGCTAGAATAGTTCATATCACACTTAACTAGATGGATAAACATATAAGTCATACTTAGAAGCGTAAAAGATCATGGCATATTTGATCAAAAGTACATAATGCAATTAATATGGTTTTCGTAATGTTTGTTTTCAAAACTTCTAAGATTTCTTTAGAAAATATATACTAGAGCAACTCATGTTATGCAAAGGAACCTTAAACCACATTCCATACCATTTGTACACATAACTAAGCCACATACACATGCTAGAAAGGTCAGAACCTAAAGAACACAAGATTCATCAATGATTGTTTTCACAGCTCCTATGTTTTCCTTGAAAATCGATATTAAACCATGCTAAAGTAATATATTGCATGCAAGATAACCTGAATAATCATGACAAACCTAGTTATGCACCTAACTAAGTTATACTCATATGCTCAGAACATCAAAAGCAACAAAATTTAGTTTTCAATGACTGGCAAACGGCGCGACCGCGCTGGTTTGTACTAGGGAAGTGGCGTGGTCGAGCCACTTTGAACAGATGAAAAAAAATTACTATGTTCTGCATAGTCCCAGAACAAACCACGCATAAGCTTCCTAATTTCAACATAGACCAACTAGATCGTATCCGCAATATACAAATATCTTAGATATTCAATAGATACACAATCTCAAACCAATTACCAAGAGTTTAATGTTAATTTTTATGAATTCATTTAAGGGGAAATCAAGAACAAAATTAGTAATGTTACCTTCTTGAGACTGAATTGCTAACTTTTACTCCCAAACCTCTGATTGCTCTCCAATTTCACAGCTCTCACTCTCTATATTAGAACCAATTCTTAGCAAACTTAGCAACCTTGAATTGAAAAGGTAAGCTCCCATTTATAGAGAATCTATTGTCCAAATTCTGGTTTTTTTCCCTAGGAATTAAACCAATGAAAGAAGGACGAAGATGAGGGTTAATAAGGATTTGGTAGAACAACTCCCATTGTTCCCTTTTTGCCATACTCTCAGTCATCATTCCCATCGTACGAAGTTACACAATGCAGAGGTTAGGCCAATGACCTATAAGCGGCTGATGAAAATTAGGGAGTAAGAATATGGGAAACTCTATTACCCCTTTATTTACCAGTAAAATGGGTCTCCTATTACTGAGGTCAATTCCCTTTTTGGACTCATAAATTCAATTTTAATGTCTAACTTTATTACCCTATGTTAAATTAGGGGCAGATATACACATAATCATATAATCCATGTACATTGGGTTAGTCTAAATACTATTTGAATTGGGTTATAATATAAACTAGTTGGATACTAACAACCCATTATTTTCCATAAAACTTATTATTTCGATAACACCCAAATATTATAATGATAATTAATATCGAATATTTACTTTCTAAAAAGTAACTTTCCATATTATAATATTATTCTAAATATCACATTTGCAATTTTATTAAGTATCCATATGATCACATCACACATATAATTTACACATAATTATTAACTAATTAAAATAATAACAATAATTAGTCCATCACATTATTTAATTATTCTCTCATTAATTTAATTAATAAATTACTTAGTCTATCTCTATGTCACACTAGGCATATCTCATAAGCTTAATTAAGCTCATTATTATTTCCACCACATTTCTCAATTATCACATACTTAATTCAATTTAATTGAATTATCACATTTCATGCCACAAAAATATATATGTATTCAAATTAAATATTCAAGTATTTTTATTTTCAATATTAATATTATTTATAAAATTCGCAGATATTACAATATCAATATTTAATATTGCCCTATATAGATACATGAGATATGTGATAATAAAGAAGAATTCACAAATTATATTTTTATTTATCATTCTCAATTCTTATTATAGTCACAATCTACATTCAAAATTAAATTAATCGATATATAAATCATTTATCGGACCAAAATTGAACTCAAAACCACCACATATGACTTTGTGCAACTTTATAAAAGAAATTTTGAGCAAAAAACATGAGCATCTTTATAAAAAAAAAGCACATACAAAGACCTAAATTTGATTCATTCATAGAACTAAATGTCAGCTTACACAATTTTTTACCAAAACCACTCACCTCTAAAACAAAGAAATGGTAAAAATTAAACAAGCCACACACCTAAAAATGAAGGGTGCCCCTGTTAATCTCCCTCCCTCCCTCCGCTATGTACAAAATCCATAGAACAAAACCTTGAGGCTAGCATAATTCCTTCCTTAGCTTCTGAGAGAAAAGCCTGTAGGCATCCATACTCAGATCAACGGCAGCTGCCAATTCCATGAAAATCGCTGCATGTCGGTAAACCCTTTTTCATTTGTGTAATTTTGGTTTATGTTAGACTTATGTGTGTTATGGATTGAAACTTGGAGCTATTCGTGTGCTTAATATACACGTTGTGATGAGATCATTGTTAAAAGGACTTTCTCAAGTTTTTTCCTCTTTGAAAATTCTAGGGAATTCTTTTATTTACTATTAAATTTCGGTTTATGTCAAATATCTATTTAAATTTTTGAACCTTAATGTATGTATCCACTACAACAAAAAGGAACATTTCCGACGGAATATTCTGTCGGTAATAAGGCTATTCCGTCGAGGTTAACCTTAATTCCGACAGAATATTCCGTTGGAAATTCGGTCGTATATAAGCAGGTCGAAATTAAGTCCGTCGATCTTTCGGGATATCCCTCTTTGTTGTTTTGGGTTAAGTGAGGGTATATATATGTTTTGTTTATACAAGTAACTGGTCTTTAATTGGTCAGAAATTAGGTATGTTGAATATTTTGCTCTCTTAAAATGGGACATGATTTGTGATGTTAATTTGTTAAACACTAACAAAAAATAGAGTATGCAGATTACATATATACTAAGCAAGTGTTTTGATAAAAATTATGATAT